>KL647327.1:145251-273427 GCA_000727475.1 Sarcocystis neurona
AGTAGGAGTGTCAAGAGCAGGATATGCAGCAGCAAACGCAGCAGCGTCAGTAACAGCCGAAGCAGCGGCAACAGCAGCTGTGTCACCAACAGCAGCAGAAGCAGCACGACACGGGGAAAACTCTTGCCTGCATCACAGCGAATGATGCCGCCATGCAGAAGAATAGGTAGGGAACGCGCTCGAGGATGGAGGGGTCTGTGATAAAACGTTCTCCACCTGCGCAAAGCAGCAGCCGCAGCAGAACAAGCGCAGCAGTGTCTGCTTTAATACACGAGAGGCAACAACAGCAGAAGTAGAAGCAGCGCAGCGGCCGAACAAGTAGACACACGAGAAGCAAAAGCAGCGGCAGCTGCAGAAGCAGGGCATCAGCACCTGCTACAGACAGACGAGAAACAACGGCAGCAGCAGCGGCAGGCGCGGAATCAGGAGCGAAACCAGGAGGGAGAGCAGCAAGAGCAGCAGCACAGAAAATGTGCAGCAGCAGCAGCAAGAGTAGATGTACTAACCGAAAGGGGAGCAACAGCTGCAGCAGCTCTAGCAGCAGTGAAAGCAAACAGGAGCAGCAGCAGGAGGAAGACAGGTAGCAGGATCGGTAGCAGCTGAAGCTACAGCGCCAGTAGCAGCAACAGCGACAGCAACGTGAACAGCAGCAGCAACAGCAACTGAGGAGGCAGGTCAGGTTCGTGAGCAACAGCAGAGCCAAAGATATGAGGGGCAGGAGAGGCAGCAGCAGCAGCAGCGGCATCCGGGCACGAAGCACGGCAGCGCCGAAGGCAGCAGCAGCAGCCGCACGTCAGAAGCAGTTGTGGCAGCCTAACAGCAGCAGACGACGCGGCAGCAGCGGCGCAGCACGCAGCAGCAGCAGCAGAGAATCAACAGCAGCAGGAAGGGCAGCAGCAGCAGAGGAGCCGCAGCAGCAGGAACACCCGCAGAGGACGCAGCAACATAACCAGAGGACGCAGCAGCACCGGAGAACGACAGCAGCACGAAGAGCAGCAGCAGCAGCAGTGGAGCAACAGCGGCAGGAACACCAGCAGAGGACACAGCAACACCAGAAAAGGAGCAACAGCAGCACGCCCTGCAGCACAGGACGCAGCAACAGCAGCAGAGGAGCAAGATTAGCAGGAACGGCAGCGGCAGAAGAGCAACGGCGGCAGGAACAGCTGCAGCAGCAAGAGTTCGGAAAGCAGGCTTACTCGTGTCCTGCAGAGCTGCTGCGCTGCGTTCAGAGAGATCTACCGATGAGGAAGAAGTCACAGAAGACGAGGTAATGGGAGAGGAAATGGGTGGGAGAAGAGAAGAACAGATCCAGGAGGGCAAGAGACATTCCGGAGCCGTCAGAAAGAGGCTCTGCAACGGGCAAAGGCAGCAGACGCTGAGGCCCCGAGCGAAAAACAGCAGCCCACTAACCTACGAACAGCAACAGCAGTAACAGGAGCAGCAGCAGCAACAGAAGTAGCATCAGCAGTAGCCGAACTAGCAGCTGCAGCAGCAGCAATGGCAGTAGCAGTTGCGGCAAGAGCAGCAGCAGTAGCGGCAAGAGCAGCAGCAGCGGTAGCAGCAATAGCAGCAGCAGCAGCACCGGCAGAGTGGCAACGGCAAATCACCTGCAGCAGCCAAGACAGCAGCAACAGAAGGAGCACTACACAAACTAGGCAGGGCAGCAAAAAAGGAGCGTGGAACAGCAGCAGAAGCGCTGCTTGAGTACTGCTGCACCAAGAGCAGCAACGGCAGGGGTAAAATGCCGGCGGCAACAGAAGCGATGCAGCGACGACAGCGTGCAAGACACTGCGTTCCTGGACGTGGAGCAGCAGCAGAAAGACACCGGCAGCAAGCGACGCAGTCAGCAATACGCCGACGTGAAATTCTGTCATACACATGTATACAAATATATGCATACCCATATATGCATGCATACATGTACTGCATACATATATACATATATATGTGTGCACATATGTATAGATGTATTGCATGCGCATGTAAATAAATATCGGTAACCATAGGTAGACGTACAGAGAGGAAAGTATGTAAACAACTATATACACGGAGATGTAAACACAGACATATCCATATGTAAACAGTATGCGAGCGGATAGTTACAGCGACCTGCGCAGACGTTCACGTAGATACACATAGACGCACACAGACAGAGATGGATATGTATGCATATGTATATACATAGATAGATAGATAGATAGATAAGCAGACATATAGATACGCATAAACGCACACAGACAGAGACGGATATGTATGTATATATATATATATAGATAGATAGATGATAGATAGATAGATAGATAGGTAAGCAGATATATAGATACACATAAACGTAGACAGACAGAGACGGATATGTATATATATATAGATAGATAGATAGATAAGCAGATATATACAGACACACGGGCACAAAGAGATATTAAGATAGAAAGGCAGGTATATACCGAGAGATACAGATATAGACAGACAAATACACGGAGATAGGTGCGGGTGTGGAGACACGCAGAGGTATTTGCAGATGAATAGAAAAGTCGCAACGTAAGGAAATACAGATATACAGAGGCACACACACGCACACATATGTATACACCCATGGATAGACTCACTCGAATAGATGTTGTCTACAGAAGGACGAATACACTTATAAACATACATATATATATGTATATATATACGTACATCCGAGTAGAGATACCTTTCTAGTTCTATATGAACACGGCAGACGCAGGACAGCAAGAAAATCATATAGCAGCACCTAGTCATCCACTAGTCTCAAGGATAACTTGCACATATACATATATATATATATATACACGCCCTATATTAGTCTATCCATATGTGTATCTCTCTGTATATATCTGCCTATCTAGAATCGTACCTCTCTGTACCTATGTATCTACATATATCCACGCCTCTGTGTCTACGCATATAGTTGCGGACCTCTATGTGTACGCGTATGTATGCGTGCATATACGCCTATTCTTCTTCTGCGGCGACAAAGTGTGCGCAGCAAATCTCTGCGTAGAGACGAGAGATGCGCGGTACACACGTAGGCACGCGTGGGAAGTTGAGGAAGTACTCTGCGTCGATCGAAGAGATCCTCGTTTTCTCTTCGTAACCAGAAACGCGCAGCAGCAGCAGCAAGAAACAGCGGAGGCCCGTCTCACAGCAGCTCAAACGACCTCGGCGTCTTCACGACAAACAACTACTTACGCAGGTGTATCCTACGACCACGAACATGTGGATATACGTGTATATCTGCGCAGGTGCCTGTTAGATACTTAGACACACTCGCCTGGGGGTAGATACGGATATATGTTCAAACAATACGGCTGTACTTAGACAAGTGAAGGGAGAGCTTGGAAAGGATACCAGTACATCTGTTCACATAGAGATATAGATCGATAGACAAATGCATGCATGCACATATATAGGTATTCGGACATATGAAGACATTACACAGTATACGTGAGTACAGCTGCACATACACATATCGGTACAGCTACATATATATAGATGTGGAGATCTACAGATAGAGATATACACAGATACCTGAACACATATATACAAAGACATTCAGACATACATATATGTATATATATGTATATATGTGTGTATAAAGATATATACACTTTTATGTATATATAGAGGCATCCATACAGATACGTATATGTCTACAGATATGTCCACATACATGTAAAGATGTAACATCTGCACACATATATATGTATGGAGAGACCTACACACGTATACATATTCGTACATGGAAAGAGATGTACATACATACATATATCGTCATTTAAACGTATATATGTAAACATGTACAAACATATGTGTATGTATAGAGGTATATATATATATGTGTATACTGAGGCGGGCGTATATTTATGCGCAGGTGTGAGGGAGATATACGCGCCTACATCTCCTTGTGACGCACCTCCCCCCGCGGGTCTACAGAGAAACAGATAGAGAAAAGGGAAGAGAGAAATCGAGGGTGAGAATGAAAAAGATAGAGAAGGAAAGAGATGGAGGAGAAGAGAGAAAAATCAGGGGGAAGAGATCTGAGAGAGAAGCTTGGCGATTTGGTCGTACGCGGGCTTTGTCTTTGGGAGAAGAGAGCCGCAGCGCAGCAGCGAGGGGGACGGGGTAACAGAGGCCGCAGCCAAGCGCAGCAACTATCCCGAACGACAGCAGCAGCAGCGCGTGGTCGTGGGCGCAGAAGCCGCAGAGCGCGAGGCCGAGGGAGAGGACGCTGCTGCCGAAAAAACACGCCCTGAGCAGCATTGCAGTAGCAGGGGAGAAGCACCACTGCAGGAGCAGGGGAGAAGCACCACTGCAGTAGCAGGGGACGCAGCACTGCAGAAGCAGGGGAACAGCAGCAGGAGCAGCAGCGTTGCAGCAGCAGGAGAAGTAGCGAAAAAAAGCAGCGAGAGGAGGCAGAGGAGAAGGGGGGGAAGAAGCGAATGTGTTCGCCTTCTCAGAAAAGGAAGCTGACATAACGCAGAAGCAGGGAGCGTCCAACAGGAAAAGGAGAAATACTAGACCGGAGATACGTGTGTATGTATATTTGAGTATGGGTTTACATATATATATATATATGTAGAGAGAGAGACGTGTGTACAATGACGCGTATGTGTATGCGTATATACATTTACAGAGGGCGAGATATAGAGATTAAGATATGGACAGAGAAAGATATACATAGAGGGAGAGATAGAGACGCGTATTTATACATACATATATATATATATATATATGGAGAAAGACAGAGACGGACAGGGAAGGGCGTGTAGGTAGGGATATACGCAGAGAGACATACATAGAGACAGAGACACGCCTAGAGAGAGCAATGTATAGAGGGAGACATAGAGATATAGGTAGAGATTTAGAGAGAAATACATAGATATATATACATGTGTGTAGAACCGTAGACAGACAGATAGGTAGAGATACACGAGTGCGTATATATACATATATATATATATATATATATATGTGTATATATTGCACAGGTCTACATAGGTAGATAGGAATACAGAGGAAGAAAGATATATACCAAGAGAGAGACGCAGGTGTGTACACATGTATACAAAGATGCACAGATAGGTAGAGACATACACGTATATGCATGTACAGAGAGAGACACATAGGAAGAAATATAGGAGAAGAAAGATATGTACGTAGAGATTTAGACAGAGACAGATACACTGGCAGAGATACATACAGATTTGTTTAGTCACACACAAATATATATACTCGCATACAGAGACGGGGAGAGAGAAGGAGATACACATATATATATATATATATATGAATAGATAGATACCCGGAGAGAAATATACAGATATACGTAAATATATGTAGAGAGATACACGTATAGTCAGATATATATATACAGACAGAGATGCATTTGAAGAAAGATACGCAGATGTGTATGTGTGTACAGATAGATAGAGATATATAGACAGAGAGACATACAGAGAGAGACGTATGTAGAGAGACAGGGACATAGAGAGATATGGGGGTACACGGAGAGAGGAGAACATATACAGGGAGAGATATAGAGACGGAAACTCACAGGTAGAGATACAGAGACGGAGATATACGTAGGTAGCGAGATATACAGAGAGAGATACAGAGAGATGGAGAAACACATACAGAGTGGGATGCATAGAAAGACATATATATATATATATAAAGAGAAGGGTTATACGCAAATAGATATATGTGTCGACCTGTGTACATGTTGACACACTGTTGGACAAATATACGTGTAGATTCACCGGGGAAGACCCAGCAGACATGCACAGATATACATATATAGTGAGAGAAGAGAGAGACACACAGCCACAAGATATATATACGTTGAAAGATAGAGAGACAGCGAGAGAGTTTTTGATATATTGAGAGCGAGACTGGTAAGTAGAGAAGCACGCAGATATAAAGAATACGCATGTGCGTACACTTCTGTGGAGGTGATATCGACGAGAGAAGCGCCTCCATGTTGCGCGAGAGAAGAACATCGAAGAAACTTCGCTGCAGGAGACGGCGGGAAGCAAACGGGAGATATTCACAGACGCGAGTCATCCACTTCTTCTGCATGCATTTTTCCACTACTACAGAGACGTGGACTCGTGTCCGTGTCTCGTGGAGCGTCTGCGTGTCCACCCTTGACAAGAGAGATTTTGTGTGAAGCCCTCCCACCGCACAGCGACACTCTGCATGCAGCGGCGCCTTCCAACAAGCGCCGAGAAAGGGGGGAGAATAGAAAGAGGGAAGAATAGAAAAAGAAGAGACGGGACGGAGAGGGCGCCGCAGCCTCCACCGGGGTTCCTCAAAAAGAGCAGAACCGGAAGGGGTGCGTGTGTCTCCTGAGCTCTGCAACGGCGACAGGAGTGGCCGAGGCAGAAGTGCCGGAAAAGCGAGGAAGGACCGGAAAAGAGAGAAAATAGAAGAGGAAGAAAGTACAAGAAGAGAGGAAGAGCGCGAAGAGACGCAGCAGCAAAAGAGAGAAAGTAGCAGCAGAGGGAAACGGGAAGAAGACAGAAAGGAGAGGAGAGGGTGCTCAAGAAGAGAAAACGTGCCACACGAGAGAAAACTGCAACAGCACAGAGGGCAGACGAAGAAAGGACGTAGAAGAGGGGAGAAAGTACGCGAAGAGAGAAAATGCAGGAAGAGAGAAAATGCAGGAAGAGAGAAAGTACCGGAAAAGAGAGGAAGTACCGGAAAAGAGAGGAAGTACCGGAAAAGAGAGGAAGTGCCCAAGAAAGAGGAAGTACCGGAAAAGAGAGGAAGTGCCCAAGAAAGAGGAAGTACCGGAAAAGAGAGGAAGTACCGGAAAAGAGAGAACAGCGCAAGAGGCAAGGAAGTCGAAGAAGAGGGAAAAGGAAGGAAGAGCAAAAACTCGCCGAGCTGACCTTCGCGTCCCGACTTTCTTCTCGACGAGCGTCCCGAAGAATCCTCCGACGCCTTGACTTATCATTGCCCAGGCGTACACGTCTAGGCCGTCCTGCCATGTAGATATACAAATATACATACGTCACCATATACCTGCAGTCTTTCGTTCTCTGTCTCTTGCTATATACATATATATGTATATATGTGTGTATATATATGTACACATATGACACGTAGATACACATATATACATAGCCATATAGCCACAATAGATAGGTCTCTCTCTGTCTCTCTTGTTATACATATATAAATGAGGCACGTAGATATATACATATATACGCAATTATATATATATATATATATATATACCTATAATACTTCGCCCTCTCTCTGTGTGTCTATCTACACGTACGCATCCACACACGTATGAACACATGGTTGAGACACCTCTATACATATATATGTGTGTGTACATATCCACATTGGAGCAGGTGCATGTCTACATATCCGCATACAGAAGTATGCAGAGACAGAGAGACGGGTGTGGACACAAGTCCACGCAGGTGGGAGTTGACAAATACAAACACGTTGTAGAGGCTCTATGGTTTTCTCTTTCAACATATATACATATATGCATATATACATATGAGTAGACACGAAGATAGATATGAAGAGGTGCGGATTCAGATATAGGCGGGGATGGAGACACAGACAGACAGAGGCGGATGTAGACAGGTGTCTACAGGGGTAGCACGAGACACGCATATGTCAACAAATACAGCCAGCTGCAGAGCGGTCGTATATACACGCAGAAGGGGAAAGGTCTACACCTGCATACAAACACATTTATGGGAGAGAGACGTGGAAGTAGACCGGTACATATGGACACGTGTGCGCATCTGCAGTGGAGAGCCAGCTGCTAGTGTGTAGGTGTCTGCACAGAGTTGCCAGCAGCAAGAGAAACACTTCCGCCACTACGCGTACATCTGTGTGGGGGCGTAGAGAGAGGGCTGCGGATAAACAAATCGTGGGCGGAATGACCTCGAGCTGCGGGACAGACGCGGGCGACACATGCACAGGCCAACCAGCAGGGGCTGGGGGCGCAAAAACAGAGAGACGGAGACGGAGACGGCAGCAGTAGCTCTCTGACAAAAGGTCCACGGAGACGCGCTCGCATGCGGAGACGCGGCAGTGCAGGCATACACGCACGGAGAAAAGGAGGAGACGAGGAGCCGACACCGGAGACGTGCAGGCCCGCGCTAAGAGAGAGGGATTACGGAGGGAGGGCACTGCGGAATACGCAGAGGGAGATAGAGGGGACGAGAACTGTCGAAGTGGAAATTTTACCCTGTAAGAAATTGTGGGAGTCTGCTGCTTGGCCCGCATGTAGGCTGTGAGGTAAGGAAGAAGGTTTCCCAGTGTGTGTACACTGCCGAGACAGAAGTGCAACAGCGCAGCACCCCACACGCAGCGCCACCGCAGCCACCTCACGCTACAGCCTGCTCGTCTGCGCAGAAACTTATGTTGAGGCAGCGGTTCAAAGAGATCTGCTGCTGCTGGGTGCAGGTGTGGCGGCGGTCCCTGCTGCTGCTGCAGCAGCACATTCGGCCCTCGCCGCTCCTGCCCGTACACGTCTCCTGCCGACGCCATCCTCCCCGTTTCTCTTCTCGATCTCCTGCTGCTCTGCTGCAGCCTCTGCTGCTGCTGCGTCGGCTGCTGCTGCGTCGGCTGCTGCTGCGTCGGCTGCTGCTGCTGCTATTTCTGCTCCTGCTGTTGCTGCGCTTGCTGCGGAGTTAGTCCTTTTTACTGCTGCTGTTGTAGCTGCAGTTGCAGAGGGCGCACGGGCAAGTTCCGGTGATCTTGCTGCTGCTGCTGCTGTGGGAGACGCTGCGGTGCGCTAGCCGCTGCAGCTGTCCTTGCAGCCGTTCTGCCTGCTGCTGCTGCAGCTGCAGCTGGGTTGAGGCTGCTGTTGCAGTGCCTTCTGCTGTGGTCGATCCTGCTGCTGCGTCTGCCACTGCTGTTGTGTTAGGTCCACCTCCTACTGCGCTGCTGCTGCGTCCGCTGTGTCTGCGACTTTGCTGCTCCTGTCGTCGATAGGACACCTGCTACTGCTGTCTGCTGTTGCTGCTGACACGGCCGCTGCCCCCGCCTTCACCAGATTAAATGGTGTTGTTGTGGCTTCAAGGGTTGCTAAGTCAGGACCTCCTGAGGGTGCAACTGATGCTGTCACCCCTGCTCCGGAACCTGCGGCTGGATTTGTTGCATCTGCTTCTTTACCTGCTGCTGTTGCAGGAGGGTCTGCTACACCGGACTCTGCTGTGTGTGCTGCGGTGTTGCTGGAGAAGAAGTGTGGGGTCCTGTCGCGCTGCAGCAGGTTGGCGCGCACCGTCATGCTGGCGGTCCTGTGCGGCAGCAGCAGCACAACAGGCAACAGCAATTGTCCGGTGGCTGGAGAGGCACTGCTGTTGCTGCTTTCCTTCTACGTTCCTGCGAGTCGCTCGCGCAAAGTAGACGTCTCCGAGTCGACTCCGCCCCTGCGGCTGTTGGCGCTGATGCTGACACGGTTGCTGCTACAGTTGCTGCTCCTCTTGGTGCCGCTGCAGCTGCTCTTCCTGTTTACACTGCTGCTGCTGCTGCAGGCGCCGCCCTTCCGTCGCTCTCTTGCTGCCGTTGTAGCGGGTCTTGCACCGTTGCTGCTGCTCTTCGAGTTGTCCTGACTGATCGGCCGCTGCTGCTATTTCTGCCCTTGCTGTCCCTGGTGTCGCTTCTGTTGTTGCTGCAGTTGCTCCTGCTGCTATTGCTGCTGCCGCTATTGCTGCTGTCGCTATTGCTGCTGCTGCTATTGCTGCTGCTGCTGCTATTGCTGCTGCTGCTGCTCCTCTTGTTGCTGGTGTACACACACGTCCACTGGCATGCGGCATCAGGTTGTAGAAGTCCGCAACGAGTAGTCCACGCCGCAGTAGCAGGTGCTCTGGGTTACACTCTCGGCTACGAGCCACCGCCTGCGTTTGCTTGCAGCAGCTTTTGTGGAGATCCAGAAGATGCATTCATGCTGCTGCAACGGTCCTCCTCTTGCTGCTGGAGATAAAAACGGCTGCTGTTGCTGCTGCAGAATATTGCTTGAGCTGCATCCCGCTGCTGCGACTAACGTGCGCTTCAAAGAAATGCGCGGCTACACCCCAGGTGGCGCTGCTGAAGCGTTTGAATTTCTACACACAGGGGTCATTTTCGGAGCGTGTGTACACCCGAAAGACCATGCTGCGCTGCACGCACACCCCCCCCCAAGGAGGGAGCCACGCGATACACGCCCACTGGAGAAGGCGTTCCACTGTTGTGTATGTACACCTCAGGAGGTAGCAGTGCGGTAGACGTACGCTCGAAGAGGCTACCTTTTGCCGTACTTACACCTGAGAAGGCAACAGTGCGATGAGTCGGACACCGGAGAGGCATGAATGCGGTGTACGTACACCCGAGGTAGCGACACGGCCGCGCGAGAACCCGCGTCAAGCAGGACTGCGGTGTACGTACACCCCACAGGGAGTAGGAACTTGTGTGCCCGTGAGACGGCGAAAGAGAGTGAGGCAGCGCAGGAGACGGCAGGATATGTCCTCTCAGTAACAGAGAAGAGGACAGCAGGCGCTTTGACAAGTCACACGCCCGTGCTAGGGAGAGAGAGGCATCACGGCGCCGTGTCTGCTGCCGTTTCTTCCTTCTCTTTTCAGGCGTGCACGGCTCCCCGCGCTCTTAAATGAGTTTGTACCGGGACTGACTTAAAGGGGTACGCTTGTGGACGCGTAAATGGCTTTCTTATGTCGCCGACCTGGAGAAACAGACGTGGAGACACACATGTGTACACATGTGTACGTAGTCACGCGGCATCAATGGATGAAGAGGCGTGTTTTGGTAAAGTGGCACCTGAAATTGTTGCCGCAGGGCAACACAGAAATCCCACCGAGGAGAAGAGCAGTCGTAGGTGTGCAGGGCTTCGCACTGCGGAAAAGCAGCAGGGGACGACACTTCCTCTCTGCCGCGGCGTCGCTGCTGTCTACGGGAAGCAGCAAACGCTGCATGTCCACGTTGGCACCGAGCGAGCAGCGCGCACAGCACGCAGAGGAGTTGAGAAGGAAAAGAAGGCAGCAGGGCAGAATCGAATGCGACGCACGTGCAGGACCGCCAAACCACTGCGTTGTTATAAAATTCATGAGCGAACATACAAGCTAAAGAACGAGGAAGTTACCGGGATGGAGTGCAGGACGTGCCTTGGTGGCTGGACGGACTCAGAGAGAGAGTCAGAGAGGGGGACAGTGTGCGCGCGCGGGGGACACGTAACAGCTCTGCTACAGCTCCAGCTCGAGCTCCTGCGCCACTGCAGGATCGCTAATATTGCATCTGCTTCCTCTGCTGGACTGCTAATGTTGCCGCGGTTGTTGCTCGACGTTGGTGCACGACAGCTGCGCTGCTTCTGTCTTCAGAGCTCTCTCTCTAGGGCCGTCCTCTCGGCTCTTTTTCTCATCTTCTGGCTCTCTTGTCTGCTCAGCCGTCCTTTGACGTGGTCCTGCTGCTGCTACTGCTGGGACGACTGTTGCCGCTGGGCCCGCCTGCTCTTGCTGCCAGGATTGCTGCTTGGAGTGGCGGGGACGTAGTGTTCATTGCTGCTGCTGCTGCTTTTGCGATTGCTAGTGCTGCTGCAGAGGAGTAGTGGCTCGCGTCTGGTGGTGACGGACATATGTCTGCAGCACACTCTCCTGGCTTTCTGGTGTTGGCGCTTGTGAAGAAAAAGGCGGGGGCGCAGCACAGGTGCTGCAGCCACAGCGGAGCGAGCGACACAGCAGCCCCGGCGACACACAGCAGCAACGCAGCACCGGTAGCTGCGACTAGCAACGGCAATCCCAGCAGCGCCAGCAGCAACAGAAGCGGCTGCAAAACAGCTGCACCAGCACCGGTATCCGCAGCTGTGTAGCAGCAGAAGTTTACGTAGCAGAGGAGTCAAAGCAGCAGCCATCCGAGCAGTCGAAACACGCAGCAGCAGCGCTGCGGCGAGGAGGACGGCCGGGTGTAGAGAAGGCGGCGGCCGCGTCAGTGTGCGTGTGCCGAGCAGGAGACGGTAGTTTTACGGGCGGCGGCAGCAGAGACGCTCAGCGTGCTCCGGGGGGAAGAAGGGAAGGTGGGAGCAACGGGAGACGCCTGACAGGCTCAACGACGAAAATACACCAGAGGAAGAACCCATGTCTTTGAGCAGGAAACCAACTACGGCGGGCGCCGCCGCCTGCGATACGCCATCAGCAGCGAACTCCTTCAGTTCACGATCTGCACACCACCAAAAGGCGTAGCAGCAGCAGGGAGAGTAGACAGAGCATCAGCAGTAACACCAGCAGAAGACCAGCAGCCAGAGGAACAGCAGCCGCACACAGAACTGCAGACCAAGGACCAAGACGAGCAGCAGCTGAGCTGTAGCAGGAGTAGTTTATGGCTGCTGCTTTCACACGAGCACTTCAACGACACAGCAGCACGTCATGCCACACCAGCTTCTTCAGTAGAACCATCCCGCTCGGGTACTGTGCTGCTGCAATTTCTGGGGGAATACCCGGGCTACTCTTCGTGCTGCTACTGCTGCTGCAGGAAGGCCGCGGCAATACGGTGTGCTTTTGCGTTCTTCTGCGGATGTGCTGCGCTGCCGCCGCCGCCGTCTCTGCAACGCTTCTTGCTAGTCATGCGCTGCTGTTGCGGCTGTGTAAGTGTCACACCGCTCGTGTATCATTTTAGCTGCACCTCTCACTATAGCTTCGCAATGCTTACGCAGAGCGTTGTGTGGTGCTACTCCTCGGTTCTATCTGCTGAAACTCCTGCTGCTTGTGCGGCATACACGGCTGCCTTAGCGCTGCTGCTCCTTTCTTCTTTCATCATGCTGCAAGCGCACGGACACTGGCAGCGGATAACGCTCCCTCAGCAATAACAATAGTAGCAGCAGCAGCAGCAAATGCAAGTCCGACACCAGCAGCGGCACCACCACCAGCAGGAACGGCAACACGGATATCCACAGCAGCAGAAGTCGCAGCGACAGCTGGAGTACACTTTCAGTAGTAGCAACACCAGTGGCAATCTGCAAACAGCTGCAGCAGTCTCAACAGCAGCAGCAGTAAAAGCCGGAGCAGCAACACCACGAGCAGCAGAAGAGAGAGAGACCGAAGGATTCTAAGCGGATCACACCTCCAGCGGGAACTTCTTACAGCAGGAGAAGCAGGTTACCAGGCAGCACAGCGTCCCCTTTCTTTACTGCTTCTGTCAGCAACGACACGTTGCTGGGAACAAGACAGAATCCTCTAGACACAAAACTACTCATCTTTTTTTCTCCTCCTGCTGCGCCCGCCAACACCAGCACAGCGACGACGACAGCTGCCACTACTAGAGTAGTCTGAACACACACGCGTGTTCTGTCGTACCTCTGTACGCGTAGACTTCACTACCTCGCCCATGCGTAAAGCAGAGGTACACAGCAACCAGCCCACGAGTGTGTTGAGAGGGATACCTATAATCTTGATAACACACGCTCCCGCGTCGCCAGATAATAGGCAACTGCCTAACTCCTTTTTTTTCTCTCTCCCTCTGTATACATACACACGTATGTGGAGACAAACAGGCTCATACACTGGCAACGACACACGCAGACACTGATTCACGCAGGTGGAGGCACAAACATTCAACCAGCAATTCCTGCTGTCCACTCAGACGTGTACAATTTTTTGCGGTTGGAAGTGTGAAGAGGTGTGTGCTTCCGTGTGTAGACACGAGGTACACGCCCGTTCACTCTTGTAGTGTATTAATGGCAGCAGCCGCGGTCTTTGTAATTAGGCGTATACGCCTGTACGGTTCAGTCACCGAGGACAACATAACTTTCTCCTTTCAGTCGCGTCACACATCTCCTTGTCCATGACCTGTGTGTCCATAGAAAAGATGGGGCACGCAGAGGCTCTGGTCGGTCACTGACAACAAAAAGTTTCGAGTCGTGCCTCACGTGGGGGACGTTACCTTTTCACGATGGTGCACGTGGAGGTTCAACTAAAAGCACGCATACCTCTTTCTATACGTATACACATGTGTAGATATATGTGTATACAAGTTAGGTACACGCAATCAACTGCAGGCACGTACGCACATTTATACACGAGTGCATAGGTGTAAAATTCCATGTGCGCATGGTAGGTACACACATTCAACTGCAGGCATGCGTACATCTTTTTACACATATAGCCCTGTGTAGATATATTTGTATACAAGGTGAGTGCACACGTTCAACTACACGCGCGCATACATATTTTTACACATACACATCTGTGTAGATATATATGTACACCGGGTCAGTGCACACGTTTGACTAAACGCACGCCTACATATTTTTACACATATACATATGTGTAGATATACATGTATACGTGCGACCTACAGGCATGCAGACATATTTATACGAGTATACATATATGTAGATGTGTATGTCTACGTGGTATGTACACAGAGCTGCACTCGTGTATGCACCGAAACTCAGCACGATTTTGCAGCAGAGTAGCAGACGCACAACCTTACCTCGACGTCCACGCAGGTGAGGCGCCCCCTTTTTGAATCCTACTCTCTCTGCAGCGCCTCTCTCCCTCCTCCGGGTTTACACCAACGTACGTCCTGGTCTGGTCCAACACACATGCGCAGGAGGAGGTCCGTACGTGCCACACAGCAAACGAATGTGCAAGCGTCTCATGGAGCAGAGCTACACGTCAATTTACGCACACACACAGATGCAGAGCAGGGCCGTCTACGCGTAAGTATGTACATGTACGCGTCAATATGTCCCCCCGCGCACAAGTAAACCTGAAGATATATATATATATATGTGTATGTTTGCTTTGGCATTCACTAAAGCGTACATAAATGTATGTGTAAGTATGTATATATATATCGGGATTTATGTAAATATATGCATTTATATCTAAATACATCTGTGTTTGGAAGTGCACTGGTAGATGCTGGAACACCTCTTGTGCGGAGTCCCCATAGCAATCAAAACACATCTCTGCTTCCTCTCTCCATCCTGGGCGTAAGCACGGTACGAGAGCCTTTCCCTTCTCTTTTTGTGACTCACGTGAAGACAGACACTTCAGCCCCAACGACTTCCTCGCGTCCTGCGTGCGCGTGCTGTTGTGACGCACTACATACTCCACGTATTTCTACACCGCCGGCTCACTCCTAACTGCCTGTAACATATATAAATATATCTATCAAATAAGTAGAGCTTCGTAGATGCCACTTCCACGGCTGCTTCTTTGTACACACACACGTACAGGTGTGTATATATACAGACGCACCACTCTCCCGGTAAGAAAGTTTACTCATATGTAGATGTAAAACACTTGTATACGCAAGTGTGACCGCACAGGCAACACCATATGCAGACCTCGGTGGATCAACGTGGAGGTCTAAGCTGATATCTACACACACGTATTGATATCTGGTTATATATACACATATATGGCTGTGTGTGTGTGTATGGTTATGTGTGTGTATGTGGGTGCTTGTATGTACACATACATGTGTGTATATATGTATACTTACGCATACATCTATAGTTATACGTCTCTGTGTGTGTATGTACGTATATATATATACAGTGAGAGTGTGTATCTATCTCTGTGTCCGTATGTGTGTGGCGGTCGTGTACGCGTAGGTCTCTACGTGCGTCTGTGTACCCGTATCTTCTTCGCCTACGCACCTCGTCAGCAAGATACACACACACAAACACACGTCGTGGGAAGTTTCAACCCACACCTGTATAAATGTTTATCTTTCTTTATGTAATAAGAAGAACATGCGAGTATATCTGTACTGGCGACGAGACAGCATGAAGGAGAACTTCCTGGGCAGCAGCTTGCCAAGCGCGGCACGGCCAGGCGGGCGAACCCGCGCGCACGCCTCGCCATGCGCGCACACTCCAGCGTGTCTACACACTACAGCTGGCCTTGAAATTTTCGTTAGGAAACGGCAGAATTTCCCTGTTCGCAATTGTACCTCTTTTGAAATTCACGTCTACGTGGTTCGTACAAAGTTCCTTCCTCCTTCGCGGAGCGGCGAGGCGCCTCTGCGGCATCGTACCAGCTGGGGGGGGCAAGGAGAAAAATTGACGAGCCACGCTTTCTATTACTATTCCTGCACTGGTCTCGCTTCTCCCGCTTTCCTCTTCTCTTCTTCATATTGCTGCAGCTAGTTTGAGGCTTTTTCTACCGTGTTGGCGGGTCCTTCTTGTGGTGCTGCTTTTGCGCCAGCGTCTTCCTTCCACGGTTGCTTCTTCTTTCTGCTATTGCAACTCCGTGCTCCCTCTGCTGCACGTTTCTAAAATTGCCATTCCGTCTGGATGTTTCTGCTGGTGCTTCAGTCGCCTTGCCTTTCTCGTCCCTCTTCCTTGTTGCTGAAACTGCCGCCTCTTTTCAGACGCCTACCCTCTGCTGCTTCTCTCCTCCTGCGGTAACTTCTCTTCTGTGAGCCAGTCGGGATTTTCTGCTAAGTCTTGGTCATTTTCTTCCTCGAAGGGGGCCAGTAGTCGGTGTCGACGTTAGAAGAAGGATTATCTTTGTCCTCGCCTCTGGAAGACACCAATCTCTATTCTTTCTCGGCTTCTTCCTGCCTTCTGCCACTACTGCTGCTGCTTCGCACTTCGAAAACTCCTGCTTCTGCTGCTGCCTCTCCCATAGCTTCTTCCCCTTGAGACAGTGCCGTTTCTCCTCGTATGCGACTGCATCTTTGCGACGGTCTCTCCTGCTGCTGCCGTTGCACTGCCCTTTCTCTCCTGTCAACTCTTCACACGCGTGCTGCCGCTACTGCTACGACTCTTGAGAAACGCTGCCGGTGCTGCCATTTGTCTGCTGGACAGCTGCTTCCATCTCGGCCTCCTCCTGATGATTCTTGCCCTCTTCTTCCCCCAGATGCTGCCTTTTCTTCTCTCCTTGCTCTTTCAGCTTCTACTGCTTCCTCTTCTTCCTTCCCCTGCTGCTGGTGAACGTCTGCCTCTACCTACTTAATCTGCCGCTGCACTCGGTGGGGGTCACCCTTCACGCAGACGCTCCCTCGGCTGTTTCTGCTGCTCTGTCTTCTCCTTTCTGGCGTCTCTCTCTTCATCTTGCTGCTACTGCTGCTGCTGCGTTTTTTTCTTCCTCTGTTGCTCGTCTGCTGCTGCTTCCTCAGCTGCTGTCGCTCCCACCGGTCGTTTTTGTCTTCCTTCGCTGCTGGTTTCTCTTTTTCTCCGGCTGCGGCTGTGGCTCTGATTCTTTTCCTTTCTCTCTCACTCCCCTCTGCTGTTGCTGCCTCGATGGCATTTGCTGCTTCTGCTCCCACAGCCGCTGCTGCTGCAGTGGGCGGGGAAATTCATCAGCGCAGTCTCCCTCTTGCTGCGCGGACCCGCCTTCTCACCACCAGCAGAGGCAGCAGCGGCAACAGCAGTCATAAAAAGAACGTCCACAAGCAGCAGCAGCAAATCCAGCAGCGGAACCTGCAGTGCTAAGGCAGCGTGACCACTGCTATACGTATATACACAGATACATACGTGTAAAGACTGATAAGTGAACAAGAGTGACATATGCGGGTGTGTCTACAACTCTCTGTGTATATATATATAGACAGATACATAAATGTACGAACGTTTACATACATGTATACATATGTAGTTGTATTCTGTGTCTATAGGTATAGTGATGTGAATGGTACAGGTTTGTATGCGGCCCCAGCTGCCGGAGCTGCAGCTGCATCAAGCAGCAGTCGCAGCAAGCAGCAGGAGGACAAACTGCTGCTTTAACAGCTGCAACAGCGGCCGCAGCGCGCGGCAACAGCGGCAGTATACCAGCAGCAAGACGCGACTTTTTTGTCCTTGTGTACTTTGCTGGTCTTCTTTGCTGCGGCAGCAGCAACAGCTGCTACAAGCAGGAGCTCGAGCGACACGAGAGAGAGAGAAGGGCCAGCAGCCGTGCGATACTTCTGTAGCACAAGGCTGAACAGAGGAAGCAGCAGCAGTACTTCCGTGCAGCAGCAGCTAATCCTCCAGCTGTGGAGTCCAACAGCCGCCACAGGAGGACGTGCAACACCAACAGCAACACTAGCAGCAGCGCAACAGTAGTAGCAACAAGAGAGCAGCACCAGCAGCAGCTTCTTTTCAGGGGTGGCACTGGCTGCCGATACTGTTCTGCTGGACTCGACACGCTTAACGTTTGAAAATGAAAAATTGTACGCTCCGCTGCTTCTTCCGGTTTTCTGCCCCCTGCTGTAGCCGCTGCTACCTTGCCTGCCTTTGTCTTGTCTTCCTCCTTGCTGCTGAAGCTGCTGCTGTTCTCCTTGCTGCTGCTCCTGTTATTGCTGTGGACCGTGCCCGACCGGTTGCTGCACCTCGTTCCGGACACGACGCTGCCTTCCGCTGCAGCGGCCGCTGCCCGCCACCTCGTCTTCTCGACCGACACACGCTGAATCTTCTGAGGCAGCAGCAGCAGCAACAAGACGACCATCGCCGCTCCTGCGTCTCTCCCCGCCCCCAAGGACTCTCCGCTGCTGCAGTGTGGCGACGCCAACCAAAGAGTAGCTACCCTGTGCAGCAGCAACAGCAGGCAAGAGACAAGCAGTCCTCAGCTGCTGCTGCTGCTCTTACTCCTGCTGCTGCTCTTACTCCTGCTGCGACTCCCACTCGTGCTGCGGCTCTTACTCCTGCTGCGGCTTTTCGTAGTGCTGCGGCTGTTACTGTTGCTGCTGCTGCTACTGCTTCTCTCGCTGTTAGTGTTGCTTCCTCTCTTGCTTCGGCTGGGTCGAGAACGGCCTCTTCTGCATCTGCTGCTGCGACTGCTGCTTCTTTCTTAGTCCGCAGCCACACCCAGCAGCACCCGCAGCACTTCTTCCTCTGCTCTCTGCCTTGTCTCGCCTTCGTCTGCCCCGAGTCACCGCCTGCTCCCTCGCCTGCAGCAGCAGCTGCTGCTCCTTCGCCTCTCCGCAGCTGCTGGCGCGCGGCGGTCTTGACTACGTGGCATGCACGCGCTGCGTCCCCACTCCACCCTGCGTGTGGACCCTCTCCTGGTGCTGCTGCGTCTGCAGTTTTCCCTGCGGCCTCAGTTTCCGTTGCTGCAGCTGGGTCCGCTGTCTCGGCAAGTGGTGGCGCTGCTTCAGCGTTCACCGGTACTGCCGCTGCAGCTCTAGCCTTTGGGAGCGCTGGTGGTGCTGCGTCCTGCCCCTCTCCTAGTGCCGCTGCTGCTGCAGTAGTCACGCCCCGCCGTGATGCGGCGAGTGGCCGTGGCGTTGGTGCGTTGTGGGGCGGTGGTGCGACTGTCGACTGCGCCTCTGCTGCTGCTGCTGCATGTGGAGGCGGGTGGTGGCTGCGACCGCGGCAGCTGCAGGAGAGAGACGAGATAGGGAGCGACAGCAGCAACCGCAGGCGCAGCCGCAGCAGGCTGCGGCTCGTGTGGGCCTACCCGCTGTTCGGAGACTCACCCGAACGGCTGCGACGGAAAAAAGTCGACGCGGCATGGGAACGCGGATATCACCGAGCCAACGTCGCGTGGGACTATGAAACAGCAAACCGTCTCGCCCAGGGAATGTAAGGAATAAGACTAGCAAACAAGCAGCCAATCCCCCCCCCTCTCTCACTCTCTCTATTTATGTATATATGTGCATATGTACGTAAGGAGTCAGGCTAGCGAAAAAGCAGCCATTCTCCCATATATATATATATATGTACATACATAAATGTATATATACATGTACCTATATAAATGTATATATATATATATTTACATATATCAATGAATATATGTATATATTTGGGTATGTATACATATGTATATATGTATATATTGTGTGTAAGTATACGTAGACACATATGTGTCTGTGTGTGTATCTGTTTATATGTCCATATGTATACTTGTGTGTACGTATGCGTATCTATGGAATGTATGGACTAGGGTTGACGAAAAGGCAGCCACTTGTACGTCTCCCTGTATTATTCATATGTGTATGTGGGTGTGTATGTATCCTTGTGTATATATATATATATATATATATATGTATGTGTCTACTTGTTGGTCCACACGGACGTCCATGTCTGCAGAGAGACACACGTAGGCGTGCTGAGGGACGTCGCACATGCATGCACTCCGGCGATTACAACGTGCGTAGTAATCGTCTTCACTTTCTTGACGACCTTCCAGCACGTGGGCGGGGCCCCTATGATGTGGCAAGAAACTCGCACTCTTCCAATCTACCGTCCCCTCGTTTTCTCTTCCCCGAATTCTCTTCGTCCGCCTCGCTCTCTGTCTTCTGTATGGGCTTCTCTTTGTGCCTTCGAGTCGAACGCGCAGAAGCTGCAATGCTGCCGCGAAGGACAAACGTGTGGTGTGGTGTGGACCGCTTCCCTACGTCTGCTGTTGCTGCCTTCTCTTCGGTGTGCGTGGATGTGTGTGTGGGCGTGTGGAGGACAAGGCGCGTTGTCCCCCGGTTCCTTACGTACGGTGCTGCTGCAGCTGCTTCTGCTGTGCCTGCATATGTGTATGTGTGTGTGTGTGTGTGTGTGACTGACTGCCGGGTTGGAGGACAGATACTACGTGAAGGAAGAGCACTGCGTCCACACCGAAGAAGAGGAAGGTCTCGGCACGAGCGAGGGAATGAAAATTTCTGCCGAAGAAGCTGCCGGGGGCGTGGAGATCGACGCCTGCGTGAGAATTCTTCTTCAGAGGCGTTTCTGTCTGCTGGTTGGTGTCTCGGCAGCGGCAGTGCTTCTTCCCACTATGTGCAGAAACGCGCGTGCACACACATATACGCACGGGTCTATTCTACATGCATGCAGACAACAGAGAGACGTAGAACTGCACACGTGTTCGACATGTGTGTGTGCGTCTGTGTAGCAGTTCTCTATCCGAACAGTCGGATTCGCAATTTTTGCCAGGAGCGTCTGCGTGTGAGTTCGTCCTCTTGCGTGTCTATCTCTCTGTATCCGCGCAGCGAGTTTTCTTCTTTAGAGGCCCAGGCCCGTGTTCTGTCGTCTGCGTCGAGACACACGGCTGCTTGTGTATGCGCGAGAGGCTCCGTATAAAGCGGTGGACAGAAAGACATGAGAAAGATATTTGTGGGCCAGAGGAAGTTCGGCGCACACCCGAAACCGACACACACAGCGCCCGCGGGAAGGGGTACTCGTGCATGTGTGTGTGACGAAAAGACCGGTTGATATTCGGTGTACGTACACACGAAAGGAGTGTCGAGGAGAAGAGAATGAAGAAGAATGCGGGCGGCGCGTCTGGGTGTGCACGGGTGTGTCACGGGTGGTGGTGGACACCAGGTGTACGTACACTCCGAAAGAGCAAAAGTCAGAGAGAGAAAGAAAGGAGAAGAACGCGAGTGATCCGCGCACGCGCGTGTCTCTCCATATCTGTCCGTCGGTCTCAGAGATGGCAGCTGCTGCTGTTTTTCTTCATTTTGTAAAAGCCGGAAAAAGTCGGGTCTCTGTCTGTCGGCGCGGCTGTATGTGTGTGAGGGAGACGCGCAGCTGCACTTGCCCTCTTCTGCTCCTCCAAGAGACGGAGACACACCTGCATGCCGAGACGGCCGCACACGTGGCTGCCGACAGGCACGCCTGCCCGTGCGACAGGCACGCCCCTGCCTACGTTTGTATGTGTGTGCGGCACAGCAGAGAGAGAGAGACAGAGACACGACGCTTGCTGCGGTTCTCGAGTGCATATATGTCACCGTCTCTAGTAAATACTTTCAACGGCTTTGCGTGCCTGCGTCTGCATGTAAAATAAATATACGCTGTTCTCTGTTCACTTAGACGGTGCTGCTGTTATCCTAGAGAGAAAGAGACACGTGTATTTGTCGTGTTTCTGTTTCTCTAGAGACGCAACGCGGTGCCAACACATACACGTATATGCTTTTGCATATCTTCAAAGAAACAGCAGAAAACGTAGTAGAGGGCCACGAATCGTGCGCGCAGCAACTCTGCACCCAGAGCTGCCCGTCTGCGCAGAGATTTTCTGTCTGTGTCTACACGTATAACTCTGTCCGTGTGTCCGTATCAATGTGTATGTACATATTGTATGTGCACACTAGGCACACATAGCGTAGTACACATCCGATGTATGTCGCGTATGTATTTATATTTTTAAATGTAGGGTTTCCATATCCATATATATATATATATATATATGGAGGTGGGATATATATACATATACCTGTATAAGTGTATGGTGTCCGTATCCACATATTTATGTAGACGGGATATGAATACATATATGTATATAAATGTAGCTTGTTGTTATCCATGTACGTGCATATATGTGGATGCGATGTATATATATATGTATATATATGTATACGTATCGGTGCGGATGTGTGTTGCTCGTTTCTGTCTATATACGTCTGCGTTGTTCACTTCCGACTGGATGCACACAGTTACATATATACGTGCATACACCTAAATGCTGGTGTGCACCAGGCGCATATATACCTATTTACATATATACGTATAACCCACACATACCCATATATGTGCATATATACACACATACACCTATATATGTATATATGTGCAGATACGCACGTTTGCATAGGCGGGCAGCATGTATACACGTGTATGTATACGCTGAACCGTATGTATAGAAGAAGAGAAAGCTGAGGAACTGCGGGCAGTGCCGTCTCTGCTTAGCGCGATTCCGTTTCTGCTGCTGCGAAATGTCTGATGGGCTGGCAAGGCGCCCTCCTCGGCAGTCTCCCTCTCAAGCGCCCAGCTTTTCAGGAAACGGCACCACAGCTTTTCCACAGCGGTGACCTCCTATAGTCGCTTTTTAAAGCAGAGACACAACGCGCTCCATGCAGAGAGACAGAAGAAACACTTCTCCGTCGTAGATGAAAGGAGGCGCAGACACACAGAGTTTGTATTTGAACACAAAAGAATATACGGAGGTCGTTAATGCAGACGTGGGAAGAGAGAGACAGAGGGAGACACATACGGTGTGGATGTCTACACAGACGAACACAGGTAGGCAGCTAATAAATGTAGAATGATACACGGGTATGCGTACGCAGGCCTTCATATATAAACGTCTGTGTGTGCATCTGCAGATCAACCGCAGACACACATATAGGTATGGGTGGGGGCACACACGTGTGGGGCTACGCGCGCTCTAAAATTTTGACAATTGCCCGTAGAAAGAGACACAGAGATGTATAATATAAACACTTGCATCTCTACTCATTCTCTACGCAAGAATATACAAAGTATATACATACGTATATAAACAAGTGTGTGTGTGTGTGTGTGTGTCTCTTTCTGACTGAGCGTAGATGTCCTCTGGACCTAGGAGGGAAGCGCAACTGTATGAGAGAACTCGTAGACATTTCCTGCTGACAGCACGTCTGCATATGTCTATCCGTGCAGAGAAGAAATGCTCTTCTTCTTGGCAAGTGTATCTCGCACCCTTGTATACACACGTCTGGGCTTGTCTATCTCTCACTTTCCTCTCTTCTTTCATGTATACTTCTAGACGTACACAGGCATCTGCTGCGACACATATATGTGTTGCGGCGTCTGTGTGACCACACGCCGTCAAAACACTTCCATTCCTATAGGTTTGTAAAGTTGTAAATTTCTTTTTTCGGAAGTTCTTGACATATACATATATGTGTGTGTATGCCCAGCACCTGCATATACGTATGTTTGTATTCATGGAGAGTAGAGCGCGGAGTGTAGCATGAGAGCGCATGAACGTGGGCGCGCGGTAGACTCACAAGTGTTGCTGTCTGTGTGAGGAAGGTGTCGTCTCTCTCTCTCTTGGTCTCCCCTGCTCTCTTTCTGTGCTGCTGTTGCTGCTGGAGTCGGCGTGGGGTTCTGTTGTCTGTCCTGCAGCAGTGGGGTGTGTTTGCTGCTGCGCCGCTGCTGTTGTTGCTTCGCAGGAAGTCGAGAAAATTAAACGTGTCCTACCGATAGTAGACCGCGGAGACGTAAGTAGTGCTGCTGCCACATGCCTGCCTTCTCTCTGGTGCTCTCCTGCTGCTCTTTGCCTCCTGCTGCTGTTGCTGCCCCCCGCTCCTGTTGGTCTTCTCGTGTACTGCTGACTTTTCGCTTGCCTCTGCTACCGGTCCTTTCCTGCTGACGCTGCTGCTCCTTCCCTGTTGCCGCGCTCCCGCGCTGCGGCCCCCTGTCGGAGTGCTGCTGGACCTGCTGGCGGTCTTCTTTTGCTGCCGCCAATCCGCGGCTCCTCCAGCTACTGCGTCGCTGCTGCCTCTTTTGCTGCTGCTCCAGCTGCTGTTTCTCTTCCTGCTGCGGCTTCGGCGTCTGTCCTAGTAATCACGATAGCTACGCCAGCTGCTGGTCAGCACTTCTGCTTCTTTGTACGCGGTGGTGATTTCTGCTGCTGTTGTGCCCGACGCAGGAGCAGCCCTCTGCAGTGCAGTTGTATTAGCTGCTGCTCCTCCTCCCGGCAAACGGTGCCGCTCCACTGCTGCGCTGCTGCGTTTCAGCAGGTGCCTTGTTGCTATGAGTGCTGCTTTGCTTGGACGATGCTGTGGCTGCAGTCCTGATGTACCTGCTGCCGCGCTGCTGCTGCTTTTAGTTCCCCCGTGACCTGTACGTGCAGCTGTCCTGCTGCTGGTGGTGGTGTCACCGCTCCTCCGCTGCTGCAGCCCCACCCTCTTGCTGCTGCTCCTCATGCTGCTCCTGCTGCTGCCGCCGTCCTGCCGATGCTGCCGCCTCCTGCGGCTGCTGGGGGGCCGGGCGCGCCACCGCACACACTGCGGTTGCTGTTTGCATGGTGCTGCTGCTGGTGTGCGCCCGTCCTGCAGCTGGCTCCCTGCTGCTGTTGGGCTGCTGCTGCCTGCGGGCGTCTTGTCGGGGTGCTTTTTGCAGGGGGTGGGAATGGCGACGCTAATAGGAGCAAAGGACGGCGTCTTCGCCTTCCGCTACAACGGACCGATGGGGTATAAATTTGGCTTCAAGCAGTGGCTCAGGTTAGTTTCCTGCGTTGCGAAAGGCTGCTGCTGTTGCTGCTTCTTCTGTCGCGTGAGTCGGGACGTTCTCGTAACACGGTAGCAGGAGGGGAGGAGGTCTGAGTGCTCCTGCCCTTGTTGACCAGACGGTAGGGATGGAGAGAAAAGAGAAAGGAAGAGGACCACGAGGAGGAGGCGGAGGATGAGGAGAAAAAGCAGAGTCTTCGCACGCGTCGAGTGACTAGTGAGTGCTTTGTTCTGGCTTCTCTGACAACAGCAGCAGCAGCAGGACGGGGACGAAGCTTGTGGGACGCGTGCACGGACGAACGTGTAGGCTTGAACAAAACGGCTGGACTGATGGCTGCGTTCATGAGGAATTGCCGCCGAGAGCACCACGCTCGCAACAGAATCAACACACAAAAGAAACGTTGCCTGAGTGAAAGTCAGACAGGTATCCAGCGCGTTCTTCTACACCGATGTACGTATAAATGATAGCTGATATGTGCCGTATATTAGTAGGGAGAGACGGAGAGGGAGACACGTGGCGTGTATTATATGCGTGCGCATCTGTACACATGTACCTCTACAAATATACGTTTATAACGAAGCTGCTGTTAATGCATAAACCCACATATACATATATTTATATTTATATGTCTACCGTTATATATGGGACGTAGCTCCTCTCAACACCTACGCGTAGTATATTCGTGTTTACGTACATGTCTACAAATAGACCCTTACACCGATGCTGCTGCGAATATATAAGCCACATATATACATGTGTGTCTACCTTTGTATGTGGAACGTAGCAAACTCTCAAAACCGACGTATAGAATATTCATGTATACGTACCCATACGTATATATATATACGTATATGTGTGTTTGACTTGATATGTTAGAGGCAAAAACTACCCAGTGCACCACAGCAATTACTGCTGCATCAGTTTTTGTAGGAGCGCTGACTGTCTACGGGAGAGGACTGTTGCTGCTGCTGCAGCGTCTAGGAGTCGCAAGGTCGGCTGAAGGAAGCGTCCATAAGAAGCGGCGGAACAGAAACAGCGCTCGGGAGGCGTAGAAGCGGCGACGCTGTCCGTCAGCGTGGTCATCGCAGCAGCAGGGCTTCAGCAGCAGGGCTCCAGCTGCACCTGCAGTGGTATTGTTGCTGCGCGAACATTTTCAGCCAGAGCAGACACTGCTGCTGCGCTGTAGGCAAATGCGTGGAACAGAGGCAGCAGAGTAGAGAAGCAGCCCGTTTTCCCTCCAGGAGATTTCGTGGACCCAGACCCCTGCAGGAGAAGCAGGAACGCACTCACTGCAGCGGCTACAGAAACAGCGCAACTGCTGCAGAGGAAGTTGTTCTTCGTAGAGCAGCAACAGCAGCGCCGAGGCGAACTGCAGCCCCAGGTGCGCTGCGTACGATACGTGTGGAAATCTTTAAGTGTCCGCGTAAATAGCGGTCCACAATGAAAAAGCGTCTTTCTGTGCGCAGTTCCTGCAGCAGCACTTCTTTGATTAGTTCTGCCACGCGGCCGTCACACCATTCAGATGCCCTAAAGCCAGTCGGCTGCCTAGCCGCAGGAGCTGCTGCTGCGACTACTGCTGCAGCAGCAATTGTTGCGGTGCTGCGTAACCGTCCCCCGTTGCTGCTATCTGTTGAGCTGCTGGTTTTCGCGAAGATAGAGCAGCTTCCGCTGCGGCGTCCCTGCACCGCGCGGGTGCTGCACGAGTTTTTTCTTCATGTGGAGGGAAATGCTGGCGTATACACACAAGTGTATAGATACATGTATGAGTAACTTGTGTACGTTCGTGTATATATATACGTACATGTATGTGGTTGTACACAGGATGTGTGTGCGTTCCCGGACACGCGAAAGATATTTCTCTGCCTCCTCGGCAGTTCCGCACTTCCGCGGCGACTGCACGTATCTGTACGTGTGGGTGTGAAGTCTGTGGCTCCTATTGTTGTTACACTGCCGGCGGCTGTGCTGATGCGCCGGGTGCTGGGTTTGCTGCTGACTTTTTCTTCTTCCATAATTCACACATTTCGTTTTCTTCTTCTTCAGCTGCGAACGGGCTGTTTGCACCCTCTTTCTCGCCTTCCTCTGTGCAGTCTCTCTGCTGCTCTGTCTCTTTCCGCGTGTCTTCTGAGACGTTTGCTGCCTGCGTCTCTGACTGTACACGCCGTCTGCAACGATTTCTCGTTTCATCGTCCCGTCTCTCCCCTTCTTCTATGGTGGGGCTGCCTCTTCACGAGTCTCACAATTTTCTCTGCAATGTTTCTTCTCTGCACGAACGTGCTACCGCTATTCGGTTTCACACCTGCAGGGCACAGGCTGCTTGTCTCTTCTTCGAGATTGCGCAGGTCCAGCTGCTGATGGCGAAGTCGTGTTTTGACTGCTCAGCATGTATTTGCAGGGAGGACGGAGTGCTCCGCTGCCGTCTTCATGCGGCTGTGCTGCTGCGACTTTGCCGCGACTGCCGCTTCGCTGCTGCTGTTTTGCCGCGACTGCCGCATTGCTGCTGCTGTTTTGCCGCGACTGCCGCTTTGCTGCTGCTGCTGCTGTTCCTTTTTTTGATGTTGCGTCCTTGCTGTTGGTCCGGAACTGGTTTTCTGCTGCTGCTGCTGCAGCTCTGCTGCTCCGTCTTGCTGCTGTCCTGCTGCTGCTCCGCTGTAGATACCTGATTACAGCCAACTACCCAGGCGCCATCGTGAAGCTGATCACAGAGGTATGTCCTGTTCCACGTGCCAGCGTAAATCCCACAGAGACGCAGAGCTGCTGCATGTCTACACAAGTAGGATTTGTACGTAAGTATGCAACGCTGTCTCTCAAAATTTAGTATACACGCACAAACGTATACATACCTATTTGTATATGTATAGAAGTGTACCTAGTTATATCTACATCTGTATAAATGGTCACACGTACACTTGTATATATACAGATATTTATGCATATGAATGTACACACTTATATATATGGATGAATATAAATGGCCACACTTATACATGTATACCTGTATACCGAAGGTACGTCTTTATATACTTACTCGTGTGTTGAAGTACGCCTGCGTCTCTTACGTTGTTGTGCTGAGGCTTTTGTGTGTGCGTGTGTCGGGAAGAAGGGGTGCTGCTGCGCGTCTGTTGGGAGAAAAATTCTGCTTTTGCTGCTGTTGCTGCTGCTGTTGCGGCAATTTCTCTGCAGCAACCAGGCGATCCAGACGACCGTGGGCGCCATTCCAAGCATCGTCTTCCTGATGAGTGCCTCGCACACGTGAGCCGCCTCTGTGTATAACGATATATATGCATGCGTACATAGGTATATGTATATATATATATGTACGTGTATATGTGCATGTATGCGTTCGTATGTATACGTATACATATATATATATATATATATATATGTATCTCTATATATGTGTATATAGATATACTGGTGTCTATCTGCGTGTGTGTGAGTATGTACAGCAGCTACCTGCTTTGTCAGTAGGACAAGAGCTGCTTAGAAAAGCAGTCTGAAGGTGTTTTTCTGTGTGACATAATTTTTTTGTGTGTCGATCCTCACTGGTCTGACGCCTGTCTTCAACCGGTACGCCATTTCTGCTGCTGCTGCTGGTGGTGGTACTGCTGCTCTCAGCATGCTGCTGCGTAGTGGCTATTTGCCTGAGTTCTCTCAATCCGAATACCTGTGGACGAACTTTCACGCTCAACTGCGTACGGGGTTCGTTTTGTGGCTCTGAGGCGAGACTTGTATTGCACGAAACCATATATTCAGTAGACTTGAGAGGGAGGAGTATCGCTCGTTGCCACATATGATTAAACTGCTTCACAGTTGCTGTGTGAATTACCTGAACGGCCGCAGGTTTCCTCAGAGAAGAATGCCTGTCTATACTGTCTCGGTGGTACTCAGAACATTTCCGGTAATACTTGTGTCTCTCTGTATACGGGCTGCAAAGTAGAAGACGTTGTGACTTTCGTAGCCATCAGTTTTGCTAGTGCGTCTTGCAAGGACTTAGAATACGAACGTTTTAACGAGCGTCTGTGATCTGGGCGCGCAGTTGACACCTGATTTAGATAATTCGGACGGACAAGTGCTTTGACGAAAGTGCTGCTGTTGCTGTTGCGATTCACTTTTTCGAGTTTGCTGCTGCGATGAGCGCTGAAGATATACTTTCGATTTTGATTTTCGACGGGGGACCTCTGTGCTGCTGCTGTCGGGATGACGCAGTTTCTACGCACGGTTGATGCAGCTGCATCTGCAGCGGCTCCTGCTGCTGGTTCGTGGTTTTCTGGTATTGCTGCTGCCGCTGTCTCGACTCTCACGTTGCCACTGCGGGACTCCCGATTTCTTCCTCCAGGTGCTGCTGCCGCTTTCGTTTCTGCTACTGCTGTTGATGCCCTGTGTCCGCCGCCAGGTGAGGAAACTTGTTTTCTGGAAGAAACCGTATTTTTACGAAAACGAGCTCAAACCGTACGGCCCCGAGCCCTTCGGTCACGTTGCTGCCCCGCAGCCAATTCGGTAGCTTCTTCAACAAGCAGCCATTTACTGCTGCCTCCTCACTGCAGGGTTATTCCCGCGGCCGGATCCGCTGGTGCTCAGGGGCCGTTGCAAATACTTCCGCTGCTTAGTCCTTCATATAGTTGTATACGTATAGGTTCGACAGGCAGTGTTGTCTGCCAAAAAAGAATGTCAGGTGTTTCCTGGAGCCAGTTCACTCGAGCCTCAAGGCGTGAAAAACGTGTCCGCAGGTGCAGCGCACGCACACGTAGACGGGGGATGCATGACGGAAAAAAAGTGCACAAGTACTACGCATGGACACGGATATGTGTTTACGTACAGATACACAAGCAGGCTCTTGAAGTGCACAGAAGTGCGAAAGAGACGGGGTTGCACGCTCACTTCTGTGAAACACAGAAAGTAACAGCACCAGTCCTTCCACGCATGCATTCACGTACGTACATATCCTGCATATTTTTGAGGAGTCAGGAGTGTGTGTGCACTATTTCCCTATACGCACATATATCGATGCCAGTTTAGCAGATTTCACACGGCGGCCGAAGATGCATTACATATTTGCACTGCCAGGTTCTTCGCAGGTCAGTGTGTCGTGCCCGGAAGATCTCAGTCGGCTGCAGGTCACGCTTGCCGCTCGTCTTTTTAATAAAGCTGCGTTCACGCACTCAGGTGAATAATGTATGCTTACTCAGGTATAATTACCCAGAATTCATATTTACACAGGTACAAGTGTATGTGTACGGAGGCGTCTGCTGTGCGACTGCAAATACCGCACTCAGCTCGTGCTTTTGGTTAGTTCCGTATCGTCGAGCGGAGGCGGTGGCGGAATATCTGCATCCTTGTGGTTAACGTTTACGTGTCCGCCTGACACTGTAGAATCACCCAGCGTGCAGACGCTGCAACCGTTGATCGGCGTGGCGGCGGATGAGCATTTGCAGCTCGTGGAGGTGGTAGTACAGAGCATAACCTTCGATGGTGACAAAGTTTGCAGGGTCCGCCGCTGGTCTTGAAAAGTGGTCTCGTTCGTTAAGTGCGCAGCTTTTTTTTTCACAGTAAACTAAAGCGGTTTAAAGACGCCGCAGCTTCTGAGATGTGACACAGTGAATGGGATTCACTTGCAAAACCTGCAACGGCCGCAGCAACAAATGGAAGGCACAACTCCATCAACAGGTTATACGACTTTACACGCAGCGTCTGCTACAGGCCTCACGTCAAACTGACGCTTTTGGAAACATGTCTAACCGTTCCAGCAGGAAATTTGATGATCTTTTACAGTGCTGCGTATACGGGCCCCCGCCTGTCAGACTGAACTCTCTGCCGTATCTGTCTGTCTGCCTGCTTGTGCGTCGACCGCGTCATGGGTAACATATGGATACGTATGTATATATATATATGTATATATATGTAAATGTATAGGCGTACATCTCCCGTAGGTGTAAGCATAAATACAGATGTGACGCGTGAACGTGTGCGTAAGCATGTGTAAACAAGTCGTCATGAAGGATAGCGGTGGCAGCTTTACTTGCTAAAATACTGAAGAAGTCAATCCAGCTTGAACAGTGTCGCAGCAGTTGTGTTGCGCACAGTCACAGGTCACTGAATTTAGGGGAGCGCCCGCGCTACGACACCCATTCAACCTTGTGTCGTGGGGTGCTTCGTGGAGGGAGCTTCAGATTGTATGTGCCCGTGCGCGTGTAAGGTTCAACTCCGCCTGGAGCAGGCAGAAGTTTATGAAGGGGAAATCTAAATGTGGAACTTCAGTGGTATGTAGGCGATTTAGTTACACAGTGTCACGCTTACGAACCTGCGAAGCTGAGGCAGCGCAACAGTTTTAATTCGTTACACATGTATACGTATAGACATGTTTATCCATATAATTGTTTACTTGTATATACACACATTTACCTTCAGATATTTATATATATATATATATTAATGCATATGTTCTTTATCCGACGCAACACACATCAATGTTTTTGTGATGCGTACGTACACCGTAGTTCAAGAAATCGCTCCTGAACGACGTATTTACCAAGTTGCAAAGGCCTTACCATTTGTTTGAGGACAGGCAATCCTCGTACGTACTATGCATTGTCTGCCCGTACTCGAGAAATACCTTCGGGACATGTATATGCATTACTACGCGAGCGCAGGTGAGAAGTCCTGTATGTGTCGTATCTGCGTGTCAAGCTCCAGAGATGCACGCATATTGGTAACTCCACACACGACTGTAAAGTTGTGGTTGCACGTACAATTCGCCGCAGCCACATTCAACTCTACGAGGAGCCTCTGAATTTGTGTCCCCTCGCTGCTGCATATCCCATGTTAATGACGTGGTTCTTTGATGTAGCTCGCGAGAGGGCAGTTCTTCCAGACGCCGTAGTGCTTCTTGCAATAGTGTATGAGCTTCCACTGGTTCACTTCTTCTTCTCCGTGACCTGAGTGACCAACGGGTCGAGCACCCATTTCGTAACGGTGCTTACGCCTGCTGGCGGCAAAAGGCGGATGCTTTCGTGGAGGTATCTCGCCTTCGAATCCGCGGAAAAAATGCAAGCGGTTGGCGCTCATCTGCGTCGGCATGGACGGATCCTCCTGGATATAAGTAGAACCAGTTGCTTCTCCTCCAGGCGACGGGGACGTGAAGTGCTGCAGCAGTGTTGGACCGCTGATTTTGTGCGAAAGCTGACGAGCGATCAGGCCTGCTCTGTCCCGCGACATTCTTTTCTGCACGCGCTGCTGCTGCTCCACGACTGCTGTTACAACTGCGAGACTCGCGGCTACCGCAGCAAATGCTGCAACAGCACGAGCAGCCCGAAACCTTGCTGCGACTGCAGGCGTCATTCGTGGCCGTGTCAGTGTCGTCGAACTGGATGTGTCTTCCATGAAGTGAAACGGTGCGAAAAGTAGAGGACGCTGCAGAAAGTCTACGATAGAAATAAGTTATGTACCTGCTGTATTCCTTCAAAACGCAGCAATCCTTCCTGCTGGTTTTCCAGCGTGGAACTTGGAAGCACGACTTTCCTGCTCCTGGGAACAAATAAATGAGCACCTTTCGCAAAATATGGCAGTCGAGTTCAACGAATGAGACACTGAAGGTTTTGGTTCTCAAGCAACCGATCGGTAGTTAAGTATCAGCTTTTGCCTGTAGTCTCCTTTTCTTGTGCGCCGCTTTCCTAGAAGACGAGTTCTAGGGCGTTGAGTTCCTTCCCTTGTGAAGACGACGGCCGTCACTTTGCACAACTTCTCACAGAGTCAGCCTCCCTTTTTCCGAACATAATCAGCCTACAGACTGTAGGTCCCTAAGTGTAGAAAAAGACGTAAATTGAGAAGGAGTTCATTTTTGAGAAGTCCGAGCGCAAGAGAAGGGCGCACACATCAGTGCTAATGTCGTCCGGAAAATGCGTACGCAAACGTTGAAGCACAGTTTGCTTCATACGTCCAAGTGGCACCACTGACAGGAGAGTCATTTGAATTGGTATTTTTGCCGAAGCAGTTTTCTCGTGGACGAAAGTCGATGCCGTTTTTCCTAGATGTCAACTTCTTATTCAGCTGTCGTAATAGGAGGAAGCTGTGCACTGAATGAGTGACTCCGCTTAGTAGTGGTCTTCGATGTTTGTTTCGCATGCTATTAGTGACAAGGAAGACCTACACCAATTTCTGTGTGTAGTAGTGTACTTAACTACTCACTTATTAGTCCGCCTACTAGTTATACGCAGTCTAGCTGTGTAGACACACTACACGTTGAATTTCATCCCTACCCGGACACCTGCTGAAAGCGGAAAATTCAATTAACAGAAGTTGTGCCTGCGGGACATGCGTCGATACATGTGAAGATCCGTTATAGCACACTCTCCGGAATCTCAAAGGCGTTTTCGGCTAGCTGTTGTTGTGCGCTTATGGAAATATGACTCCACTTCTGAAGTACACTATCCGGCAAGTCGAAGGCGTACTCGGCTAGCTGTTGTGATGTGCTTGTTAAAGTATGACTCCACATTTGTCAGGAGAGAAACACACAAAGTGTAAACTGATCGTTCTTGAAACACTCGAACAAGTGTAATTCATAGGGGTTGTGGTCCTTGGAATTTCGAGTACAGTCGTCTAAATTGTTCTCGGAAAGCGGTCGTGTAGAGACCATGATGATTACTTTACCGTGGTGCAAAGCGCTAGCCAGAACTGGAAACTCCGGGTGGTGCTGAAGCCACTGGCAATCTAGAGGCCTCACCTACCGCCAGACGTCTTGTCACTTTTGCCACTGAGTACAAAGCCTGGGAAGCATGCTCTAGCAGCTACTTTTCTACCACAAGTATACGGTGTGTGATCGCTGTCGTTGGAATATCTGGAAACATGAACGAAAGTGGACGGCTGTACGGGTGTGGACGGCGACCTTCGTGTGTATGTGTACGGCGGCACGTAAAACCCAGAGTGTCCTTGACGTTGTGTTGTCAGGTGCCGCTAAATAAGAGGTCAAGCAGTACAGAATCAAATCTTTAGTCAGTGTCTCTATTTCGTGTTCCCTTGTCGTAGCAATGCATCGCCACATCTGTACGCATAACCAGCTGCTTCGTATGAAAAATTCACCACACAATAGTTGGTTCACCTAGGCAGGAAGCAGCAGCCGACTCCCTGAATGCCTTTCTGGCGCGGAAGCCTCTGGAAAAACTCAACTTGCAAGAAGACTCAACGAGTAGAGAACGCTCCGTTGCAGTGTTCTCTCATAAGCTCTTACAGGTAGACAAAGTGTGACGTGTTTCTCCGCTCTTGCTAGGCCTACGATGCTTGTGTTCCAGAGTCAGCGCACGTACACATACTTGGGGGCGCACTTTCCCAGCTGACCTGCTTCCTAATCTCAACATCCGCAAGTGTCTTACTGTGTCTAGTCAGAGTTTTTTGGACCCACATGTACAGTTTCAATTGTTTCTCTCAACGTTCGACCTGATCTGCGGGAAGTGCGTTTAACTGCTGTGACTCGTTAACCCAGTTGAACTGTGCGAGGCAGCAACTGGACTTCCCTGCGTATAAATACAGCTGCGCACACGTTTTCTTAGCGGTACACCTGTGGACAGTGCGTGCACAGAAAACGAAGTGTCTGCGATCTACAGCTGAAAACTTGACTCGAAACTAGATCGAGCCCTTTCCCCCCCAACACGTAGAGAATATCGAGAAATCCTCCGCACTTTTCGTCTTCCAGGGAGAGAACACCGGTGGATTCTGTGACGCAGATTGTGCTTGTGATAACAGGTCGAGCAACAACCAAACACGTAGCTGCACATTTAGCAGGAGGACAGACGGATTGACGAAAGGCAGGTAGATAGGTTACAGAATACAGGGGCGGATGTGCGCCAGCATGTCTGTGCGTCAACGAAGCGGGGTACGTATGCATCTCATTAAATAACTGCACACTATGTTCTTATCTTATCATGCACACTTGTACCCGCGCTGACTTGTAACTCCAAAGCCCCTTCGTCGCAGTTTGAAAAATGCACCTTGTAAAAGTATGCAGACACACACTGCAAATGGTCAGCTGATGTATAATACTGCGCCGCTTGCAAGGTAAGAAATCGTGGTGCTTTTGCTGGCCACCCTGGTATTGCGTTCTTAGTTCGTCCTTGCCCCACTGCAAGAACTTACGTCAAACAGAGGGATGCGTCGAAGGTATACACGGTGTCGATAGCTCCGGCAGAATTTGTTTATTGTAGTCAGCATATGATCAGGCTCACAAATCTGGCTTCCTTCCCGTCAGTGACTGTTAAGTGAGTCGCCAGGAATATTACTCGCACTCGCTCTGGCGAGCTGCTGAATGGCTGTAAAGTAGTGCGCGGCCTGCATACCCCTCAGAATTTCCCTGTGCCCTCTCCAGCTACCACGTGAGTCTGGCGGTTTAAGATTTTGTCAATGACACGGCGCGTGAAGGTTCGTAGCACGCGTCACGTCAGGACGGTGGTGGGCGACGCTTTGAGATTTGGACTCGTGCGGAAACTGTAAGGATGCGTATTTACCTGTTAATCAACAATCACTGGCACACACACACACACTACACAAAACGGAGAGAAAAGCGCCTCCAAAGCAGCTCCCAAGTTCCGAATGTTGTTCCAAGTCAAAACGCTGTGTGCCTGTGATTTTATCTGTTCGTACGTGTAGCCGACGGCCGCACGTACACAACATGTGAACCCTGGCCACATTTTTCCGAAGCGGCGCACCAGGTGCGCCACTATCACATTTAATACCTGCGCTGTTTATAGTTGCTTATGTATGGTGGCCACTGGTTCTCGACTGTACAGACCGCTACCGGTACTTCTTTATCCCCACGAAAGTTCTGTCTAGGTCTTCCATGAAAAGAACACATTTTTCAATTGCAGCGTCACCTAAACATCGGCCGATTCTCTACCCCTCCCACAAAGAGCCTGCGTTGACGCTCCTCAGGAGTTCTGTCAGAGTTTAAGGCTCAACGAATTGCACGTGTATATCGTTCCGCATTGTTGCCAGTGGCATTCTTATGAAGAAACACTCTCGTCTACATTCAAAAGGAGGCAGAGGGTGAGCAGAGTGAGGTCGTGGTCTACACCTTCACAGCTTCCTGCTTGTTGCGAGTGTCCCCCTCCTTGCCATAGCACATCAGAGACAGCACACACATTTAAATTGCTGTTACGCTACTGAGACGACAGACGGCTAAGAGCAGAGATAACCTCTCCAGAGGGGAACTTGGAGAAAAGCCCGGCTGCGTATCCTCGTGGTGCATCATCGTCTGCGATAACCCTCCGAGTGTTCGGGTTCTTTTGTAGCCGAAAGGGCAAAAAAGAAGAGTGACTGTTACTTGACGGCCCTCGTTTCACGTAGTTCATTATGTCTGGAGTTGTAGAATGGTAACCCCTCAATTTGCTAAACTGACCCCCGCTCGTCTGCAACTTCTCAACCTCTGCCCCGAGAACACGGCGTTCCGCTGGCATCCTTTCCTTGCTTGTGGACTCCCCTGCAGGAATTGAGTCTCTTCTTTCCTTCGAATCAAGGTGAGAGAAACTTGTGCCTGGAGGACACTTGAAAGCTTTGCCACCACGACGGTGTTTTGTGCGCAGGCCTCTGAACACAGAGACCGCGCTGCTTTCAGCACCCCCCTCGGGAGAGTGAAGTCCGCTGGACAAGTCGCCGTTGGCCAAACTAGATCCGGAGCTATTTTGACTGACTAAAGAAGAGGCCACACGCACACGCTCGCGAGATGAGGCAACGACAAATGGGGGCGAGACCCACGCTGCCGCCACGAGAAGAAAACACAACCTGTAATGATCCATTCCGTGCTGAAGTGGGAATAATGACTCGTTAGAAGAATAGACGAAAGAGGAAACTGCCGTTACGAGCAGCTCTCTACGTGTTCACCGCGGCCTGGCAGTCGCTGAAAGTGTCCAATCCCCAGAAAATCGCATAGGCGATTTTCTAGTAGTACGGGCTGTACTACTTCCAGTATTTCATTTGAAGGAAGGTCACTCAGCATAGCATCCGCCTGTTCCTGCCAAGCGCACTGCTGCTACACTGCCTAGTACCCTGTTACTCGGTAAAAAGTTCACTAGGCCTCTTCTCGAGCTGTAGATGCCTCCAAGCAATACATCATATGCAGACACTTTGATATTACCGATATGTAGAGCTGGCTGCAAGTGTTTTAACTCGCCACGGGACCCGCCCCTTGGACCTCTCCGCTAGCAGCGAAGGATACGCGCTTGGATAGCCAGCAGTACAACAGGTGAACAAAGGAAAACGCCCATCCGTTTTATCCGACTAGCCAACAGTGGAACGTACCTTTCTTAGTGGTGGGCTGTATCCGTAGTGCAGAGATCTCCCCGCACCAACGTCCTGGTGAAAAAAGCCGCTGATACAGCCTCTTCGCTAGAAACTGTCAAGGATTCAAACAACGTTTTGGAGAGACGGCTACAATTGTTCCGCCGCGTTTGTTGAACTGCGGCTCCCATAATCATTAGGACCTGGACACGGTACAAAATGTCCGTCAACAAAACGTACGCGACAAATGGCTTCCCTCTTCTGAGCAGGGCTTGCTGAAGAGAGTTCTTTTCAAATAAGATACACCAGCTCCCCAATACGTGTCGCGGATTTAATTACTGGATCGCCGAATACTGTGCGAAGGGCCCGCCGCACTCCGCAGCCGGGTGCTTCGAAGAACTCCCTGAACTCACCTCTGCTGCGATCAACTATACACAAGTGCTGCATTTTCCCGCACAAGCTCCTATAACCGCTTTCACTGCCATGATACCATACATCGTTCATGCTGTCTGCAGCCTTACAGTTGGGTACAGGGAGCAGTCGTAGTGTTCCCCACTCTTGAGGACCCGCTGCGACACCTGCTACACACATCCTAGTGCATTTTCTGTTGGATTCTGCAGGGCCGTTCTGCCCACGAAGAGGGCCACACACGCTCGTACTTGAGTGAAGAGAATTCTGTTGCTGCCATTGTCTGTGCGTTCGTTCATCCTCACGTGAAAGGCCACCACGACTACGTGACAATTCCACAAACTGCTTCCGCAATCTGGAACGCACAGTACGTACCTGTACAGGGATGAACAAATGCTGAAGGCGAAGCGCGTGAACCCACACATAACATCGGGCAAGAGCGTTGTGTTGCAACTCGGTTTCCCTACCCCGCCCTGATGTGATGACTTCTGCAGCTAAAGGCTCTGAAACACTCCGACGACCACGAACCTTTCCAGTCCCCTACAAAGAATCCGTTTTCTCCCTGTTGAGTCACCTCGACGGTAAGTGTGCGTAACGATGCAGAAAGCCACGGTAGCGCAACAGATAAACCGGCGTTTTTTCGAATACACGACACCGTAGAAGGCGCGACTCCAGCGAACGAAAATCTGGTCATCTGGTAAAGCTCGAATAAGGAAGATTCTCTGTAACACTACAAAAAGTCGTCAACGTGGACAGCCATTCTCGACCTCAAGTCACTTTCACATGTGAGGATATATGGTCATACGTGACTACAGAGAGACGGCGGTATAGCCCTCGAATATTGGGAGAGACCAACTGTCTGCGGTCATGCTTAAGTACCTTGTTATGCTTAAGTACCTTGTTCACGTTTCTTTTGAGAACGTGTACACAAAGCACTTTTTCGGCGCAAGACAGACTGATGCAGCCACTGCGTTTACCACTACTCACCTGATGCAGTTGCTTCACACAAGCAGGACGACTACCTCGGTGACACAGTGCGTTACTGGTACGCGCGCCTCCACGATGCTCAGTTTTTCATTCTGTCTGCACAGCTGTGACTACAGAAGTGTCCAGAGCGACGTAAGTTTGAGGAGAGTTTGTGAAGCCTCTTCGTGTAATGATGGTGGCGTATTCTTGGGCAGCCCAAGTTGGTACGTTGGACTTGGGGGTTGGCGCCGTTCACTACTGCAGGCTTTGGTGTGCTCTTGTCCGTATGGTCTTCTCGGGATCAGTGTGCTGTGATTTCCGACTACCCGTGTGAGCCAGCTGAGAGGGCTGACTTTGCCGGGCACAACCCACGGAATGCTGGAATACACACTATTAGATATGATACAAGTATAATTCATCGGAGTATGTTCGGCTGATCTGTGCGATGTTCTAGCTTGTTGACCCCAGGAGTGCGCCAGGCCGTGCATAGCTGCGCTCGTGCACACACGCGTGCACACAAGAGGACACGAGCGACTTCAGATCTGTACGTACTAAGTTGGGGAGGCGTAGGTCCGCATTCGTGCACAGGCAGACAGACGTGCACACGGAAGCGGGTAGATCTGTTCGTCCAGTGACACTCAGTTGTGGACGATAAAGCCCTTCTTGTCAACTCCGCGACAGTCGTTGTGCGAGTCGACATTTTGAGCCTTTGAAACTTCAGTAGCAGGGACGCCCTCTTGTTGCATTTCTGCTTTTGTAGAGTGTTTCACAGCGTAGGCGACTGCCGTTAGGCGTTATTCCCCTTGCGTTGTAAATTTGGCGTCGGTCGGAAAGAAGATCAGATTGGCAACCGCTAAGCCGACCGCCACCTAGAGAGTGACGCAGATGTATCATACGAATTGTGCATGCACCCGTTATGAGGTATTTACGCCCAAGAGCTCCTGTAGTCTTGCAGAAATAAGCAGAAACAAGGCTCCATGTTCTATGTGCCCAGTCGGACGAAGCTGCACTTCTTCACATCGAAACACAGATGCTGCTGTACAATGCTACCCGGAAAGAGAGAGTAAGCTTCTTTGGGCCGTGCTCGTCGGAGGCTGAGTCAACCCCACGGATGCGCGGGGTGAAGCTGCCTTCAGCTGTTCTTCAACCGCATGTGTCTGCATGTATGTGTCTACACACTGGTGCAGAGAGACAGATTGACCAAGTCGTCCTAACGTGTAGGATTCATGTCAGGAACTTTTCCTTAACAGCCCGCTGGGCAGGTTCATTTTTTGCCTGCAGCTCAGTGTGGGAAAGGATGTTGCCGCTTTGATGGCGACACGGAGCGCCGCAGAAACCCGGTGTTCCATTTGCCCAAGGTATGAAACAAGGCAGAAATTGTAAGGCTGTGTACTCCGAGAGGGAATATACACGCCTGACGTAAAGTCACATTCGGCTTGTGTACAAGACAGAGACCACACTGGCTACGAGTCTACTGCTCTACTCTGCAGAAATGAAGGACTGATCGTCAGCTCACCTGAAGCTCATGTAAACCAGATGCTTGCAGAAGCTTGAGTGCGTTTAACCTACAACAGGCAGCTGGAACGGCGCCGCTGCGACAGTCTACCTACCGAGTGTATAGGGTTTGCACAAGTCTGTCCACAGCATATAAGAAGAAGGGGCGCTTGGTCTTCGGGGAGATAGCCTCCTCTCTTGCTTTAGTGAAGAGAGGGGGTCAAAGCTGTACAGTATTTCAGGTGGACAAGTAGTGCCCACGTGCGTTCACTACTGCAGCGGGCATTCGCGTATCTAACAATGTATCATTGTACAAGAGTGCCACTCAGTAGACTAAATGCGCGTACAGGCGGGTACAGACCATATTACAAGCACGTTCACAGAGAACCTGCGTGACAACAGAAGCGGAGACTATATACGCAGTGGCGGGCTTAAAGATGAAGTGCCTTCCCAACTGCTATGGCAGTTGGAGAGTATGACAAGAAAAGCCGAAATCACGCCGGTGGCAATCGTATACGCCTTTGCACTAGACCCTGCCAGACCATGAAGTGGATTTGCAGAAGATTTGTGCAGCCTCGTGTTTGTGTAATCAGTCGGCTGATTGCATGTGTCCGTGAGTGCCCGTTAGGATCACGGCATCCCACCTCTATCATGTTTCAATGATTTTCAAGCCAAAGCAGCTTGCCCCGTCGCGGCGCCCCCCATCCAAAGATCTTCACTCTCTCGTCCACGTTCAGCGACAACGTTTTACACCCATTCACCACCCTGGAAATGCTGGAGGCTGGAAGTAAACAAAAAGGACCTTCTTGTCGTTCTAGAAAGATACAAAATGTTCAGTTGCTTTACCGTGGAGACACCCGTGGGCCAAAAACTTTTCTCTTATGCGGAGACATAAGGTCCCGTTTTAAGTTTTTTCTGGGCAAAACCCAGCAAACCTGGGCGAAGGAAGTCTTAGCAGGAGACCTTGATAAATCCTCCATCACGGCAAAAAGGACTGGTTTTACCGGTGTGACATTTGTATTCCCAGCCCCACAGGGGTCTCGATACTTTATCGGTTGACTTGTCGCAGCCACTGATGCTTGATTTATGCATATCTTCGTATACGTCCCACATAGAAGATCCGCTTTTTATCTCAAGCGTGCGTGTATGTGTATCTGTATGTGTGTGTCTATGCATGTATGTATGTATGTACGCATGTATGTATTTATGCATGTATGTATGTATGTATGTATGTATGTGTGTGTGTGTGTGTGCGTAAACTCTGCGGCCATTGTATTGCTGCTTGCTGCTTCACATTTCAACTGCTACTGGTCGTTTCTATGCGCTTCTACGCAAAGAGATCTATGTAACATTTGCGTTGTAGGTGGTCTCCCTCGCTTCGTTGAGATAAGGATGTCAAGACAGGATTTTGTTAATCCCCTCTGAGGGGCTCACGTGTTCAGCTCCTTATACACATGAATATGGACGGACCTTTGAATCAAAAGAATGTGTGATTTTCTGCATCAATTCATTCGTTCACGTCACTTCTTACGGTTGGTGTGTGCCCACCTTAACACAAGGTAGCATGGCAGCTTCTTCGTTTGACAATGATGTACGAAAAATGCAGGCGTCCGTTGTGAACCGCTGTTTTTAGAGTGTAGTCGCTATGGAGTGTCATAGCGAAATACCCGCTGAGCAATGTCTCCTTGAGATCTTAACCATGAGACACGTGAAATTTTCCGAGATCTCCTGCTCTACTATTAAGTGGGTCCATTGTTGCCCTCCACGTGGCGAAGGGCTACTAAACTTGAATTCTCTGCACCTTTGAAAACTTCGATGTTGTACTCCGCGAGGCCCTCTAAAGAATGGTTCGCGATAACATTCTTTCCAGAGTCCCGAAGCTTGCGGTTTACGGAGCTTCGGTACGAAATATGAAAGGTTGCACTTCCGGTGTGGACCAGGCGCGTCCACAGCTTTCTACTGATAGACAGAGGATGCATTTCCGATGCAGAGGATACCAGACGGCCTAGGAGAATCTGGCGCATCGAGAAAGCCGTACACGAGACTTGGTGACTGACACTTAGATGGCCGGAGATATGTTTCGCAATGAGACTGTCGAGTGACCAGTTTCGCTGTGGCGGTCTCCCGCGGGTTGGTAGCTCAAGGCTGCCGCAGGGATACCGGACTGCTTCCGGATCCGTCATCATTTGGAAGGGAGGGTAGGCGAAGAGCCGTGTAATTTTCGTTTTGTTTGTATCGTCCAGCATACTGTAACATTATAGACTGCGTACCGGACAGGTACGCAAAAGGCTGCGTAGGTAGTAGCTACACTGGTTGCGAGGATCCTGCCTATTGCCAGGGTACAGAGATACGTGTGTGTCTACAGTGATCGTAAAGCTCCGTCGTCCGGTGCTAACGCAGGTATACGTAGTTCTTCTCTAATAAACTTGCCTGAACTGCGGCATATTTGGAAGTTTGCGCACGTAATGCGTGCTCGCCCTTGTTGTCTTGTCAGCACACGGTTGTGTAATTGTGTATATTTTTTGTTAGCTTGCCCTCCCTTCAAACCCTTGTCTCTCCAGATATTACCAGCACTGTTCTGCTCCCTAACCTGCAAGTAATGCGCTGAGAACCCAGCAAGAGCACCTACCTCAACGGCAACAGTGACAGCCTTCCCGTCCCCTCTACAGTTGACGCCCTCAGCCACTGAGAGCTACGCATCGCGTACATACTTGGCAGACATGACGTGCGTGAGCAGACGGTATCTGCACTTTCAGCTGCTTCCTTGTAGTGTCTTCGATGCCCTCATGTGGGGCTCTTGTACGCCCTATGCACCTGACTTGTCAAAAGGTACCTCAGCAGCCTGCCCTTCTTCAGCGACCGGATTGAATCTGGAGAGCATCGCAACCACATTACCGCGGCTGCAGCCGCTGCTGCAAGACGTCACCACTGCTGCATATTAACACCAGGTTCTCACTGCCAAGGATGGACCATACAAGGGACAGCTACTATAATGCAGCCACGTGATACAGACTTTCAACACCCTTTCTTCTTCTGCCTCGGTTGCTGGCGCCGACTTGCCGGCGCCTTTTCTGGTGCCTTCAGTGCCCACAGTGCGGCTTTTTATTCATACCAAAATTCTCTTTTCTCAACCGCTGCTTCGGGAAAAAGGAGAAAATCACTGTACTGCCGGAATCATCTCTGATTCCGCGCCACAACCGCGCCGCAATGCTTCACGCCTGGTGGTGCGGGGGCCCGTTTGTTGTGCCCGTCTGCGACTTGCTTCTTACCTTTGGACTCATCTTATACATTTCCGTAGAGTGGTTTGAAGGCATCTTTCAGATAACGGGAGTAGCGCGCATTCCAGCTGTTATCCTGCCTACTTGGACAGCACCTGCAAACGCTCTAGGATCCCTTTGGCTGCCTGTCGTCTTCTGCACTGCTTTTCTATTGCTGGTGCTTTATATAGGACGCATGCTCGTTCAAGTCAAACATGTAAGTCTTCCATGAGCACTTCTACCAGCCAAAATCATTTCCCCTTTTCAATGTGTTGGACGACCCGGTACAGAAATACGTCTCCACCAAGCGTGGGATGTACCCACGTATAGGCATCTAATAAGTACATGCTCACCGGAGTAGACAGACAAGTTTGTTATGCGTTCCCGTATTTTGTCTGTTACAATCAACAATCGGCATTGTCGGTCAATAAAATTCCACATACAATCCACCGATGAGGTCTCACACGGTATCACGGTGAGATACCGTGATATCACCGGCAGAACCACCAGCTGCTGACGAATTATACTGCGACGTTGTGTGCATATATACACGTATATGTGTAAATGCGTTCACGTATAGGCTAACGTGTGTGTGGACACTCACCAAACGGTTCCACCTGCGCGCGTGCAAGACAAAAATGCTTATTTCCAAACATTTTGTCGCGCCGTTGTTTTGCTGCGTGTGCCTTCGGTAGGCCCGTAACCCCCTTCAACCGGGAGTGAAACACTTTATTTTCGGATTCACTCTCCTCCTTGTACTAGGTTTTGCGGGCCTCTGTAAGTGGTATTCTAGGGTAGTCTAGAGCTAGAAAACACGCAACAATGGACGTGTCTCAGGCGTCTTCATAGACGCAGCCATATTTCAACATAGATCACAATTCTGGGCGTCTGGGTGCATGCACATTAGAAGAAAGTGCATCGCAGACGCAGATATGGCGTTGATATTTCACAGTCGTGTCGGCTACATATGAATGTATGGGAGGTCTGTTCGGCTGGTACGACTCTGTGCCTCTTGGGGGCAAGTAAGAGCATAGAGTATTCTGGGGATCTGTGCCTCTTGGGGGCAAGTAAGAGCATAGAGTATTCTGGGGATCTGTATGGTCTCCACCGAATACATATGAGCATTATTTCTACCACCTTCTCGTTCTCAGAGTCTAGAGGAACTACGGGCGTACACTTTCAACAGGCGTTTTTCACCGTGTCTGCGGACTGTTCAAGGTAATCTGTGCATGCAGAGGGAAGACATAGAGAGGCATTGCAGACGCTTCTTTGCCCAGAAACGTGAGACTGTAAATGACGTCCAGAGTTGGCACTTACGCAGGTTCTTTTTGAGGCGTCCTTGTAGCTACTGGACTCCCTCACAAGTAGGAAACACACTAGTGTAGATGGCTCGAAACCAACGGACCCTCGAGTGCAGTGTTAATGTGCGTGTGTGTGCGTGTGTGTGTGTGTGTGTGTGATTCGTGAACACGTTGATGATACTCACGTCTGCACCTTTTTCAAGAGGTGAGCCTGCCGCGACTTCCGCTGGTCGAATGCTTCCTCGCCAACTGCTACAGTATGTGTGACTAGATGACGTACTCAGGTGGCTTGTTAGCCGTGGACGTCTTCAACGCTATACAAATCTTTGGAGTAGGAGTGAACTGCGCGCCTCTTGCTGGAGTGGTGAACCCTGCGTGTTTGGAAGCGAAGAAATATTTTGCAGGGCGCCACCTGCACAGTGTCGTGCTTTTGACTCTATTGTAAGCATCAGTTTTCCTCATCGACACTTGGCATTCATGCCGTCAAGGTGTATGACGTAAAGCCTAAGAACAGGCGCAAACAAGTATAGGAGAAACAGACGAAAAATCCCTGGTACACACGGAGGCACAAGAGGCCAGGTGCACGTAGTCACTCCAGCCTTAGAGAGACATGTAGAGGTGACTTCCACTCATCAAAGTGACGCGGTGGAAGTCGTCGAAAAACCCCTGAGTGATTTTTCATCGCTAACAAGCAAAGGAGAGTAGAAGTTACTCCTCAGCTACTGCGTACACGCGAATCGTGCATGTACGCGCCAGTGCGTGTGCGTGTATATATATATATACATATATATATATATACACGTATGCGCGCACGTAAACAGCATTATATATCAGTGCGCAGCATGTTGCTACGAGAAGCGCTGCCACAAGTTAGACATGAAGCTACGTTTTTTGTGGAGGCTACCCTTCACGCAGGAATAGTGGATGCTGAGACTTAGGGCACCTCAACTTTCTTCCTTGTTTTTATCACTGGCTGCACGTTTCCTTACTTTCGAATACCTTCTTTGTCCCACGCGTACGCCTGGGCCTGTATAGCGGTGGCAAAGCAAGATTCACAGGCACGTGTATTGCAAAGGAAAGTGCAGCGCGCAAGATCTCTAAATGTGTCTTGCTTTACCTGTCTGCACTGTTAATGCCTGATTCTGTGTGCGGATCAGAACCCTCGTCGGCACTTTCGGCATCTTCGGCGAGTGTATAATAGTGTGGTCTGTTCTACGCGCCTGCAGTAAGCCGTCCACCGTACCGAGACACTAACAGAAATACGCCTCCATCGTGTGTAGAACGGTCGAGTGCTCAGCGGCACAGGCTTATACATACGCACAGCACCTGCCTTCGCATTGCCAGATACGACGCATATGTCTGGAACGCAGTCCAGATGCGTGTACGGAAACCTCAGGGATAGTCTGTTTTTCGTGTGTTTGTCGCATGTGTGCGAAAGCACAGACGCACGCGCCGACACACGCACAATCAGCACCACTCCGTTACTAGTCACATTTAATGCGGTTCCACGCGTAGCCTTCCACGCGCGTGGTCGCATGCCTGTCAGTTGGCGGAGTACTTTGGAAATACGTGAAACCGAAAGCACTATATAAGAGAGGAACAATATTTCTTACAAAGAAGAGCAACGAGGGTGGGAGTTACATATCACCTAAACGTAAATGTGCAGGGTGAACAGAATTGACGGCACAGTAGTCGCGCAGCTTGTGCTGCACACCTCGCAGACACTCAAGCCAAACACTCGCTGTTCGACTTGTCTATGCTACCTGCCACACAGCACCAGATGGACATCACCACTTCCTGATCCGTTCTCTCGATCCGGTATAATGCTCTCGCGGTTACTGAGCTGAAATACCTGTTATTTTGTCCGTACCTGCATAGACAGCATTTCTCGACGAATGCTGATTCAAGACGCACTTGTGCGCCTTGACAGACAGACAGACACACACACACACACGCACACACACACACACACAAATGCGACTACATGTAGACTACATACATACATACATGCAAACATACATACATACACGCGTACGGACCTGAGTGGATCCATCCGCGTCTGCGAAGTTGTGTACACGTATATTCATGAACGCATACTCCCACCAGTCCAGAAATATTAGGCAATATGGCCGTATGCAAAGATAAACCTGCTGACACCGAGAAGTTTCGGCCTTCAGCGCCTCGTACAGACGCATTCGCATAAGAGATTGGTTGTGCCTGAGTGCTGCGACTTAGCATCTATACCGAGTTCTCTATGAGCTCATAGAACTTATTTTGCAGACACACCTGTACTTGCAGGGGACTGTATGTGAGCCTCAATTTCTCACAGTTTGTAGAACACGACCAAGGGACGACTTTTGGTGAGATGCAGCATCCGAGTAACCCTCCTTTTCGTGGTAGCTTTTTTGCCACTACTTATCTCTTTGACAACCACAATTGCTGCGGACTCGAATACACGAGCGTGTTATATATGGTGTTCTCCGTGAGACCGCACTTCTTTCTTTTCCTTCTACTCTGCGGTACTCTGCTTTCTCGTCGTCCGCCTTGTGTTGCCGTGCCGATTTTACTCCCCTTTAGTTTTTGGACCTCAACTGCACGTTTGTAACCCGCGGGCGGTGCCCGGGTGCGCGTCGCCATGTCTGGTAGCTGGAGCTGCTTTGCACCATCGTAGCCCGCGCGTCCATGAACACCGAGAATGTCGTGGAAGCCGAGAAAGAGATTACTGCGTGCCGGTGGGTAGGACTCACGCTGCGAAACTGGCGCTTGCAAGTGGACAATTATCACCGGCTGCTGCGGCCATCCTGGGAAATGAGGACCCGAGTGTTAACATTTACCCGGAAGCAGGTGTAGCATCGTCGACGTTTCCGTCCTCTCGAGTGGTAACTCATACAAAATACGCGAACCCCTCTCACGCCTCCTGCCCCCTAGACGCAGATACACAACAGAGGCTGGGCATCGAAAATCCCGTCGCTAATACGTGCAAGATTTCCATCAATACAGGTCAGTATAGCGAAGAAGTAATGCCCTGCTGGGGACCACAGGGGCACAACTATGAATAAATTGGACACAGTGGTTTTCTGTAGCTGGAGCTTTGCGAACTATTGAGCAGGAATGGAAAACAAACAGGCACGTGTTCGCAGTACAACAAGACAAGCACACTTTATTATATGTAGTAAACATCTGCAGAAGGACGCCCCGTTGTCAAATTTAGTATAAAGAATCCGCGGTCATCCGAAAAGTCCGCTGCGCACCGACAGTGACTTTGAATAAGTCATATCTGTGTACGCACACGTATATTCTGTATGCTTGCATTTATTACACGTATGCGTGATGGGCCAGGGGTGTTAGGAAATTTTTTTAAAAACAATGTGTGCGAGAAGTTCATAATATCAAGACCAAGAAGACTAATTCACGGGGAAATTTCCGTCAGTACCCTGTTTATCTGTTGTGAGCATCTGCCTACGCACCTACGACACTTTCTGTAATATAGGCACCGCCTCCACCTAGCCGTAAGTCTCCTACTGTGGACGAGCTCTTTTACCCCTGCCGCGTCATTCCTTTTTCCCCGCCCGTACCTGCTTACAGGGCGTCAAGGAAAGACAGTTCGCAACTCTCGGGGTACTAGAGTGGTCGTAGATGACTCTTCGTCTTCTTCAGGCGGCGAAAGGTCGCGCAGGCCCCGCCGTCTTCGCAAGCCTCTTTCTCGCTCTACTCAGCATCGCAGCGGCAGAACCGCTCGTCGCCGTCCGCGCCTTCCTTCCTCGTCTTCTGCGAGTACTCCACCTCGCGCTAGACTTACTCGTCCGCATTCTCGTGTACCGTCGTCTGTCCGCCGTGCCACACACTGCACGTCCAGCAACAGACGTCAGCATCCTGCTGGTCCTCTTCGTTCGCCTCCCCATATTCCGCAGCCTCCATGCAGCAGTCGCTGCTGTTCAGCGTCACCTGCGTGCAAACACGTCCATTCACACCCATGCAAACGTCAAAGATCAGGTGCACACGCCCCAGTGAGACACAGCAATAGTTGCAGACGCACTGCTGACAGATGCGATGCGCGTCGCGAGGTTCGCCGTCCGAATTCACTGAACAGGCCTTGTGGAGGCCAGGTAGCACCTGCTCAGATGCTTCGCAACTCTCCGCCTCTATTGAGGAGCAGTAACTGCTGCCGCTTGCCCGCCTGCCCCGCCGACCGATCTGCGGCTGATGCGTCTCCCGTTGGTGTTTTGACTAATTATTCAGGTAGAGCACCACCTCGTAGGGGGAAGGGACAACCTTTTTATCCTGCAGGGGTACCACCACCTACGGTATCTCTGCCTTCTCAACGTGCTCCCGTACGAGTGCAGCGACGAGGACGGAGTGCGTCGGTGGGGGTCGGGGTGGCGGGGGGGGGCCATTACGTTCAGTCCCACTCTTCGTGCCCACACGTTTATTCTGCTCGCGGTGGACCATCAACCTGCTCAAAAGCGTTTCACGCACAAAACTATCAAGGGCCGGCACTCATCCGGGATCACAGCTGCTGTGAAATGCAAAGGTGCAGAGACACACCTTTCCGCCATCCCGCTAGCTATAGACGTTTTCCAAGCGCTCCACCCTTCACCAGCCACAACCCGCAGTTGCGCCAACGCGAGCGACTAAACCAGTCACTATTGTGGTGTCCAAGTGTTCAGCAGGGTCTCTCCCAGGCGGATGCCTGCCGACATTGGACATACGGTGAGCCCTAGATACCTATGTCACGCAATTCTTTACATTGGGCTCGTGAAGGAAGGATATGAGAGGAGCTGCTGAATGGCGTTGACGTGGAGCCACTCAGTTCGCTGATTCATCAAGACCCGCCCCCAACTGTGTTTCTCGCATGAATGAATATCCGTCTGTCTGTAGCAGCACCACGACGCCGGCGGCAACACCAGCGCAATCTCCCCTGCGTAGTTCCCTGAAGAAGCCGTAGAGCTGCCCAATCACAGAAACATATTCTCAAAGCCGGCTCAAGCAGAATTCCAGGAGAGAGCGTGTTGCAACGTTCAGCCAAAGCGGTAGTTAGTCAAGGCAGAGATATGTAGTGACAACGATAGCAACAGGGTGAAATTGAGCTGATGAGGATCCTGACTGTGCCACACTTTCGAGTATAGCAGACAGAGATAAGCTAGTGCATTGTACTCGACGGGGAAGAAAGGACGCAGCAGAGCTACGGCCCAGCATTGTTTTTGTGCATGTAAGCGATAAAGAGGGAGATGGCTCTCGGTTTTACACGTCTTCATGGCTAGACGTAACATCGTTTCTGCGAGTACACCAGCAAGCACCCACGTCCCGTGACTCTCCAAATTTATATGAAGGCAGAGTGGCATTTTGGGTCCCTGCCTGAAACGTTCAAACTAGTGTTATCCTGCGTCTGGTACGTTCACACACCTGCGCGGTCATACGTGATGTCAGACTGCGACAACGCATGCATAATTACTGCGCAACAACCCTTGTCCGTCTGCATGTTACACTAACAAATGAGCACTTATCGACTGTTGATGACAATGCCTGACTAGTCTGCCTTCCCTTATTCTTAGGATTTTGAGGGTGCAGCCCCTTTTTGCGGAGTCGAAGGAACTAATGGGTTCACCGATGAGTCATTCCCCAGCAATACGGGAGCAGATCTTGTCGACGTGCTCTGTCGGTAAAGAACTCACCTACTTGAATGTTCTCAGGCGACTCATGTCGCGAGACGTCATGAAACAAGTGCGTCCATGCGTGGCTGAAGGGGAAAGAAAAGGCCGCTGTTCCGTGCGCAGGTGTGCGGAAACTCGCACAAACGTACTGACGGTGTATGAGGTCCTGTCGTATTCTGTTGTACATACACATGTACGCGTGTACCCTAGTAGAGAATATGCTTGTACATAACTGTGTACCGCGAACTCGAGAGTGCGTCGCTCCCCTTACGGTGTCGGAGGGGCGGTCGCGACGGGCCACCCAGCCTTCTTCTTCCTACCCACAGCGACAATTGTGAAGAGGAGAGCTGTCAAAGTGTATTTGCTGAAGACCAGGCGCGTCCACACAATAGCTCTGTCGTATATCTGGGCCGGCTCGGTGCGGCACACGCATCACGCTCACTCAAAGCATCGATAGCCGGAGTCCCGCGCCCTTCGGTAATCGAAAATTCTTCGAAATCCATTCAGCAGGCGAGCGCAGTTGAGATTCCATCTTCGAAGGGACGCAGCGCTTCCTGGAAGTGTACCTACAGATTTCTTCACTTTGTTGCGAGAGTAACACCAGACGAATCGAGATGACGATTGCCTCTGGTATAGCCTGCAGGTAGCACTGCAGTGGCACAACACGCTGGAAGTGAGCGTGTGAGTATTCGTGCTGTGGTCCTTAAAAATATTGTTGTGCAAAACAACCCAGCGCTGGGGTTCAAGAAAGAGAACAAGGTCGTCGGAGATATAAGTGAACAAAAAATTGAGTTTTCTGCCGACTTCGTAGTTTTGTGTTGTAGAGCATTAAAGTGAGAGGAAGTCATGCTTGAACACTACATGAGAAGCACAGAGTAGAGAGATCGTCTTCCAATTTCCCGCAAAAAAATGTGTCACCCAACACCGACCACAGCAACGACCATATACTGGCCCTAGTGCGGTTGAAGTGTGTCTCTGATGAAACGCTACAGTCGTGCGGGAGCGACTGGTAAGGGATTGTGGCAATAACAACTTATTGCCCTGAGACAACGCTTCGGTGGAGTGCGTGGCCTGTTGTTTCCACGAGATCTTAACCTGCAGAACGGGCGGTATAGTCTCAGAATATAAATTGTGCCAAAAAGTGTGCAGCCGCTACTAAAGGAAAACGAATCACGTTCACTCCAACACACACGTCGACACAGACGTGTCGCTTTTATAAAAAAGGTCACGTTTGCATCCAGGTAGTGTATATTTATACACACGTCGTGTGCCAAGGCATGTTCTCGGTGAGACGTGAAGAGTTTTGTTCAATAACGTAGGGCAGCTGCACCGACAAACGTCGTGTTCCTGAAATCTCTGTCGGAGTAGAAGTGCCCACTTCTACGTAAAAAGAGCTTGCTGTAAATCATTGTGAACTCTAGAAAAACTCGACTCATCTAATAGCCTGCACACCTGCGTGCATGCAACTGTGTATCACGCCCTTCATCTTCATGCCGAATCGCACAGTTTTCGACGCGCACAACAAGGCTAGAATAGGTCATCGCCCCCTCACTGTATAAAAAGATACATCTGCAGGTACATATATATATATATATATATGTACACAGATGTATACGAAGATTTCTGTAGCGGATACACATATATATGTATATATATATGTATAATTGTGTATGTACTGGAAAAATGGAAGCGGTTCTGTTCAGGCTTCGTCGTCGAGAAGAGAGCACACACGACTTTTTCATTTTGCTCAACTTGCTGCAAACGTCGGACAGACGCAACCGCCCCTGAATATTTTGTGCGTCCTTTCCTGTGAAGGAATCTGTATGGGCGGAAACAACGCGGCTAATCAGGGGGAGGAGATGATGAATGCCTGCGTTTCCCTTCGTTGCACGCACCCTTTCTCAACAGCTGTGCCCATCCTGTAAACCTTCTCAGGCTCTGTGTCTGTGTTGAGATATACAATCGAGGGAAGCACTACCAATTGTGATTATATCTATGATACATATCCAAGTGAGGCTTAAGTATACGCTGGTTATTCCTGTCGAGTCAAACGTACACCTACATATATTTCCATATGTGGAAAGAGGTGGCGGCTACGTCTGCCAGGTTTTCTCCCGCGTACACTTGTTTTCACAAGCGTGTCTGCGCGTGGTGAGGAACCTCCGCCCGACACACAAATGAGGGCGGAAGCTGGCATTAAAAAGAGCTTCCCACGCAGTCAAACACAAAAATGTATACACAGAAAATACAAGCACACCTGCGTTACTTCCCCACCCATACACAAGTGTATGTACAACGGCGCAACAACGTGTTGTCACCTATGTGTGTCCACTTGCATACACATTCGTCCACACGCGTATTCACATACGCTGCGTGTGTTGAAGACTTGGAAAAGGTGCGACATGAAAAGGCCCTTTATAGAGCATTCAGCAACGAGAAACAAGTAATCCAGAGACAGGTGCTCTACGTGCACCGCCTCTAGCTCACTAGCACAGTGGGATTTCTAAATTTCTCTCTTTTGTGTCACATCCAGAATTCATCGTAGTCATCAAGGAAATTGAGATCATCTTCGGTGTTCACTTGCTCGTCCTCCCTGTCATGACTGTCCTCTTTTTCTCTTCTTTCTCCTTCACGGCCTCCTCCGTCCAATGTTTCTTCCTCGTCCATCTTCTCTCCTTCTTCTTCGTCTTCGTCTTTAAAGCGAATGTCGCGTCGTGTGGCTCCTGGAGCACGCGAACCGGCTTCTTTCCTGGTTTTAGTTCTATGCGGCGGCTGCTGATCTGCCGACAGAGCAGATGCTACAGCTCCACTGAGTTTGCTTATATGTTTTTTCTCTTTGTCATCAACTGTGAAAGTCTCTAACTGCCTGGATGCGCTGCCGCTTGTTCGCACAGGTAGCCGCGGCAGCAGCAGCTGCTTCCCCGCGTCTTTGTAGTAATATCTCTCTCCTTCACTTTCTCCTAAAAGCGGCAAAAGTGATATCCCCCCTCTCTGCAGCCTGTTTTTACGTTTTCTCTTCACATTACCAGCCGGAAATACAGGCTCCAACGGAGCACCGAAAATGCTGAAGGCGGAATCTGGGGGTGTCTGTACACCTCAGAGAGACAGTCAACAACATGTCATCGCAGCTGTGTATTTCTTCGGAAGCTGATCGGTCGTCGTATACTGCTTCTCAGCCACACACCCGTGTTGTTGTTATTATAGCATTCAGCCGAATGGCTCCGCTTCACTTGATCACCTTAGCTATCTGTACACCGTCCATTCTTTGGTGCGCAAGCGCAACCTAGCGCTAGCATCACAACAGCGAGATTGATATTCTTCTGCGGGAGCAGTGTAGTGCTACAATTTTAGGAGAACAAGAAATACTATGAGGAGAAACGGAGGGTGTGATACTACCTTCAGGATTATCGCGACCTCTCAGTCTACCTGGAGGACCGACACTGTTGACAGGAGAATTTTCCGAATTTCAGCAGTGAACGAACTGTGGTACCATAGCAACAGTAAGAATACAACAGTCGCTATTGCTACCGCCATACGGATCTGTGACTCGAGAAGTCACTGCAAGTCACGAGCACCGCAAGCCCCAAAGTAGATGAATTACTCCTGAAGCATCTCTCTGCGTCGTAGTACACGTGTACACTGTTACACAGACTTACAGACACACACATATACAGGTGCAAGAAGACGAGGAAGATGCTGGCCGCTCTGCTTCGACTAAGTTCCTGTCCCTGACCCTGGCTTTATACACACGTCTACTTGGGTGGAAGCGGAGCCTTCCCTCGCGGCGACGTGCAGCGTTCGTACAGAGGATGAGAAAGGTACTCAGAGCAGAAGCGAAGTGCAGCCAACGCAAAAGAGAGCCTGTCTGTGTATAGGTGAAAAGTGTGAGAATTGCATATTCATATACGTTTCAGAGATGGTGACACGACGCAGGCGTAGACCACGGGTGCGAGGACGTTGGCAGGGTTTGCCATTCCTCGTGTGTGAGGAGCAGCAGCAGTACACAGAAGCTGAACGAAAAAACGATGGCGCTCCAGCAGGGAGAAACGGCAGCACAAACAGCAGCTTGCGGTGTCCAGACACCAAGGAAGACAACAAACGGCACAGGTTTTGACGCACTGAGTTTCTTGTATGAGTACACTGTCTCCAGGTGTTGGAAGAGAATGTTCCCAGAGTTTCAAGGACGCGATCCACACGCGCATTCCTGGTGTACGTACACCGGCGAAACGGACGGAGTCGGGACAGTGCCCGCGCGCACGCGGTTGATTTACCTCTTCAGGACGCAGGGCGTCTCCGTATTCGTCTCCGAATTTTCGGTGAGACCAGAGAGGTTTATACAGTGCCATCAGACGTGGGAACTTGCGCCTGCGTGTAGGGAGCGCAAACACATTTCTTCGTTTTCGTGCTCTCTTCTCCTTTTTTCCCTTCATTTGTCTCTCTGCTGCTTGCTCTCCCCATCTCAACGCAAACGTCTGTGCGGGGGAAGGGCGTAATTCTGCACCTTCTTTGTCTTTGAACGTTGGGTAGTCTTTCACATACAACTTTGCACACGAGCGTATGTGTTCACACACATGTAGAAGAATTCTTCCGTCCTCTGTCTCTCTACGTTTCACTTCTATCCCTCTCTGTATCTCTTCCTCTTTCTCTCTCCTTCATTACTGAGAATTACGTACAAGGGTCAAAAATTCTTTTCTCACCAGAAGCGCTCACAGATGTATGTGTCTGATTATTGACGCGTCCCGACGCAGTCTAGGCTCGCTTCTGCTCATCACCCACAACCTCTATACACGTGCAGACACATAAGTACACAAAGACCTGCATGTGTACATGGATAGATATAGGTGTAGCACCTCCAGCACAACAACTGCTAGACGAGGAGATACACGACGCCACCAGCAGCAGTCCAGGCGCGTATGCCTGTGTCAACGTATGAAGGAAAGAATGTGTATATATATGTATATGTATGTAGGTGTGTCTTTCTACGTGTGTGTCTCTGCAGAGAACAGTGTTTGCCTGACCTCCCGAGAAACAGAGACAGAGGACGAAAGTACATCTTTTGCAAGGCTGCTCGAAGTAGCTTTGAAGTAGCTTCTGCACGATGATGCGGGAAAAAAGTTGTAGTTCTCTGGGAGTACGCAGACCTGACTGTCTTCTCATCCTCACGTGGAAGCAGAGGACTGGCGTGAACTTTTATAAACATCTCTCTAGATGCAGATACCCTTATTCTGTAACAGACAAGTGTAGGCTCCCCTTATGAGTCAGAAAGATGAAGTTTCTCTTCCACGCAGAAAAACACACGCAAGGTTGCAGTGAGACACGTGTGCAGGCGTGCACCTACGTACGCATACACACAGAGACAGAAAGCCGAGTTTAGATATCGAGGCGGTCGCATAGGTATTTGGCCTGTCTCTTCACATACACTTTTGTATATAGATGCTTTTTGAGAAAGGCGAAAGTGGAGTGTCAAGAAAAACACGCCTGTTTGCCAGCTGGCGCAGACGTAGGTCCCCTTGTTCACCTACACACACGCACATACGTACATCTCTGTGTTTCTCTGTGGACACACACGTATAGACCGAGAACAACGCAGAGACACATATTATGAGACATCCCGCGGGTATACGCAGTGCTTCCCGTCTCTCTCTAAACACATACATATATACGTATAAACGTTCCATCCATACACACACATACACGTGTGTACCTATGTTGCGTGACCCACGCGCACACACACATACACATATAATATATACATGTATACACAACGCAGGTACGCGTATAAGGATGTGTCCTGCTCATCCAAAGAAAACAGATACCTGGACATAACAGGAAACTTGCTGCTCACCTGTTGGCGCGTGTTTCATACTCCATGTCGACGTAATCGCCTATTTCTGTCGGGAAGTCGGTGTACCTCCCCTCGCGGTGGGCTTCGGTCATCCAGTAGTGCCACATCTCCGCCATTTCTTCCTTGGTCATCTTCGGCGACATGTAGCTGCCCGCGTTTCCCACACACAAAACAACTTCTCTATTTCGAAGACATCTGCTCAACATGCGTCGGTACAATAAAGCTACACACCGAACTTCTCTCTCTACGTACGTACACATAGATATATATATATATATATATATGCGTAGATCTCTCTCTATCTCGATATATATAAGTACGCGTGAGTGGGTGACGGCACCAGGGCGGAGAGAGAGAGTGCCTACGCAGAGGGGGAGAGGCGCGCAGGTGCAAGAACAACGGTGAAACGGTCAATATATATGTATATATATACAGACGTCTATACAGAAAGATTTACGCACATAAATGGCCACGGATGTATATACGAATATATACATACGCACTCTTCTTTCTCTTTCTATATGAATACGCAGACGCCTGCACATATACGTACGCGTGTGGCATACACAAGAGAAGATACAGAAAGAGCTCTTTACAAATAAACTCTACAGGACGTCTACGGGCACACACACACACACACACAAACGTCGTTTTTTCTTTCATATATATATATATATATATATGGCATACACAAGAGCAGCCATCGGGAGGATACCTGGAGGTCTCTATACAACTGAACATCTATACGTCTCTACGAACACCTTCATACGCAAGCATCCCTCTCTCCACATCTCTCTCTCTCATATATATATATATGTATATGCATATATATGTGGCACCCATAAGGATTGGAATCGGGAGGATACAGAGAGGGCTCTATAGAAATGAGTATATGTATACATACGTATGTATATGAAGATGTATAGACACATCCGTCTGTCTCTCTAAATATGTTCATATATACATATATGCGTATGTGTTGCGTACAAGTACACATGCATATGTAGCACAGACAACGGTAGGCACGGTGGGATAGAGATAGGGCCTGAACAGGTTCAGAGACCTGCTGTGTGAAGAAGCAGAGCGGCAACGACGCGCGCGAAGATGTCGAGAACAGCAACAAGAAGGAACGTAAGCAACTGGCCTAAGAGCACAGCACCCGGCCTCGGTGAAGAAGCAGCAGATCAGGCCGATGCGAGCTCAGAAAAGCCATCACGCGGACGCCTCTTTTCACATGATACGACCTCGGACGTGTCGCACAAAATTTAACAAGCCCACCGACAGGAAAGCTCAGCGAGCACTTTCTTCTGCTTCAAGAACAACGGCGCCGCTCTTCTGCTGTCTGTCTAGGCAGATGCGTCCGCACGGCGTATGCCAACGCGGAAGGCGGGTGGTAGGTGGTACGCGAAGTTGTCCGAGAAAGAAAAAGAGGCTACCCGTCGTTCAGAGACAGAGACACGTTTTCCCCAACGCGGTGACAGGGTGGCTCAAGCTGAGAAAAGCCTATTTTCGTTGCACGTATATACCTGCGTCTACTAGAACTACACATCCCCGTATATAAATATATATATATATATATGTATACGTATCAACTTTTGTTGAGTGTGTATTTCTTCCTCTACTAGAGCTACACGTCCCACGTACATACGTATGTGGGTTTGTCTGGTTGAGATTACATGCTCGTATTAGATGCGTACAGGTTAAAGAGAGTTTTGCGTGCCCACACTTTCGGAGACATAGACACGTTTGTAAGTGTTCTTTTCTAGCCTCGCTCCAACAGACTTGCTGGCGTGAAATTGCTAGGAGGTGGCGGGAAGTCAGACAAGCAGCACAGCTCCTCCCCGACGGGGCGTGCGCACTGCGTTCACACGCAAGAGCAGCGTCTGCATGCCCGCGCCGGTGCACCTTCCTTTCTGCTTTGTTTAGACTGGCGCACTTCTTCATACGTCCACGCGCAGAGACGAAGAAGAGGAGAAGTTCGAATCTCTGAGAAGGGATGCACAGGCATCGTCCTCTAGGGGCCTGTCTCTGTGCAGACGACTTCCTAATACGCGTAGACAGAGACAGACGTACAAAAAGAAAGAGACACAGAGAGAGAAAGAGGCGTACGAGACGGATATACATATATATATATATATATTTGTATATTTTCATAGATAAAAGATACGTGTACATATATAGATATGAATTCATATACACACCGGATACACACATACAGAATGGAGACGGCCATGAAAGCTACACACGCCCGTAGGTCTGTATTTCCCTCTCTGTCCTTCTTTTTCTCTGTCTCCACGTATGCATATATATATATATGAAAGTAAATATATCCATACACGCCTAGACAGACGTTCACACGTAGTTGTAGGCAGCTGCGTAGAGAGAATACACAGAAGCAGACCTATGCATGAAAACAGATACGTACACATTATATGGATATCTACATGTACATATATATATATATGGACAGAGAGAGAGATAGATAGGTGTCCCTCTACAATGAAGGGTATAGAGAGAAGTCCGGACGAGGGACGTGCTGTGTGTGTCACATATCCACGCCGTTTCTTCTCCTCCTCTTGCGTCCCATGGACTTCAACCTGCCGCTTTTCTCTTCTTCACCATCTGCATTGTGCGTCGCTCTTCCTTTTTCTCTTTTCCCGCCCGTCTCGTCTCTTTTGCTCTGCGTCTTGCTCTGTCTTGCTGGTTTTTCGTCCCTTCCTTCTCCTCCTTCTTCACCCCCGCTTTCTGTCCCCATTGAGATGTCTGTCTGTCTTTCTTTCTCTCGATATTCACTCGGGGCACTTCTCTTTTGTTCTCTCTTACTCACTGAACTCACCAGTTCGCGTGCGGTACTATGTCTTCCATGAACAAGTTTACTGCAAGCGTGCGGCCCTCTCCATCGGGGACGGCACAGCTGCCGCCGCCGTGGAAGTCGCAGTGAGGCGAGACCTTGGGCAAATGCGTAGCAATTTCCTCTCCTCGCCATATCTGCAGAATCGTCTCTGCCGTCGCAGTCTCCGCAGCCATCTTGGCAGCCTCGTGCGTCGCCTCTTCAAAAATTGCCTTCTTGTACACCGGGTGCTGCCGAATATCTTCGCTGCGGGTCAACCGTCCGTGCGCACAGCAGCGGCCGAAACATGGGAAGTTGCAGCAGCACCGACGGAGGGGAAGAGCTCAGTTTTCATATACAGGCGCATACGCGGAGTAACACATTTCTGGCAGCTTCACTTTATACATATAGAGACCTGTAGAGGGGCCTCCTCTGCAGAAGTGTGTCTGTGTGTGTGTGTGGCTACATGTGGAGATGAACTCGCAGTGGGCCATCCACACGCACATATTAGACAGAGAGAGGTGTACACACATATCTGGAGAAGCGACGCATAGAGAGAGAGAGAGAAGGAGGAGAAGAAATTGGCACGGTCACACACGGATGTGTATGTATGGGAAAGTAGATACTGCGTATACATATGCGTATCGCCCTCAGTTTATATGAAGTGTGCAGTTCTGCTCGTACACATATATATATATATATATATATATATGTATGTGTAGACAAAGGGAAGGTGAAAAAATAGATGTACAGGGAGGCGGACATACATGTATACCTGGGAAAGTATATATCACACATCTACTTTTGTAGGTTGCTCACCTAAGCTGAAGTGTGCAGATCGGCTTGTTCGCGTACGTATACATATATATACATAGAAGAACGACAAAAAGATATTCACTGGTACGATGATGCATATGTAAATACATGAGGAAGTAGGCATTAGACACATACATACCTAAAACGCTGGCGTTACATGAAGTGTACATATAAACAGAGCCGCACACATATAGATATATACATACGGGGGGGGAAAAAGAAAAGGACGGACGCGTAAGAACTTGTGTACCTCTGCATATACATACGTCTACTTCCACACAAACGCACACATAAATACGCAAAGAGCCATACCCACAGTATGGAAGGGGGCAGATACACACGTACAAACTGATATATACATTTAGCTATATATACAGACATACATGCAGATACACAGACAGACAGAAACCTATATATATATATATATGCAGGTGCTAAATATATATATTTATATGCAGGTAGGTTCACATTCGTCAGTATACATGCAGGTGTAGACGTGCAGGTAGTAAGCTGTAATAATATAGACATGACCGTGAGATACGAAGCAACAAATAGAAGGAGACAAAAAAGTCTAAAGAAGGAACGCCGACAAACACTTCCTAGAATGGCTCGGTCTCAAAAGCCGAGGGCTGCGCTGTGTGTATATGTGTGTGTACGTATATACGTATGCATGGATGTATGTATGTAGGTATGTATGTATGCATGTATGTATATGTGTGTATGTGTATGTGTATGCGTACGTAGGTGTGTGTGTATGTACGTATGTATGTATGGATGTATGTGCGTATGTATGTATGTGTGTATGTGTATGTGTGTATGTGTATGTGAGTATGTATGTATGTACGTATGTATGGATGTATACGTGCGTATGTCTGCAGGCACGTATGTGTATGTGTGTATGCATGTGTATGTGTACGTATGTGTACGTATGTATGGATGTATACGTGTATACGTGTGTGTGTGCGTGTACGTGTGTGTGCGTGTGGTGAGGCAGGAGGTACGAAGGCAGAGCGCTACTGCAGATAAGCCGTGCTGCAGCAAATCCTTCCGAGGTGTACTTCCACAGAGCTGCAGGGGCCGTGCAGCTCCTACCGGGTAGTGGCTCACGAGAGTTCAACGAGAAAACTTTGAAATGCAGCCCTGTGCCGCCAACTTTCCACGGCTGACGGCGAAAGAGATAGAGTGACGCACACATACACACACTCAGACATACATGCGCGCGTATACATTTCTTCAGGAGGGACCCGTCTCGTAGGCGGTCTTCCGCCGGCCCGAGAAGAGGCAGAGGGGAAGACATACATACGGCGAGAGGGATGCGGCGGCGGCCCAGGGAAACAACTTTCTCACAACGTAGAATGGGGTGCGTCTCTCTGCATGTGCGTGCGTGCTTGTGGACGTGTGTGGGTCTTATACGCGCGTAGACACAGACCTAGACACACGTAGGACCAGGAACGGAGAGGAGCACAGATAGCGCCTCATGGTAGATTAATTTCGAAAGGCGAGGACGCAGAGAAAAACGTACAACGCAGGTGTTCACGGGGGCACGTATAGACTGCTGTGCCACATTTTCGAGAGTGAGGATATAGACAGATAGAGACCGGGCTGCGGTGTACGTACACCCCCTCTCATGCTTCGCACAGATGGATCCTCCTCCTTGCACACGACCTGGCCTGTAAAGCGCCCATCAAGCGACAGGCTCTCCCCGCTACAGGAGAACGGATCTACTTTCAAATAAGAAAAGTATACGGCACATACACAAACTCAGGTATCATCTGTGAACTTCACAGAGAGACACATACATACATATATATAGAGAGAGAGATATAAACATAGATGTGTATATATATGTAAGTATGTACAGGATACATGTATATATATGCGTAACATTTTTGTGGATCACATTTGAATGGGACTGTCTTATAGACGGGGACAGGGACAGAAAAAAGGAAGAATTCATACATATATATATATGTACAAGCGTGTGTGCCTATGTATATATACATATTATAAGTGCGTACGTTAGGATATTCTCAAGCGGGGTTCTTACTTTCAGACTTAAATCCTTTGCTATGCGAAGTCGTATTTGCATTGTTTTGTAGTGGTCGGGGAATATATTTCCTAAATATATGTGGAGAGATATATGAATATATGTCTACATATACGCACATGAAGGCGTATAGAGACTTTCAAGCGGGCTGCTTCTTGGTAGGCAGAGATAAAGAAGAAATCACCGCACACACGTACACGCACATCTAAGCAGAAGGGTGTGTGTATTCACACATGTCTACATACATATTTATGAACATATTTGTGGAACTATGTAGTAGACACGTGTGTCTAGTCACGCACTCAGACACAGATACACACTCACATATGTACAAGTACACAAACACAGGGAGAGAGATATAGAGCGCGGAAAGACATTTACTTTTCTTTGGCATGCAGACAGAGGCTGGCGAGTGCCTGCATATATGCGTCTCAAGCACGTGCAACCACATACACACAGAGACGTACGTGTGGAGATACGAAGAGGGGGACGCAGAACGATAGACGCAGACATAGAGAGAGACGAAATGAGGCGCTGGCAAGAACAGCAACATTTGTGGCTTCTGGCCTTTCTAGACGGCGCAGTGCAGAGTCGCGTTTCTGGCGGCTGCAACGCCAACAAGCTTCTGCTCTTGTTTCTTAGCCGCCGCTACTGCTGCTGCTGCTCCTCCTGCGGCTCTGCAGGTCTCTCTCCGGTGCCCAGCCCCTCGTCACTTCAACGCAGGGGGATTCAGAAGGACTTCTCCATATTTTTGTTGATCCACAGACAGAGAGACGCACACGCGTAACACGTTCTGAAACTCGTTCAACAATGGCATACATATTTATATGTGCCTAATGATATATATATACACATATGTTTAAATGTGTAAACCCGTCCACTTGTATGTATATATATATATATGTTATTGCCAGTCTATCTACGGCAGAACGCACTGCAGTTTGCGTGCGTAGACAGGCCTACTGCTTACAGTTCTGGCTGCGTAATTTTCTTCTGTGTGTCTATTTATAAAATTAGCCAGCTTACAGGTAAGCACTTCTCTATCTACTTACCAAGCTGTCTCCTTCTACAACTCAACCTATGTATTTATACACCTATATTTATACACAAATATGTATATATGTCTCTACTCATCTCTATCTACATATGTATATATGTATGTGTCTAGTTGTCCAACTGCCTGTTCTCCCCGTCTTCGAGAACTATCTGCAAAGAGGCGGCAGCACATGTGGTGATCTGCAGAGGAGAAGTATTACCACTTGGACAGATGTGTAGGAGAAAGACGGAGAACAGAAGGCTCCATTCTAAAAGAAAAACAGAATTACTTGTTGGCCAAACCTGTCCCGGTATAGATCCAGAGACACATACATCCATATATATAAGAGGTACAAGTATGCCACATGGATAGACGCACAGAGGGATATGTAGGGACCAATGTAGGTAGAAAGATATATAGTCACAGTTACCAGTATACATATATATATGTGTATACAGGCAGATACATATATATAGATTGATGCATGCATAGATACAGATATATATGTAGACACATTTATATTGACGGGGATACAGACAGACCGATTTACACATATACATATATACATACATATATATATATATATGCATAGACACAGAAGTACAGAGAGACATACAGAGAGAGATATACGTAGGTATATATATAGATATACATCAACAAGCATATAGATAGCCACACGCAGACACATATCAATGCATATATATATACGTGGAAATATAGAGACAGATACACAGACATATATATGTAGACACGTAGACATATACAGACATACACAGACACGTACGTATCCAGACAGATATCTATAGACAGATATCTACATAGGCAGATACTATAAAAGCAGATATTTATATAAAGAGATATCTACGTGGACAGATGTCTACATAGACACATAAATGTATCCACGCATATAAAATATGTAGACAGGTACATCTGTCTGTATATAGTCAGATATACAGATAGATATAGAGAGAGAGATATACTGAGACACAGATATATTGAGACACAGATATACAAAGGTAGACAGCAGGAGACACAGACATACATATAGACAGCTATGTAGGGACAGACCTACGTGGATGGCCATATATTTGAATAGATAGGCAGGAAGACTTTCAAGTATAAATGTGTGGACACGCAAATACAGGACAGACATACACAGAGAGATGTACAAGCAGACAGACAGATAAATATACAGACGAAATGAAGAGCTGTATCTCTGTACATGGACAGATGCATGCAATACCATATAGCTAAACGTATCCGTAAATGTACAGATGTATATACACACATGTATGGATACACACAGAAAAGAATCTGTAGATAGAAGTAGAGAGAGCAATATCGAAGAGATCTACAGGTAAACACAGAGATATGTAGAGAGTCATACCCCGCTAGATATCCTGACCCGCAAATGATAGATGTACCTGCTGATAGTCGAGAAGAGATGCAAAACACTTCGTATATTCCTCTAAAATTCTCCTCCCCTCTCTTTTTCACTGGCCGTGTCCGTCCCCACGCTGTCTCTGTCTTTCTCTCTGTCTGTCTTCCCCCAAAAAATCTCCTCCGCAGCTTTTTTGTGACATCCACGAGATATGCGTATGAAGAGACGGAGACGAGCAGATGCAGGCACGCCGACGGAGACGTGGCTACAGAGGGGGCGCCGGAAGATTTGCTTCTGAGATCTCTTTAATCATCTCTTCCGTGTTTCAGGCGTGTTCTTTAGTTCGAGCCACTTCACACATGTCACTTTTATATATATATGTATATGGATGTAGATATTAGCTCTTGTATTTTGGCTAAATAATATTTCTCCGAAGTCACACACAGGCCCCTTCCGTATATCCGTAGGTATAGCTGCACGCGCCACACGACCCACGTCAAGGTCCTTCTTGAGGTAGTGTAGCTGTCGTCTGGAAGGGCAGAGAGCGCATAGCAACGCCAGCAGAAAGAGCAGCAGCAGCAACAGCAGCAGCAGCACAACTGTCGCGGCTGCAGGGACGCGGATAATTTTTTTCCCTACAGGCGCGAACCTCTGCTACAACGTGCGAACACACACTACTCCAACAGCTGCAGCTGCTGCTGCAGGAGACGAGCCCCTGCTGCTGCTGCTGCTCGCGAACACCAGGAGTGCTGCTGCTCTTCCTGCTGCCGCGTCGTCGAACGAGGTGCTCCTGCAGACATGAAACGAACAGACGTCCTGCGTCATCGTGAGAGCTGCTGCTGCTGCTCCAACTACATGCGAGAAGAAGTTGCTGCTGCCTGTTGCAGCTGCGGAAGAGCCGCGGCTGCTTCTGCTTGTGAAGAGAAGTGCTGCAATAGGACCGCTGCCGCTGCGGTAATTTCTGTTGCACGCGGACTTACTATCGACTCTGGATAATAAGTTTCCCTCTCTCATACGCTTCTCGAAGTGCTGGGTCGCTCAACTCTTTTCCTTTCTTCTTCTTCTTCGCCACCTTCCTCTGCCTCGTTTGTTTACTTTCTGCTTCTTCTTCGTCTTTTCCTTCCTCTTCTTCTTCTTCTTCCGCGTCTTCCTTCATCCAACGCTGCATCTCCTGCTGCTGCTCTACGTAGTCTGCCAGCACCGACCAGCGCAAAAACATCTCTATCAAAGCTCACGTGAATATATACACATATACATACATATGTGGACATTTGTATACACGTACATATATACATACATATATATGTACGCACACGTGCGTTTACTCATGTATGTCCTGAACCGCATGCAGCCTATACATATATATATATATAAATATGTATACATGTATACGCATAAAAGCATGCATATTTATATATATATAGGGTAATACATCCGCATCTCTGCATGCGTATCTTTACGCAATCATACCCCAACTTATACATATGTGTACTGACAAGGATGCACGTATGTATACGTATATGTACATATGTGGCTTTATTTGTGTGTTTATATATACCTTTATATGTGGGTTTCTATGCGTCCACGGAGAGAGGAACGTCGGAAGAGATGGAGACACCGAAGGACAGCAGAACGAAGGGGAGAGAGACGCAGCGAGACAGAGAGAGGGGAAGACGGAGGAGACGAGACAAGAACAGAATGATGAAGAAGAAGAAATAACAGGTAGAGGGCGAATCACCTGTACAGACACATGTACTGATACATTTATATACGTCTCTACCTCTGTGCCTTCCGGTTGCTTCCCCTCTGTGTCTCTCTCTGCTTCTCCTCTATCTTCATTGGCAGACAAATAGAGGGAGAGGGACAAGAAAAAGAGACACCCACGGGCGCAAAAAAGTCCACACACACGTAGCGCGTGTAGACGTACATCCATATACATATATATATATAGAGAGAGAGAGAGAGATACAGATATAAGTATCTCTACACTCGTATACATATGCCCACACAGATTCATGTGGACAACCGAAACTGTAAGGAAGAGCAGCAGCAGAGAGTTCGAGCAACAGCAGATAGGAAATGCAGCAGCAGAGAAGAAAAGCAGCACCAGAGAAGAACAGCAGCAGCAGGAGGGAAGCTGACGATGGAGAGGAGATGCGTATACCGAACTGTCTCGTCCAGCCGGGGTCGAGAACGTAGCCGGCGAAGCGACCACCTGCGGCGAGATCAAACTCGAGCGGCGCGACCGGCGGACCGGGCGAAGGGTCTCTCCCATGAAACGGCAGCTCCTGCACACGTGGGGAAGACAGCAACGTGCGCCTTCTTCCGGTGGGTGAACGTGCATGCGAACGTGTCCCCGCTATCGCTCATAACAGGCGGAGAAGTTCTCTCCGCAGAAGGACGAACGAAGAGAGAAAGGCTCAGGGAGTCGGCAGCTGGTGGACAGGCGTGGAGCAGAGAGAATGAGAAGGAGAGGGACAGGCACATGTGGGGCACGGAGGAAGGAGCAGCTGCTGCATGCGCGATTGCATGCATGTGCAGGCGGGTCAATGCGGTGTACAGACACCCGGCAATTCAGTCTCTCCAGACGGCAGCAGTCTTCAGACACCCACACACCGACACTCATCAACAAAAAAAGAGAGAGAGAAACGGCGACAGACAGACAAGGATGCACACGTATACAGGAGGAAGTGGAAATATATATATATATATATATATGTGAAGAGACTCGATATATATGTATATATATGTATACATTTATATGAAGAGAGTGAGGGAAAATATATACACATATATACATATATATATATGGAGAGAGTATATATATGTAGGGAGAGAGAGAGAGAGAAATAGATAGATAGATAGATTGATAGATAGATAGGTGGATAGATAGGATAGATAGATAGATAGACAGATAGATGCAGAGAGTTAAAAAGAAAAAAAAATATGTGTGGAGGCAATATATATATATATGTATATATGAATATGAAGAGAGTGGAAATATATATATATATACACGTGAATACACCTAATATATATATACATATATATTTGATGAGGGGTGATATATATATATATATATATGTGAAGAGAGTTGAAATACATATGTATATATATATATTTATACATATGTGGAAGGAGATATGGGTATGTCTGTTCGTATGAATGCACTTGTAGCTAAGGATCGAGAAACAAATATGTACGTGTGTTTTTAAACACTGCCCGACAGGTGTATTCAAATATATGAATGGAAGTACACACACGTAAAAAAATTCACACACACACATATATATATATGCATGCCATTACACGTAGGGATGGACGTGTGTCCATCACACGGCAATGAAATGCCTACAGAGATCTACGTGTACGTCTGGGTGGAAATATACATATATATATGTGTATATACATACATACGTATATATACATCTTTCACCACATGTATATATATATATATATGTGTGCGTACAGGGGCAGACGTCCTTCGACGGAGACACGTAGAGACAGCGATAGAGAAACAGAAGCAGGAGCTCGCTAATGTGCCTTATCTAGATATAGATATATAGATATAGATATATAGATATAGATATATAGATATATAGATATATAGATATAGATATATAGATATATAGATATATAGATATAGATATATAGATATATAGATATAGATATAGATATATAGATATAGATATAGATATATAGATATAGATATGGATATATAGATATAGATATAGATATATAGATATAGATACATAGATATAGATATATAGATATAGATATAGATAGAGATTAAAAGAGAGCGGGTGAGACACGTGTATGTGGATTACTTTTAGTTCACGTAGAGTTCCCAGGACAACGTGTGAGCCCACTGATACGTGAGACGTTGCGCTTGTGTGTGTGATGGGAGGGAAAGGGGGGAGAAGAGAATTTGGCTGCTCACCGTCAGCTCCGTCCTCGTGTGGGTCCACGGCATTGCAAACTCATTTGTGTCAAACTCGGGCAGCAGATCTCGCCATCCTGCACCAGCAGCAGCAGCAACAGCAGCGCGCTACGAAGGACCAGAAGAAGCAACGGCAGGGATGCGGCAGCAGCAGCAGAGACGGAAGACAGGCGACGCAGCAGCAGCAGCAGCAAGAGAGGGGGGGAGCGCAGTGGTGCTGCAGCAGCAGTAGCAACAAGTGGAGAAGCAGCAGTAACGCGCACACGCGGTACTACTAACAGCAGCGGAGCGCAGGGAAGCAGCAGCACGTGTGACGGCGGACGAACAGAAACACACCGAGAAAGAACAGAGACATGCACAGAGAGACAGACAGGAGAAAGACACGGAGACACGGAGACGGGAAGAGACGTATGTGAGTGCTTGAAAGTGGTGTTCAGCGATCTTCCGGTGCCGCTCGGGTGTCTGCTGGGCCTGCGGCTACGTTGTGGCAGTCTGCTGCTGCTCTTCTCTCTATATCCCCTGGTGTTTCCCTCTCTGTGTATCTGCTGCTGCTCATCGGTGATTTGCTCCTGTGTACCTCTGTATTTATGCGAATGCAGACAGATGTAAATACACTTGTATTACTCACGTACTTGACAAAGGGGCTATCATACATACAGACACATACATACATGTATAAACATGTGTAGACACCTGTGAGGCTTGCATATTCATATACACATATTAAACACCGCACATACACATATACATATATATACACATGTAAGTGTGTACACGTGTAATGCGTACATATCCATCCATATATATGTATATACGTATACACATATATAAGTGTACGGTTTGTGTACCCACACATACATTTACATATAAACATATACATATATATACATATACATACGTGTAATGGTTGTATATTCACACACACATACCACATATATATACACACGTATACACGTGTAAGGCTTCCTCACCCACACCTGCACACACACATATCAGATATACGTATATATGTATGTGTATATATCTATATATATATATATATATGTAGACAAGTGTAGGATATATATATATATATAGATAGATGTAGACGTGCAGGATACACGTATATATGTAAGCACCCGCATATGTATGTATACATGTGTAAGGCTTCTAGACCTCAGGATGAATGCAGATCTCTCTCCTCTTCTCTGCGTGTGTAAGTCTATGTATATACGTGTGTGCAGCTGCAGCTCCTTTCTAAGGCTGTATGGGGCTGGCATCTGCAGCAGCTGCTGTTACTCCTCCTCGTCTCGGGATAAGACGTAGACGACAGCAGCAGCAGCAGGGCTGCGGTCGCTCGCGTCTGCGTTAGCGTTACACCGGCTGTCCCGCAGGGGGATGTATGCACCTCAGCCTGTCTGTTTGTATGCATCTTTGCTGTTGCTGCTCTTGCCTCTTCTTTTTGCTGCTGCCCTTGTGTTTTTGCTGGTTCCAGCGTTGCTGCGGCTGCCTTGCTCTGCGTATTCTCTGCTGCTTTCTCTCCTCTCTCGGCATATCTGCTGCTGCCGCCTCGCACTTTCCTGCTGCCACGTAAGCATGTCTCTCGTGTTTTGCGGTGGGCGACAGTTCTTCTCCGGAGGGGTGCTGCTGTGCACGTCGGCTCGCTCTTCCTGCTGTGGAGATGACGTGCTGCTATTGCTGCTGCTTTTTCGAGAAAGCGCCGCTGTACAACGGACGGCACCGGCAGACGCAAAGGAGTCAAGACCAGGCAGCCACCTACCGCTCTCTAAGAAATATTCTTCTAGCGCATGTTGGTGGTGAAATGCTCCCCAGAGCCTATCTTCAAGGTCGGCATCGCTCTCGCCTGCATCAGCAGCAGCAGCAGCCTCAGCAGCAGTGGCAACAGCAATGCCAGCAGTAGCAGCAATGGCAGCTGCAATAGCAGTGGCGGCATCAGTAGCAGTGGCAGCGGCAGTAGCGATGGCAGCGGCAGTAGCAACGGCAGCGGCAGCAGCAATGTCAATAACAGCAGCAATGCCAGCAGTGGCAGCAATGTCAGCAGTAGGAGCAAGGGCAGCAGTAGCGGCAGTGGCAGTAGTAGCAGCAGTGGCTGCGGCAGGGGCAATGGCAACAGCAGGAGCAGCAGCTCGGCAGCACTCCCAGCAGCAGCACCAGCATTTATAGCAACAGAGCTACGACCGCGAGGACGGGAGATGAACAGATACAGCATCTGTAGCACTACAAGAAAAGCAATGCCACAGGCGTAGTAGTTGGAGCAGCCGCTGCTCCTCCGAGATGCTCTTTTTGCCAACAACGTCTCGACAACCACCAGTCCCTCTACAGCAAGTAGAAGCAAAATTCAAATATGACCGCCCCACGCATAAACAAGTATGGAGAGCATACATATATATATATATAGATATATATATTCCCTTTTCCCTTTCTTTCTCTATACACGCATACACATATACATACACATATACATATATGTATATATATATATATTATATGCAAAATTATATCTATATATATATATATACATATATGTATGTTTTCCTATATATACATATATATATACATATCAGATAAAGACATGTATTAATTGTCAAATGTAGATATAGACGCAGGCTTCGCGCATATTGAGAGATGTGTGCACGAGACTAGGAGAGGTTGATCGGGGCGATTTTTTCAGCATGTCATGACGGAACCTTCTGCGCTACTTCTTCGAATTTCTCTACCTCTTGCTGCTGATTTATCTATTCTTCCCTTCTGCACCTAAACTCAGCTGATCCTTTATCTATTCTTTTTGCTTCTCTGGCTATTCGTCTTGTTATTCTTGTTCTTCGTTCCCTTCTTCCCGTTGTTACTGCTCCTACTGTACTTCCTCCCTCCGTCTGCTTCTTCTCCTTTCAGTCATCCCCTCCGTGTGGTAGTCACGTACTCCTTTAACAAGCAGCACCAACAGCGACTGACCCTCGCAGCAGCAGCAGCAGCTACGAAGCTCCCTTCCCACTTCCCGCCTCCCAGCAGTACCAGCAGCAGGAAGGACTGAGCCCGCAGCCGCAACAGCGACGACGCTTTGAAGCAGCAGCAACAGCAGCAGCCGTAGCTCGTACGCTCCTCGGCAGCCACAAAAAGAGGTGCACCCCCTGCAGACGAAGCAGCGGCTGCAGTCTCGGCGGCAGCAGCAACACTCTTGGCAGCAGCAGCAGCAGCAGCAAGACACTGTCGGCAGCAGCAGCAAGACACTGTCGGCAGCACCAGCATGAGGAGCCCCTGTGCGGCACCAGCAGCAGTGAGCACAGCAGCAGCGTCACTCTCCGGTTGTTCATCAGCGGTCTTCTCGTGCTCTTCGGATAACATGGAAGCTTCGGCAGCAGCAGCAAACAACCCGGCCTAAGACCTGCGGATGGCAGCGCCTCCTGCAGTGTGCGCAGCGCCGCAGTCTGGGCAGAGCAGCAGCAGGAAGCGACAGCAGCAGAATCGGGACACAGCAGCAGCGGCACGTCTGCAGCAGCAGCGCGTCCGACGTAGCAGCAGGAGTGCTGTAGCGGGTCAGCACTCCTGCTGTAGAGACGCAACAGCAAGCAGCCGCGAAGGGGGCAGCAACCACATCAGCACGGGGCCCATGCCTCTTCAGCAGCAGAAGCAGCGCAGCAGGCATCTCAAGACAGCGTTGGGAGCCCTCCCTTTGCACAAGAGGACTCGGGCCACTTTTCTCACTTCTCTCGCTTCCGTTGCCTGTCCCTCTTCCCCCTCTGTCTTTCGGTCTCTCTGTGTGTGCACCTGAAAGTCTCTGTGTCTCTCTTCGTCCATACGCGTGCGTCGCTTCTCTGTTTCTGTCTGTATCCCTCCCTTTCTTCGTGGGCTTCTCCCCAGTCCTCTGATCCACCGCATATACACGCGGGGGGGCGCGGGCAACAGAAGTGCGCAGGGGGGTGACACACGAAGACGGTGAGTCGAGGAGAAGAGAAGATTTCCTCGCCCACGTCCACTTTGTCGCGTGTCTGTTTAATGCGTCCCTACGAACGTTCCCACCCTCAGAAATGCCGCCGCGTCCTTCCTCCGCAGAGCGTCACACACGCAGCGCAGGTATAACACAAAAACTTCCGCAGAGACACACACGCACACACGCATGCATTTACAGAGACGCAGAGGCAGACGCATTTCTCTCTTTCTTCTTCTCTCTCTGGGCAGAGAGAGAAAAGAGGGGAAAAGTTGCCTGAAGAATTTGCGTCCCTGCGTGTGTGTCCTGCCAAAAGACCCGCTTGCGTCTACACTCTCCCAGTACAAACCCACACTCGCTCAAGTACACACATACACCTATACATATATATATGTATATATATGTGCACCCACATATGCATATATATGTATATATGTCTGTGCAGGGGGAAGCGAGAGGCAGGAGGTGGCGGCCTCTTGTGCAATAGGTGTGAGCCCTTCACTCACCGAAGTAGACGTCCTGGTTTCCGCAGGGCAGGCGGTCGAAGCGCAGGCGGTGGGGTCTGTCGAGCGTCTCCCGGTACTCTGTGCCACGGGCGAGGAGATCTCGCGGTCGCTGCTGCGGCCGGGGCGCGCGCGGGCGGTCGACGGCGCCGGGGTGCAGCGGCAGCGTCGTTCCGTAGCCGTCGTACATCGCAGCACCTCCGTCGACGACGCCTGCGGCAGCAGCAACAGAGGCAAGGCAGCAGCAGCAACAGCAGCAACACGAGAGGAACACACGCGGCACCTTCGTCCGCTGCACAGGAGCCCCGCTCTTTCTCCCGTGAGAGAGAAAGGGAGAAAAAAGGAAGAGGAATAAAGCGACAGAGAGGGAGACAAGTAAAGGAAGAGAAAGGGGGGTGGGACAGAAGAAGAGGAAGGGAGAGACAAAGGAAGGGAGACACAGGAACAGCAGCAGAGACAGGAGACGAGACAGACACAGAGATAGAGGAAGAGAACCACAGAGAGACAGATGAGAGAGAAATAGAGAGAGAGAAGAGGAGGTGAAAGAGAAGAAGAGAGAAGCACATATGTCGCATATCCATGCAGCACGGCCACAGCCATATACACATACGCGCACCTATCGTTTCGTTTCGCAGGGCAGCGCAGGTTCGTATTCTCTCTTTGTCTCTCCGTGTCTTTCTCTCTTATAAATATATATGCGGGGCAGCGCAGGTCCTTTCTTTCTCTCTCTATATCCCCATATATATATATATGCACAGGACGCACACGCAGAGGCACCCAACGTACACTTGGCCACAAACCTGGTGCAGTACAACGCGTACATATACAGAGAGCGAAGGACTGAGAAAGAGAGATAGAGACGGGGAGGTACACATATATGCACACGTGTAGGTGAATAAATACATCTATACATATATATATGTATGCATCTTGACTGGCTTGGCATGCGTTTGTTGCACCCCCGCCACACAGAGACAGCCCAGTAGCAGTAAAGAGAGACAGCCGTGTGGCCAGGCGCACGCCGGTTGCTGCCTGCGCGTAGTGCGAGGCGTTGTGAAGAAGCCGGTGCATGCCTGGATGCGTGAGGAAATTTCTGTGAGGCATCAGCGTCTGCCACAGCAGCAGGCAGCATCGTCCTGCAGAGTTCAGAAGACCTCCTCGGCGGCGTGTCTCTGTCGAAACAGAGGGTGAGACAGACAGCACGAAAGGAGGGCGTATTTGTAAAGGCCTTCTGCAGGACTGTTTCTATCTTTCGAAACATTCATCGCCTCGACTTAGGCTGCTGCCGAGCTGTATGTACGCACAAGTACATATATCTATATATACGAATATATATTATATGTGTACGTATGTACCTTGCAGACGTCAGGTGGTAAGTTGTGAGAGGTCTGCTTCTGTTATCCGAGTATGCTGGCGGTGGCTCTAGTGTCCCCTGTTATATGTCTGGAAGTGTTACACGTGGGGGTGAACAGCAGATCCGCAATCTCGAAGTACGCAGAGAGCAAGTGTCTGCGTCCCTCCATGTAATCGCCGTTTTACGTTTATTACGAAAACTCTGTCAATATATATATACACGCGCACATGCATATATGTATGTATATCTTTATCAGTGTACATATACATGTATATACGTATGTATATGTTCTGTATGGACGAACGTGTATATCTATGTGCCCATGTTAGAGCCTCCCGCCTTATTGTTTTTTCTTTTCTCTCTGTTCCTCTCTCTCCGTATGGCTTCACAGTTGCTGGAACCTCTCAGACAGGAGGCAACTCCACACGTACATATATCTATATATACACATATGTACATATATGGATATACCGGCGGGTTTATCAAACATTTTCCTGCCGTCTGCGTAGGTCCAGTTTCCCTTCATGAGCTGCAGCCATATGTTGTCTTCTTTCGAGTAGAACTTGTAGAAAGGGACGTACGTTTCCCACTGCAGCAACGGCAGCAGCAACAGAACGCAGCCGACAGCAGCGACAGCAGAGTGAGGCGGGTGGATAGCAGCAGCCAGCGCAGCACACAAGAGTTCCTCAGAAAGCCTTGCTTCTCCCCTCCCCCTCTGTTCTTCTGCGTCTTTTGAAATCCCTCGTCATAATGTGTACCCTCTGCGGTGTATGTACACCCTCTGCAATGCACAGAAACCCTTCAGTGCATGGTACACACACCCTGCACTGCACTGCACACACATCCTCCGCAATGTGCATACATCCTATGCTCTATACGTACGTCGTCTGCGCTGTACGCAGACCTTCTGCAGTGTACATACACCCACTGTCGTACACAAATACCCCTGTAGTGGCCACCCTCTGCGGTGTACATACACCTACTGCCCTGTACAAATATCCCCCTGGTGCCCACCCTCTGCAGCGTCCAGACACCCTCTAGGGTGCTCATACAGACACACAGACACACAGACACACACATACATACACACACATACACACGTACAGTCTCTGCGGTGTACATACACCCGCTGCGGTGTACGTACACCCAAGGTAGAGACTTGTGACGACAAAAAGTCTTCCTATCAGGCGTATACCGGTACACATGTGTTCAAACTTCCACAACGGCGCTAACGAAGAGCTTCTTTTTACATCCACTTGTGTGGGGAAAACTAGAGAATATGAATAGACAGGGGCACAAGCAGACGACAAAGAGAGAGAAAAGTGGATTCCGGGCGTCAAGGGGCACAGTTAACAAACGTATCCCTCCGCTAGAAGCACGCCGTCCACCGGATCAGGGCAGGGGAACCGAAGGCAGATGGAACACGCGCTGACGAAAGCGGCAGCAAATTTATACGCAGTCACACATGCCTTCAGACGCTTGTGTCTATATTGGCAACATCTACGTATTGAAGATTGTTCGCGTATACACTCGCAAATATTACATATCAAACGCTTCTCGAAGACTCCACGCGTTTCGGAAATGTATACGTACATCAGTGTACAATGTCCCTTTTATATACATCTGCCAATACCATACACACCCACTTGCTAACAAATATACCTATCTATCTATCTATCCATATATATATGTAAACACGCACGTACAAGTATACGCACACACACACCGACTCATTAACAAAGATATTTATCTATCTATCCATCTATGTATATATGTGTGTATCTATCTATATACATATATATATATATATATACGTACACACGCACGTACACTTATACACACATGGCCACACGTATATAAATTTTATCGTTCCTAAGGACCGTGCGAACGTATAAGCGATTTTACGTATATACACTTGTACAGCTCCTTATATATATATCTATCTACAGACAAGTGTACATGCGTATAAATACGCTTATGTACAAACCTACATATACATATATATATATATATATATACAGACAAGTGTACATACGTATAAATATGCGTATAACCCATCTATATATATCTACAGACAAGTATAGACACGTCTAAATATGCGTGTGTACCAACCTAGACATATATATATATATTTGCGCGTCTGGAAAAATATACCATTTTTTCAACACGGAAGCGTGGCTCTTTGCCATATGCATATGCACGTCTATGTATATCTGTGTAGTCAACACAGGTACAGACACACGAAGAAAAAGAGACAGCGATAGGGGAGCAGACAGAGAGAGAGAAACGAGTGCAGGCGGTCTCACGGCCAGCAGCAAAACAGTCCACATTTACGAATACGGAGGAAAATCTGCACTCGCAGAGAAGGGAAAAAGTGGCTTCTCTTCATCTTTTGGGAAGCAACTTCACATACAGACACAGAGAGGAACACTCCGACGCAGCAACCGACGAGAATGCGTTCTTTTTCTGGCGGAGCTCCATTTTCCGCAAATTTCAGAAAGGGTTCCACGCACGCACACATCAACGTGAACCTCTTCTCTTCCTTGCCGAGTTTCTTAGTTCGTTGGGATGGGAAGAGACGGAGACACAGACAGGCAGCGAGAGGAGAAGTCTCCACACACACACACACACGCATCTCTTCTGTCTTGCCGAGCAGAACACCCGATAAACACGAAGAAGAAGAGAGTGGGTGGTCTCTGCGGAGCTGCGTGGGAAAAAGTCGCTGCCTCTTGCTGCAACAGAGATTTGTCAGCAACAAATTTCTTCAGAAAATGTCAGGGGAGATAAGCTCCGTCATTCCTGGAGGACGCTGCTATCTTCTCGCTTGCAGACGAGCAGAGAGAGAGATTGCTGCGCAGACCCCGCAGAAGTATCCACGTGTATAGCGGTGTATATCTAGCTCAAAACACACAAACTTGTGTATGTTACTTTCTCCCTGTGTCTGCATATGTCTGTGTCTGTGTGTCTCTGCCCGCTCTCCCTCTCTCTCTCTCTATATATATATATATATTGTTACATACGTAGACATACAGATGTGTATACACATGTATGTATGTATGTGTCTCTCTGTATATTAGTTGCATACATATCCACGCATATGTGTATTCACATCTACTCATATATATGTACGTGTCTGTCTGTCTGCCTATCTCTCTCTATTTATAAATATATATATATCTGCACCTGCGTGTGTTTGTGTCTTTTTCTCTCTCTGTATATATATGCATACGTACGTGTGTACACATATATATGTACATGTGTGTGTCTTTCTCTCTGTCTCTCTCTACACACACGGGTGCGTGTGTATATACATACACGTATATATATATATATACGTATAAACCTGCACAGAAACCTACAGGTCTAATAAATACGTGAGTGCGCAGACGCACACATATATATTGTGTGTCTACACAGCCGTGTCTAGCTTGATTCTTAAGAGAGCTGCTGCCTAAGGGAGAAGAAGAAGAAGGAGAAGAAGCAGAGAGCGTTGTGCTTCTTACAGGCATCCCTTCGATAGGGTTGTCCCGACAAAAAAACATTCTCTCTTCAAATGCGCTGCCCGGCGGCGCGCTGTTCATTTTCATAGAGCCAATTCCCCAGCCTCTTCCTCCCCTGCTGCAGCTGTTGCTACTGTTCCTGCTCCTTCTCCTTCTGTCCCTAGCGGGGCTGCTGGAGCGCCCGCTGTAGTTCTGCCCGCTGCTGCTGCTGCTGCTCCTGCTGCGGCTCCTGCAGGTGCCGTCTCCGTCCCAGCAGCCTACCACCACAGAGCCAGCACCATGCGGAGGCCGAGATCGCTCACGTTGCAGCTGTTGCTGCTCTAGCTGCTGCTGCTGCTGTAGTTGTTCCTGCTGCAGCTGCTGGTGGTATGGCTGCTGCTGCTCTACCTGCTGCTGCTGCTGTCGTTGTTGCTGCTGCAGCTGTTGCTGATATAGCTGCTGCTGCTGTAGTTGTTGCTGCTGTAGTGATAGCTGCTGTAGTGACTGCTGCTGTAGCGACTGCTGCTGGAACTGCTGCTGTTCCTGCTGCCGTTCCTGCTGCCATCCGCTGGTCCCCCTCGCTTGCCGCACCAGCTGCCGCACTACCTCAGCTGCATCAAGGAACAGGAGGAGGCCGTGCTGCCGTGGCTGCTGCCACTGGCGGTGCTTGCGGTCGATGTGGTGGGGCTGCTGCTGCTGTGGGAGCTGCTGCCGCCGTGTACAGACACCTGACCTGCTCGCCAGGACGCATCGTCTTCCTCTTGGAAAGCGACGCCGCTGCAGGCCTTGCTGTTGGATTACTTTTCCTCGCGTCCTCTTTGAAAAAACAAGAGTAGCAGCAACAGCCGCCGGAGCAGGCCACGACCCTACACCTGCAGCAGCAGGACCTGCTGCCGCGGCAGGTGGTGCGCCACCCCCAGTAGCAACAGCAGCATCCTCGCGAGCAGCAGCGGCAGCAGCGCGTGAGGAGGGAACAGCGTCCTCGAAAGAAGCGCGAAAACGACCTGCAGCTCTACTCGAAAGAGCAGCTGGTGAGACAGCAAAACGCCGCCGCAACGCAGCAGCAAGTGAAGCAGCAACCCCTGCAGAAGAAGCAGCCGCAGGCAGCAGCACAGCAGCCCTCAATCCTGTAGCGGCAGCCGCAGTAGCAGAAAGCCCCTCGGCAGCAGCAAGAGACGCAGCAGCATATGCAGGGGCGCTAACAACCACGGCGCAAGCAGACGTTTTTCGACTGCATGTGAAAGGAGAAGCTGCAGCACTTTTTCTTCGCGCCTCTGCCTTTTCTGCTGCTGCACCGACGACAGATAAAGCGGCTTCGTGTGCCAACAGGACATCTCGTCGGGCAGCAGCGGCGCCTGCGGGTGCTACTCTTCTTCCTGCAGTGGCAGTCGTTCCTCCTCTTCCTCCTCCCTTTCGTTCTCCACAAGTGGATCTACTCGTTTGTGCTGCTGCGACAGCTGCGTCCCCGGCCCCGCAGATAGCAGCAGCACGGCAGCAACACCGCTGCGGCTGAGGCCGCGGCGTGTTCAAGCCGAAGACTGAGGCAGCAGCAGCGGCACCCGGCGTACGTGCGTGTGCGCGCAGCAGTAGCTTCTGCTGCAGCACATGTTTCATTGCTGCAGCGGCTTTCGGTGCTGCTGCTGCCGCAGTAAAACGTATATTGAAGCGCTGTCGGTTGGGGGGGGAGAAGCGGCAGAGAGGCGTCCTACCGGAGAGCTGCTTATGCTGCTGCTGCGCTGGGAGCCGCAGCTGCGCATGACAGCTGCTGCTGCTGCAAGCAGCTGACAGCAGCACAACAGCAGCGGCAGCAGTAGAGCCCGCAGGCGCCGCATGTCTCCTAGTAGGTGCTGACTCTTCGGCAGGAGCAGCAGTAGCACCTAGACAAGGCGCAAGTCGGCACCCAGGTGCAGCAACAGCAGAAGTGACGGCACGCAGACAAGCAGCAGAACTGCCTGCACCAGAAGCAGCAGCAGCGGCACGTAGAGGAGCAGGAGAGCATCCTACAGCCGCCGCAGCAGAGTGTGTAGCAGCAGCAGCAGCACAGGACGATGATGCAGAGCCTGTGGCAGCAGCAGCACAAGGAAAGTCTGGCGAATATCTTGCAACAGCAGCAGCAGCCCAATCAAAGGAAGCTGCATACAACGAAGAGAGAAGGAATATAGCAGTGACTCGGCCGAGCTTAGAGAGTGTGCAGACAGAGCTGCACAAACAGCCGCCAAAGCTGCAGCAGCAGCAGCAGGCAAACCAGCGGCCCCTGGCGATAAAGGAAGAATCCCCCAGAGAAGTGGAAGTTTTCCACTGCACCCTCTGGTCCCGCAGCCTTCTGCCCGTATCTTCTTTCAAGCAACAGCGAGCTTCCGCACGATTGCTGCTGCTGCTGCTTCTGCTCGTGTACTCGCTGTCTCCGCCCGTAGTAGCCACGACGAGACCGGGCCGGCACTTCTTGCGGATGTCGAGACGTGTGCTTCGACTGAAGCTGCTGCTGGTACGTCGCCAGATGTGGCTGCTATTGCTGCTGCAGCATTTTTTAGTGTCGCTGGTGTGCCCAAGGGTGTTACTGTGCATGCTGCTGCTGCCGCCACTGCACCTGCTGTCGCCGCCCCCCCTCCTGTTGCTGTCGTCGCCTCCGCTGTTGTCTCCGTTGCCGTTTCTGTTCCCGCTATTGCTACTGCTGCTTCTCCTGTTTAGGCTGCCTCTGCTGCCTTTACTGCCGCTGATTCTGCTGCTTCTGTCGCTGCTACACCTCCTGTGGCGGCTGGCGCACGTGTGGTTGCTGCTACCGCTGCCCAGTCGCTGGTACGGGCCGCAGCAATATCTCTTACGACCCCGTCCGCCGCGCGCTGCACCGACGGCGCTGCTGCTTCTACGGACGCCTTCGCTGGTGTCCTCGTTGCAGCCACTGCTGTTCGTGCTCCTCGTCGACAATGTGCTGCTGCTTTTGACGCCGCTGCTGCTGTTCCTGCTGCTGTCGCACCTGATACTGCTGCTGGCTGTGAGGGGTCTGGTGCTGCCCCACCGCAGGCACCGCCTGCTGCTGCCCCTGCCGTCTTCGCTGCTGCTGCTCTTGCGCCTCTTTCTCAGCCGGCTCCATCTTGTTCTGAATGCGCTGCGGCTGCCCCCGCTCCCATTGCTGTTCCTGCTCCTATTTCTGCTCCTGCTGCTGCTCCTGCTGCTGCTTCTGCTGCTGCTTCTGCTGCTGCTTCTGCTGCTGCTCCCGCGGCGGTCCCTCTTGGCGGTGATACTCGTCACGCTGCTCCACCGCCTCCTGGCAGACCTGCTCCTGCTGCTGCTGCTACGTCCGCTGCTGCTGCGGCTGCTCCCGCTGCTTCTGCGGCTGCTTCTGCTGTTGCTGCAAGAGCTGCGGGGGGACTTGGCGTCGTGTCTGCTGCTGTGATGCTGCGCCCTTCCCCTGCGCCCGCGCAGTCGCCAGCGAAAACGATGCAGCAGCAACAACGCCATCTGCGTGTGTCAGAGCTGCTGCTGGTGCCAGTGGCACTCGCTGAGGAACACGCCGTGCTCCCCCCGTGCTGCGCAGCGCTGCAGCAGCACCTGCTTCCACCTTTACATGAGCAGCAGCAGCAGCAGCATTTGTGCAGCTGCTGCAGACGCAGCTGCGACGTAGTCGCCAGCTCTCGCACTTGCTGCTCCTGCCGTCGCTGCTGCCAGGTCGTTGCTGCTGCTGTTGCCTTCGAGCCTCTTCCTCTTTGCGCGCAACTACCAAAGACATACACAGACACACGCTTCCATCAATCTTTTCCTACTTCTACTTCTTTCTCAGTCTGTCTCCCTCTCTCTCTTTACTTGTAGGCAGTGCTTCTTGGACCTAATGGTTTGGCCGTACAAACTACTGCCTTGCTGCTGCGTCTTCCCTCGCTGCTGTCCCCAGTCTCTGTACATTGTTGCTGCTGCTCCGTCTCCTGTTCTTCCTCCTCATCGCGTGCAACTGTCCGCGGCTCTGTGTAGCACACACCTGCTGCTGGCCTGCTGCCGCAGGGCAGCTGGACAAGAACAACGGCAAGTCTAATGCGGCGCGCTCGCCAGATGGATGCGTCGCGGGCGCTGTTGCTGCTCCTCCTTCTCCGTCTGTGCTGCTGCTCCTCCTCCTCTGCCTGTGCTGCTGCTGCTGCTCCTCCGTGTGTTGCTGCTGCTCCCGCTCCTCTGCGTGCGTCGCTGCCGTTGTTGCTCTTTCGGGTCTGCTGCTGCTGCTTTTGCTCTACTGGATGTGTTGCTGTTTGTGCTCCTCTGCAGGTGCCGCTGGTTCCGCCGCTAGTGCGACGGCTACCGCTGCTGCTGCTGCTTCTGGGTAGTCGTCGTTGCTGCAGCTCCTGCGTGACCGCCTCTCCTCTGCTGCAGCTCCCTCTGCGGGGCAAAGACCAAGCGGCTGCCTCGCCGGGCTGCTGCTTTCAACGACGCGTCCCCAGGTGAACTCCTCCTCCTCCTTCGTCTCAGCACACTGAAGCAGCGAGAACAGAAAGGAAAGGAAGAAAGGTGGACCGGCGTCGCCCGTACGGCAGCGCGGAAGAAAGGAAAACTTGAGGCCGTTGCCTGAGACGAAGACAGATGCAGTGGTACGTGTCCGGCCCAAACGGATGACGCATAGAGACGAACTGGTCGTCACTCTGTTACTCTTTTGCAACGTCTCTCTATCTCTGTGTACCTCCTCACCGCGTCTCCACACTGAAATTTCTGTTTGCGTGCACGGTCACCTAGCGAAGAGACATGTATATGCATACGTATTCGTGTACATATGAGCATTTACATGGAGACATATATGTATACGTGTGTATGTACAGAGAGAGAGAGACGCCGGCATTGTGATGCACATGCATCAGGTATGCCTGTATGGGGCTTGTCCGTACACACACTTCCTACACATAGAAATTGCACCCGCTCTCTCTCTGTATATATATATATGTGTGTCTGTACGTCTATAATTTCGCATATATGTATATGTAGATAGAGTTACATATCTGGGGATGCGTACGTCACAATATATGGACTTCTCTAGGCCAACCTTGTCGCTGTGGTGTTCTAACGTTTGGAGAGGATGTACGTATGCGCTTCTGTCTTCGGCACCACGATGCATATAAATATCTAAATATATATACATATGTATGCAAATCGTAGCGTGTATTCTTCCCTGTATCTCCTGCTGTGAAGTCCTTCCGTAGAGCCATCCTGGACCTCGATCAACTATGGCCTCTTAGACAACCCCGCTATGAGACTGCACTGCATAGCTCTGCTATATAGAGAGCTTCCCCATGTGACTTGAGTATACACCCGTAGGGTCTTTGCTATACAGAGCTCTTATATATAACTGCGCTGCGCTGCTATATATACGTATACATATAGAGACAGAGAGATAGATAGATCGGTATATACATACAGATACACAGATAGGTAGATAGAGATATAACTCTCCTTCTACGTAGCTTCCCCCTACGACTCGAAAGTACATGTAGCTCCTCACTTACATAGGCAACTATGTTGCACTGCTGTATATGTATGTATATAGAGAGCGAGATGATAGAGAGATACATACAGACATGTGTGCGTAACTCTCCCTTTATATGACTCGCGTGTATACGTAGATTTTCTGCTATATAACGTGACACGAGAAAACATATTTATATGTACGTCTATACGTGAATATGTGCATATATACACATATATATACATACACATATTCATCTATGTGAAGTGGATAAGTGTCCACGTTGGTACAGGGTGCTCTCATATTGAGGTGAGCCTTCACACGGAGAAATGCGGTGATGACACTGCAGCAGCGGTGAGAGGGGGGCAGCGTCGGAGGAATTACCACGGACCGGAGGGCTGTTCAAATGCAGCAGCAAACGCCGCAGCAGCTAAAAGTGTGGCAGATGTTCACTCCACGTAGATCTATGTGTCTGGCCTGGGCTGCTTTACGCGGCCATGCGGCACCACACATGTATACGCAGATATACACCTATACATACATACTCGCATAGATACATGGATAGGTATGTATACAACACACTGAGCGTGCCTATATATATACAGATAGAGAGAGATGGAGATATTTTACTGTTTTATATCTGAGAGAAATGAACACATGTCTCCTGGACTAAATGAAACGTCCTACGCGCAGAGACACTCCTGCGCACAGAGCCTGGGCGTCCTTCTAACATGTAGACGCCGGCACGCATACAAGTATGGAAGGTCCTTGAAGCATATGTATATAGGTATATATATATATACCTACACATATATACGTACATAGAGATACAGAGACAGAGAGACAGTGTGGTGGACTCGCTTCTAACATATAGAGGCCGACACGTATACAAGTATGGCAGGTCCTTGAAGCATATGTATGCAGGTAAATATACTTCTATGCATATACACCTACTACATAGACGTATGTACATATGTACCTACATAGACTTATAGAGAGAGAGTGTGGTGGACTTGCTTGGAACATATAGAGGCTGACACTTGCACAAGTACGGCAGCTCCTTCGAGCATACGGCTATCTTTACGGAAGATATTTCGCGCGTTCTGGCACAGCAACACGTGCACATACGGCAGTAGATTTGGGAAAACTCCGAGTTCTCTGACCCTATCTCTCCCAACGCGTGAGCAGACTTCCCTTCCTCGCTCTCACATTCTTTTCCGCACATAAATCGTCGTCTAGGTGATTAAGCACCTTGTGTCTCTCACTCTCTTTCATGCTCTGCATGAATGCACGTATACCTATATAGATGCATATAAGTGTGTACACGTATGTATGTTAGACACATACAGAAACACACACCTGCTATAGAGTTGTTTTTGCTACGCAGGAGATACATGGGGAAAGTGAAGCATATATATGCGCTGAGCTAGGGCCCGATGCAAGGACACGCAGTGAGCTTCGCTACATCGGTGTTCCCCGAAGTGGGGAAATTTTAAAGATAGAGGAACTTCAGAAATATATATCGACGGCACTTCGATGGAAAACGAAGAAATGAACCTGGTCGGTGTATAGGAACAAGACGCTGCTCTGCGTCTGCGTGAGGTTTACACGAGCGAAGGGAAAATGAGAAGAGACGAAGAAACAGTGCTTGTCAAAAATTTTCCTCTGGACAGAGGGACGGAGGAGGAAGTGCGGCCTGTCACAGACAGACGTCGAAGGGGCCGTCTGATGAACAAGCAGTCTCGAGCAAATGCGGAAAAGGCAGCCAGATGTACTTCACATACAGTTTGATTCATGTTTTTGAGCCTGGAAATGCTTGGAAGCATTACGAAACTCCACAAAGGTGTGTGTGTCTCTGCGTATGTGTCTGTAGGTGGAGACACGTATGAGAGTGTGAGCACACCCGCATAAATCGTATTGAACGATGTGTATGTGTATATGATACGAGGTGTGCGGAAATGGAAACGTTCGGCTATGTCACACATGAACACACACAGAAGTGTCTATCTACGTAACGACGTGTATTGGATGTGGACCTCCGCTAGGTAGAGAGACAAGGAAAAAAAAATACATCTGTACATATACATACGCATATCTATAGACGCACACCTGTATGTGCGTGCTGTTATAGGTGAGGAATGACAGACGGAGGAAATTCGAGTACCGAACCAAATCCTCTGGAGAGAAAGACAAGAGAATACAACCGGGTGACGGTGTGTAAGGAGAAATGGAGCAGATTTTCGGTATCAGGGCCTGGGAAGGGGCATTCAGGGCCGAGAAAAGAGAAAATATCTCCGCTTGAAAGAGAGAGAGGAAGAGAAGAGGACGGGAAGCACTGCAGAAGACAAGCACACGCGTCAATTGGGTAGAAAGGAGCCCGTTGAGTGCAGTCGACTGCGATGTTTGAAGAATGAGCAAATGAAGAAGGGATGCACGACGAAAGAAGCGGAAAGAAGAAAGGGAACGTTCGTGAGTGCAGTCGACTACGATGTTTGAAGAATGAGCAGACGAGGAAGAAATGCACGACGAAAGAAGTGGAAAGAAGAAAGGAAACGTTCGACGCGCGAAATGTCTGTTGGAAAGTATGCATTTCCGCTGCATGAAAATGGCGCGTTCTCACCCCCTTCAAATACAGAAACAGATGTGTAGATTGTGGATTCGTCCGTGCGTAAAGACTTGCTTGAAATGGAGCAACGAATGTGGATAAATTGAGTTGCTTTAAAGGAATACAGAGAGAAGTGGGAAACGGAGACAGCAAGCGACACCACACACAGAACCCTATTAAAAATTCTGCGAACTGAGCGGAGAACATCGGTGGACATGAAGGAATGGATCTAGGGAAAGATAGCTATGAAGGCAGAGGAAACTGGGAAAAAGACAAAGGAACAAAATTGACACAGTGTGAGGCAGTTTAAACCGCGCCGCGTCTGCAGTAGAATAATTACAGCGAACAAACTGCACACGCGGGACATCACTCACACCTGAATGCAGGCATCTGCCTTTGACTCCCTGACGCAGATTCAGAGAGACCTGCTCGAATAATCTGCCTCTTCAACGGCTGTTTTTCGGCCACCACATGTAACTGCACAGGTCGTGTCGTGTGTGTAGGGCGGGGATACACAGAGGAAAACAGGGAGCTAAGCATGAAGTATGGAGGAAAAGTCAGTCACAGATGATGTCTCGAACAACAGAGTGGCGCGAGCCGTCTACGCAAACACGTACATGTGCGTTGCTGTACACAGTAGTATGTACGGCGAGAAACCTTCACGACTGAAAAGAAGCAATTCGGCGAGACAGGCTGACTAGCGCTGTTGTGTGTGCACCACGGACGGGTGCATACTTCCGATGTGTACATGTGGACGCGTTTGTGTGTGTGCACACACATATCTACATACGCGGCAGGGAAATTCACGAGCAGAAACGAATTGCAAACAGGCCTATATACGTATTAATTTGTATGTATTTATACCTATACATATAAATATATGCGCATGGGTGTAACACGAGAACAGCATCGTAGTGTCCAGTGCTGACGCGTGTTTGCTCATGTACGCACATATATGGAAATACTGTACACGCATGTACACTTAAGCGGAGTAATGCACAGATTACAACGGGTCTCCATGCGCGTGAAGGCTTCTGTAGCATCTACATATGTACTTGTCTTAGGCGTGCTGTACAGCAGCGCCTGCAAACAGTCAACGTAGTTATTTGAATCATATGACGTTTACAGACAGGTGTATACAGACGTCTGAGAAGAATCGCGAACTAGTAGACTTAATAATTGGGCGACCTACGTACAAGTGTCTACTAACCCGAGTGAAAGTTAGCGCACTTCTGATCCGTGACAATTTCCGCTAGGAGACAACGGCCTTCACTCACAATGGGACAGGCTAACTCCTGTAACTCAAGGCCGGCTCATTCAGATAGTTGTATCCGTTCCTGTGTATATAAAGACTCCATAGGTATAATTACAGCTGTGCGCCTCTGTCCTTGTGCATATGTATACAAACTTTACAGGGTGCAGTGCCGCGGGGCACAAAATACCTCCCGGGTAAATCGTGTGCTCTCCACATCAGTGTGAAACAGGAAAACTGCTCTCGCTGTTAGGTGATTCGTGGACATCGCCCTCTGCAAGGGCGCAGGAAAAGGCGGACGCAAAACTGTTTACGCTGGCGTCTACGCATATCGTGGCATAATCTGGCAGCCGTGGTTCTTCATCCACACACAGACAGACGTAAGATCCACCAGAAAAGCACTACCTACCCTTCGATTTGTGTACTGCGGTTTTTTTCTAACAGTCAGCATGAAGAATATGTATCTATGTTCGTGTAAAATTTTTTGTGTGTGTGTCGGACACTGTAAACCGATCTACATTGAACAACTATTCTCCGGCGACGACCCTCCGTCGTGTAGCGCATATACCAATATCCTGGTGGCCTCCTGCAAACAGTGCTCTGAGTTCACTTGCCTTCTTGCTTGCCCCGGAAATAGCAGTTCTGCGTGATAGCGTTACCACAACACCAGATATGTGAAATGTCGTCTAGCTGGGGGACGAAGACGCGTCTAAGAACACGAGTGAGTGCAAGCAGCCGCAGTGCAGAATGAGCTGCGGTCAACACTACGGGGACGGAGAGAATTTATCCGTGCGCAAGTGCTGGACCGACTGTGAGTGTTGGCGCTGTTGACAGAATGCGCGACTCTTTGTTGTCATGGGAAGGTGCGTCTGAAACAGCGGCTGGAAATGAGAAGACCCAATGGCAAAGGCGTGGCCCTGAAGAGCTTCTCAGCAGCAGCTATACCAAGAATAGCAATCGCAGCAATGTCATGAGTTGCCACGACGCAATGAAAGCAGCGGAAGAGTCACGCGGAGGGCTCTACATTCTCGAGAATCGCAGCAGAATTTTCGACACTAATCAGGAGAGCAGCTGACCGGTGCTTTCCAAAGCTCGCCAAAAGGCTCTGCAATACGGATCGCAGCAATAGTATTAACCAACAGCAGCAACGAGAAGACAAGCCCCCTGTTGTGGTCATGTGAGTTGTTACTTCATAGTCTCTGCGACAGCTCGAGCTTTCCCCGCTCCGCTGTCATTCGAGGCGCACAGAAGACAGCAGCTGTAGCCCTATTACGCCAGCAGAACAGAATTCTACTTTAAGCCGCAGCACTTCTAGCAGATGCCGTGTAATCGCAGCATCAGAGGTAGCCGACCTCTGAGAATACAAATAGTAGCAGCGGTTACAGCAGTGATCATGGCAAGCGGAGGAGCTGTCTCTCCAGCATAGCGTAAAAGGTGCCCTAAAGCACCATACCAACATTTGGCAGCAGGTGCTGCATCTGGGTTTCGGACAGTAGTCGGGCACGCACACAAGATCTGTCAGCGTGTCTGGAGTTTCAACGCGGTGCTGCTGCGGTGACGAACGCTGCATGAGTTGCACCCACAACAGAGAGGCGTGTTCTTATGCACGTGCGTTCTAGTGTAGACAAGAAGAAGTCGTGCTGGATCCTCTCTCTTCCTCAGCACAGCGGAGAGATGCGTACGTGCTCGCGTGTGTGATCGTGGTTTGTACCACGCACAGCAAGGCAGTTTGGGTAGCAACAGGTGCAGCAACGTGTGAGTATGGTCTTTCACGTCTGCGTAAGTCCTGATGCATAACCAGGTGAAAATGGCTGGACTTTCTTTTATACAATACTGCATGACAGCGCGCGAGCAAGCAACTGTTCCGCTGTCTTGTTTTCCTGACAGAAGAAGCGCAGAGAACTGCTCGGCTTCCCTGTCCGATCCGCCCATCATCGCGACTCGACTGCGTCACCGTCACAATGCCTGCGACCGCCACAAGGTCGGTACAATGTACTGTGAGCAGCAGCCGACACTAGTGGTGTCGCGTGACGTGTTTGACATCTGATAACGAATTTGCCGGTGGCAATTAGGTTTCTTTAACTTCGAAGAACAGTGTACACGGCAACGGTATGTTTATGTGCTGAAGAACCTAGCTTGACCAGAATCCGACGGGGCAGGCGCCACATGATGCGTTTGCCATTTGATAACGAATTTGAAGGTGGCAATCAGTTTGCTGTTACTATGAAGAACTCTGGATACGGCAACCGTGTATTCATGTGCTGAAGAACCTAGCTTGACCAGAATCCGACAGGGCAGGCGCCACGTGATGCGTTTGTCATTTGATAACGAACTTGAGGGTGGCAATTAGGTTCCTTTTTCAACTTCAAAGAACTGCGTACGGCAAGGTTGCGTTTATGTTCTGAAGGACCAAGTCGGGGAAGATGACTTCTCCACAGAGTTTTTCCCCTATTTGTGAGTGCTACTTTCAAAAGGGCGCCTGCGCGTATACGTGCAGACGTATCACGTTCAAACATGTAACTACTACGGTGTACGCTGCCGTCACTTTTTTTCTGTGAACCGCTTTTTCTTCTGTTGCTGCAGGAGGCCAGTGGCAGCTGAGGCCTCTTTTTTTGTACAAGAAAACTTTCGCGCTTAACTCGCCAAATCTAATAGTGTTCAATGTATGTACACCAGTCAGTTATCCCCGTCGAGCAGGACGCTCTCCATCAACAGTTCCACTGGAGGCGCCCCCTTGCAGAGCGAAGAGGTCGCCAGGGCAGTGAAAAGGCATGAAGTCTTTCCGATTCCGTAGCAGAGGTCGGTAGCAGCACCTTAAAAATTGGGGGGCGACGTGTTTATTGAGGAAAGGATGTTGAAGCAGCGCGACACGGAGGTTGCACAAGCGTGTTTTGAGCCGGCGCTCCCGCATCCTACGAAAACGCCTATACCTTTTTGTATTGAAGGTGTTTAGAGATACACGGGTGGGTGGAGACGTGCGCATACGCGTTCACAGGTGCAGGAATGTACGTAATATTGCAGATATCGACGACGGTATCCTGTTGCAGTGCTCTGGCCTGAGCTCCAACCACGCTGCACAGAAATTGCTGCAGCACCACCACCAGACCTATGCAGGAAGGCCGTGCTGCCTTGTTGCTCACGCAGGGAGAAAACACTCATGCAGGCGCAGTCCTGGTGGTGCTACGCTCCTGGATCGACGCAGTTCCCCTTGGGACAATCACGTACTCCGCATCAACAGCCGCAGCGAAAATCCTGGGCAGCGGCCCAATTACGCTCTTTTATTTCCACCCTGTATCGCCTGTCCTCTTCTAGACCCGGTTTTCCTGCTCGCAGAACCATATCTCGCCTTTTACAGAATACTTACATCAGTTTCACTTGCTTTCGACAACCTGACTCTGCTTCGCCCTCTTGGGCTCTTACACCTTCCTCCTATCTACTTAGCATCGTTTATTATCATGTACTCCTGCATTCCGTGAGTGCCCATATACACATGCATACATATATATATCTGTTCCTCTGTGTATACATGTGTATATATATATATATATACAGATACAAGGCACGTAGACGGTCGCAGGTAAGACGTGGTCCCTTGGCACTTCATTTTGATAGAGCACTCGTCTGCGGCGTTATAACGTTGCAGCCAGCAATCCGTGTGTACACGCACACACGTGGAAGCCCATATATTGAGAGAGCTACAGAGAAACGCAAGTAGCAAAACAGGAGGAGACTGAGCAATACAAAGAAACAGAGAGACAAAGAGGCAGAAACACGGAGACAGAGAGGGAGACATACATGTGAGAGGACGAAGAGCGAGGTTCGTCCTGTTCAACAAACAGGCGCATACGTGTATATACGTATATGTATATGCATATATATGCGCGTAAAGAAAAGTCTCAAATGTTGACGTGGACAGGTGCAATCACATAAAAACAGAGAGAAGAGAAGGCGTTGTACACATATTCTTCCATATATATATATATGTATAGTGTGTGTGTGTGTGTGTGTGTGTGTGTGTGTGTGTGCCTATGTGTACGTATTCACACCCGCGTATATACGTACATATGCAGATGTAGTATACACCTCTGCCTGGATGCTACCGTCAGCGTAGCGCTTGTACTGCTCGGCAGGCGTTGCTGCTGTGCTGCTGCGTGCTATCTTCTTTCGCGCTGCTGGTCTGCATGCTGCTGTCTCCTGCTGCTTGTAACGTGCAGCTGCAGTGCTGTTTTGCTGCAGCGGCTGCTGCACCGCAGCGCCGCTGCTTTTTGCCACTACTGCTGCTGCCGGTGCAGTCTCGGTGGCGCGTCTGCGTTGCGCGGCGCAGTTCGGTCTTCCACACGGACTGCTGTGCCTCTGCTGCTGCCTCTCAGGCAGGAAACCACGCCAGCGCTGATTCTTGCGCTCTGTGCGGCCTGCCTGTCCTGCAGCAGCTCGCAGCAGCAATGACAGCGTCTGCTGCTGCTCCTCCTGCTGCTATCTTTCGAGAAATTCTCACGCATCCCTTCTTCGACTTGTCTTTGCCTGCCAGCGAGGCAAGTGTCCCACTCCTGCCGTCTCCACCTGACGCAATGCAGCAGCTGCTGCTGCGTTGCCGCCTCTCGGTATGTCGTACCACCAAGATGTTTCCTCGTCCACCTCTCTACGCAGCACTACACCCATATACACACGCACAGACACATTGCTGCATGGTCTATATCGCTTTTAACAAATACTTCTTTCTACTGCTCTTTCTTTTTGAGGTGAGGCTGCATCCAGCACAGCAGGTGCCGCTTATCTGCAGCAGATCCACCTTGACTGGGGCGTGTCCTTCGCGCAGCACCGGCAACTGCTGCTGAGGAAAAGCTGCTCCCAAGAGACCACACGGCAGGCTCGACGACTTTCTTCTTGCCCTGCGTGATGGTGACTTTCTTCCTCTCCTCCGCTGCTGCGGCAGTATCTCTTCGTTCTTGCCGCTGTCGCTGCGTCCTCTACTGAGTTCTGTGTTGCGCTGCTCCGCCCTCCCTGTAGCGTCCTTCTTCTTCTTCCGCCCTGCTGCATTTTCGCTTCTTTTTCTGTCCTTGCTGCTGTCCATTTGCTGTTCTGTGCTGCACTCACGACCGCACTGCGTCTGCTGGTGCTGCCCTCACCGCTGCAGCGTTTCCCGTTCCAGCTGCTGCAGCAGCTGTTGTTGGTGCTGCAGGCGGCGGAGCCTGCGCGGAGGCATGCGGAGGACCTCGACAGCAGCAGCAGCGGCGCTGGCAGCAGCAGCAGCCTCGCTGTTGTCGCACCCCCCGTCTGCGGCAGCAGCCGCAGCGAAGGCGTCGGCACTGCGCAGCTGCAACCCCCCAGGGATGTGCGTCACATCCGTTGGTGCGTGCCACAGCAAATTTGTCAAGTAGTCGGATCTATACCATTGCTTCCCCCCTGCTGCTGCGCTGGCGCTGCTCATTTCTGGCCGCGTCTTGCAGATCAGCGTCGCTATCTCTTCTTCGTCGCACGCTTCCTGCAGCTCTTCCAACCCAACAATAACGCCGCACCGCTGCAGCAGCTGCTGCTGCAGCTGTCGCAGCTGCTGCACCGACAGCAGCCTCAACAGAGGAGGCGGCGCCACCTGCGAGCCGCCTATCATGCACGAAGCAGCAGAACCTGCAGCAGCAGCAGTGGCAAGCCAAGGCGAAGACAGCAGACGCAGCATTTCCTCCTGTGGTCCAAAGGTCACCCCACACAAGCCCTGCTGCTGCCGCAGTCCCTCGGCGCAACTCCCAAAATCAGACGCGAGAGCAGCTGCCGTCGCTTCCGTCGCCCGCGGCTGCTGCGGACCACCGATTTCTCCGCTGCTACTGTCGTGGATAACAGGAAATGCGCCGTATGCAGCAGCAGGTCCCAGAGACCGCTGCTGAGAGAGCTGCTGCTGTTGCATCGGCCCGGAGTGCCGCTGCTGCTGCTGCAGCCGGAGGACCAAGAGCTGCTGGGACGGGTGGCATAGCTGCAGTTGTTGCTGCAGCAGCTGGCGACGTCGCTGTTGCTGCTGCTGTTGTTGCTGTTGCTCATGCAGGTGCAGCAGCAGCAGCCTCTCCTCGGCGTGGCGACTGCTGCTCAGAATTTCTTCGACAGCAGCAGCTACGTGACGGGCAGCGCACCGGCGAGCGAGGCGTTTAAAGAAACCGCGCTTGTGGCCGCTGATGAACAGCTGCAGCAGAGAAACAAGCAGCAGGTACTGCAGCGGGACGGTGGCTAGCAGCAGCACGAAGGCTGACAGCAGCAGCAGGGCAACCAGAGTTAGGTCATGGTTCTTCCAGGAGAAAAGCGAACAAAGTTTCTCACCCCACACTGCCCATGTCCAGAGTTTAACAAGAAAACGCTGGGCGGAAACGCGAATATCTCGGTACAGCGCCAGCAGCTCCCCTCCGGGAAGTGCAGAGGCAGCCCCGGCAGCAGCCCCTGCAGCACCGCGGCCGCCTCGTTCTTCCCGAACGGCTGCAGCTGCTGCTGCTGTCGGGATGGCGTGCATCCACGAGCGCCCTGCAGCAGCAGGCGCAGCAGACGCAGGCGTTCCTGCGAACAGCGCAGCAGCAGCAGGAAGCGGAGAAGCAGCACCAGCAGCAGAAGCTGGGAGAGCTCGCGCTGCCTCCGCAGCACCGCCAGCAGGAAACCCAGGAGCAGCAAAGACGCCAGGCAGTGCCGGAGCAGCAGTGGCAAATGTGGGGGCAGCAGCAGCGGCAAATACGGGGGCAGCAGCAGCAGCGCAGGACCCACTGGCAGCAGCAGCAGCAGCCGCAACCGGAGAAGAAGTTTTACTTCTTTGGGGGACGCCTGCGGCTGGCCAGTTCCAACGTCGCATAATTTCCTCCTGCTGGGGCTCAGGAAGAGAATGTGTCCTTCTCTCTGATTCTTTGAAAAGCGGCTGCTTCATCGTCTTCCCCGCTGCTACAGGTGCTGCAGCCTCTCCACCAGCTGCTGCCACCTCTGAGCGACGAGCTAACGCGTCAGTCGCGAAGGGTGCTGCTTGTCGGTGACCCCGGCGAGCGACTGCAAGGGACGCATTATCAGGTGCGGCATCGCTGACTTGCTGCCGCTGCTGTTGGTGTTGCCGTTCTTGCTGTCCTTCTTCCTGCTGCTGTTGCCGTTCTCCTTCCTGCTGCTGCTGCTGTCGATGTTCTTGCTGTTGGTGTTGCTGCTGTCTGTAGCGCAGCAGCAGGCTTGGCGGGGTCTGCCAGACAACGTCGGCAGCAGTTGTCTCAGGCGGTAGGACGGGCAGTAGCGGAAGAGTCGCAGCAGCAGCAGCAGCAGCCCCAGCGTCCCCGCCTGCAGCACCTCCAGAAGCATCGAGAGAAGACGCAGCAGCAGACGCAGCTGTGGAGACGTAGCAGTAGTGGGCCAACAGGGACGCTTGGGCGGGGTCTGGGCAGGCGCAAGAGGACGACGCGACAGCCGCTGCAATAGCAGCGACGGAGGTGTACTCACGTACCTCACAAGGAGCAGCAGCGGCAGCTGATAGCAAACCAAACGAAGAAGAAGAAGAAGAAAAAGAAGAAAAAAGAGAAGGGGAAGACCCGTTTGTCAGGCGATGACGGGCGAGACATTGCAGTAACAGAACAAACGATGTGGCTCTTGCCGTCGGCGCTGCCAAGGGCGTCGGGCAGAGAACGACCAGTTCTTGTTCTGCGTGCGCCGCCGCAACAGCAGCAGCAGCTGAGGCGTCTACTGTCACGCGTCGCAGCAGCGAGTCCCGTAGCAACGCAGATGCATGCAGAAGGCGAAGGAAGGTGTTGGTACCAAACAGTAAAGGAGGCCTCACTTCCACGTGTGTTGCAGGTGCCGCAGCAGCAAATGGCCACAGGGAGAAGCTGCTGCTGCTCGCCCTTTTCGAAAGTTTTTGCTGACCCCGTCTGAAGGCAGCTGCAGGCTGCAGCAGACGGCGCATGCGCCACTGCACGCTCCCCCCATCAGCAGCTGCAGCAGGTAAAGAAGCATCTCCTGCTGCTTTCGCCGGGGGAGCCGCAGCTGCAGCAGAGGTAGCGTTCTTCCACCTACAAGACGGAACCGCCTGTTGTTGAAAGTCAGCAGTCCTTCTCGGAAGAGCTGCAGCAGCAGCAGCAACTCTCCCGTAAGCTGCTGCGGTCCTTCCGCTTCTTCCCCGAGTATCGTCTACCGTGTTGCTGCTACTGCTGCTACGCCCCCGCCCAATGCGGCGCAGCACGCTGGGGAGATTAATTCCACGCAAACTGAAGACGAAGCCTTTCCCGCCTTCGCCCGTCTTCCCGCCGCCTGCAACCCCTTCTGTTGCAGCTTCCTGGCTTCGTGATGGCGCTAATGCGCGCGAGGCTGCTGCTGCTGCCGCTGCTGCTACTCTTGCTGCTGCTCCCCCCGCCGCCTCTCTTCTGCGGCGCCTTCTTCCGGTGCCCATTCTTCCTGCTGCTGCCGCTTCTGCCCCTGCAGCTTCTGCCGTTGCACCGGTCTCTGCAGAAGGACGATCCCCGCTGCCAGCAGCTGAACGTTCGTGTGACGCGCTGCTGCTGCTTCTCACGGTACCCAGCCTCCCTCCCGCCGCCGCCACAGACACCGCCTCCGCACCGTCAGCAGCCCCTGCACAAGTGCCCTCACCAGCAGCGGCAGCTGGTCCACCAACGCCAACGGCTGCAGTTTTGGCCAGAGCACCAGCATGAGCGCCATCACGCGGCAACGCGAGAGCGGGAAGTTGCTCAGCTTCAACAGCAGAGAAACTGGAGTGTTCCGCAAGCGGCAGCTCACAGGGAATTTTGGGTGTGAAGCGTGGCAGCAGCAGCGACAGCAACCAGCTGCAGAACGGCTGCGGCACTGCTTCCTCCTCGGTGCAGCACACGCGGCGCTGCAACAGCAACAGTGTCGGGAGCGACAGCAGAGGCAGCGGAGCAGCTGCATGCGGAGGGGGCGCGGCAGTTGCAAGCGTGAGATCTCTCCAGAAGCTGCTGCAGCTGCCGTCAGCAGCTCCTGCTGCAGCAGCCTGCTGCACTGCCGTCGCCGCACTTCTTCCCGCTGTCCCGGCAGCAGCCGGACGGGAGCTAAGCGCGCTGTGCACCAGCCACGGGTTTGTGCTACTGCTGCTGTTCCGTCCGCTTCCACCACCTACCTCCGGCAATGGGTAGACTGTTCTCCTGCATCTCTCAGGCGCTGTCCCAAACGCGTAAGCTGCTGCTCCGTCATCTTCCTTCGCTGCAAAGCCTTCTTCTGCACTATAAATCCCCGGCAACTCCCCTTCACGCAGATACGCGTGCTGCTTCAGCTGCTGCAGTTGAAAAAAATTCCATTGCTGCAACGTCTGCTGCAGCAGTGCGTCCTGCTGCTGCAGGACTGCTGCGTTGTCCTGCTCCTGCGACAGCAAGCGCTCACGCCAAAACGGTCGTGGCCCCCCACACCCTCCTGCAGCAGCTGCAACAGCACGTCCAGGGAAGGGCGCGACCCACAGCTTTTCCTTCTCTCTCTCTCGCTCCCGCTGCTGCTGCATCGTCACTTCGCGCAGGCGCTCGAGAGAATTCACAATACTCGACGAATTCTGAGTCAACGACGCAGGCTGCAGAAGCTCGCAGAGCAGCGGTGGTTCCCGTGCTGCTGCAGCACCACCAGCAGGGTCACCACCAGGGACAGTCATAGTAGCAGCAGGCGCAGCAGCTGCAGCAGAAAAACAGGCCGCAGAGCCTGCGAAGTATGCTTCATCGGTGCCTATCTGAGACAGATCAAGTTTGACAGGCGCTGCGCTACTGCTGCTACTACTGGCTGCGTAAGATATGACACCGTCCAAAGCAAGACCCTCGTCCTCCTGCTGCTGTTGCTGTTGCTGCTGCCGTTGCTGGTCCTGCTGCTGCTGTTGCTGCTGTTGCTGTTGCTGCTGCTGCTGTTGCCGTTGTTGTTGCAGCAGCTGCTCTTGCTCTTGCTGCTGCTGTTGCCGTTGTTGTTGCAGCAGCTGCTCTTGCTCTTGCTGCTGCTGTTGCCGTTGTTGTTGCAGCAGCTGCTCTTGCTCTTGCTGCTGCTGTTGCCGTTGTCGCCGCAGCACCTGCCCTTGCTCTTGCCCTTGTTGCTGTTGCTGCTGCTGCGGCTCCTGCTGCCGCGGCTGTTGCTTCGGGAAAAAGCGGTGTCCCCGGCCTTGTCTGCTGCTGAGAAGACCTGCTGCGCCTGGTCGGGACGCCGCATCATCTCTGGCATGGAGCAGCAACTCGGCCTGACTTCTGCTGCTGCTGATGCCGCTGCTGAGCACGTCGCTTTCTGCGACGACGCCTGACTCGACACTGCCCTCTGCAGCAGCACCGGCAGCAGGAGGCCGGTAAAGATGCTTCTGCACCCACTTCCTCGCCACGCGTGCCATATCCTTCAGTAGGCCGTCTCCGCCACCTGCACCTGTTGCTTCTTCCTCTTCGTTTTGCTGTTGCTGTTGCACTTTCTCGCTCTGCTGCTGCTCTCGGTCGGGCAGTCCCCGCCTCCTTACTTGCTGCTGCTGCTGCTGTCGCCGGACTTCTCCTCCACCAGCTTGCCTCTGCCATATACGCTGCTGCTCGGGAGGGGGCTCCTGCTCAGCCGACTGTGGCCTCTCAAATTGCTGCTGGTCCCGCCTTTCGAAAAGCCAGTGCTGCTGCTCTGAGACTTCCAGTGCCCGCTGCTGCTGCTGTCGCTGTTGTTCTTCAGACAGCACCCCGTCCTGCGGCTGCTGCTTTTTCTCAAAAAAATGAAGAGCGCGCCTCTGCTGCTTCACTCGCAGGCGAAAAAAACGCTGCCGATGCTGCTGCGGCTGCTGCTGCCCTTCCTCCACTGCCAAGACCGCCTGTCCCTCCTGCTCCTCCTGTTGCTGCTCCTCCCGCTGCTGCTCCTCCCGCTGCTGTTCCTGCTCCTGCACCTGCTGCTGCCGCTGCCCCCCTCGCTGCTGCTCCTGCTCCTGTCCCCGATGCTGTTCCTGCCGCTGCTCCTCCTCTTGCTGCTGCTGTTCAGGCGGCTCTTTCTCCAAAACCTCCCCTTTTCCTGCCATATCTTGCATTTCCTCCTCGGCAAGTTTGCTGGCCAGCTCCCCTCCTGCCGCTATGTCAGCAATACCACGGCTACTTGAAAGGAAAGAAGCAGCAGCAGCTCTTGCACAAGAAGACGAAGAACAGTCAGGCTGTGCCACAGCAACAACACCCTCAGGCGGGTCCGCTGCTGCAGGAGAGCCACCACAAGCACATGCAGAAGATGCCGCTGGTGACGCTGTTGCTGCAGCAGCAGCAGCACCCGCGGGCCAAACAGCAACACCGTGATCAGCAGCACTGCTGTCGAATTTGCTGTCCCCCAGCGCTGTCCTTCCCTGCAGGCCGCCCCTACGCACGGCTGCAGCTGTTGCTTCGCAATAATTTTCCCCCTCTGCTGCTTCCGTGGGGGCTGCGCAAGTGTTTCCATCCTCTCCATGAGAGGCTGGGTTTCTGCTGCTGGTGCCCTCCGCTGCAGCAGAGTCATATTCGCTCATCCCCGAGCGCCGCTCCTCCTGCGGCATCTCTTGCCGCTGCTCGTCCTGCGGCGTCTCTGCCTGCTGTTGCGCCTGCGGCGTCTCTCGCTGTTGCTGCTGCTGTTGTTGCTCTGGGACCTGCTGCTTTTGCTTCCCGCGCGGCTGCTGCGCAAGCAGCAACACATCGTCACCTCTCTGCGCCTCCTGCTCACCCTTTAGTGAAATAACTTCTACCTCAGCCTCTTCCTGCTGCTGTCGTCGTTGCTGTCTCTCCAGTGGCTCCCCGCCGTCCTCGGTATCCTGTTGCTGCTTCTTCTCTTCATGTTGCAGCAAACGCCTCTGTCGCAGCGCTTCCTGCTCAGCGGAACGATCCTGCTGCGGCTGCTCACCACCGCGAGGGGCCTGTTCCTGCGGCTCGCTGTCCTTCCCTGGCTGCTGCTGCTGCTGCCACTCCAGCTGCTGCTGCTGCTCCAGCTGCTGCTGCTGCTCCAGCACCGCACTCGACTCGGGCTGTTGCAGAAATCTTTCCTGACAATAGCCTTGCTGTTCGAAAGGCTGCTGCTGCGCCGTGGGTCGGCCGCCGGCAGCGGCGCAGTCGGCGTTCATTGCTGTAGCTCCCGCTGCAACGTCACTCGTAGATGCGATGCCGAGGCTGCTGTCGCGCGCGTGGCCTGTGCTTTCCGCTTGCTCTGCGCTGCTGCTGCCGCTGCCCGCTTCCTCCACCTCTGTGATGCTGCTGTCGCTGCATCTTCTTCTTCTGCACGACTCTCCGATTTTCCCTCGTCCACTGCTGCTGCTGTTGCAGTGCAGCAGCAGCTCGTCACGCACCGCGACGTGCTGCACACTAGCGTCTTCTTCAACCAGCAGCAGTAGCAGCGCAGCAGCATCAGGCGACGGCGCGCCGCCGCCGACCGAGAAGGCGAGCAGCACTCTCAGCCAATGTAGAAACGACAACAGCAACAACCGCAGGTTTTGCAGCAGCTCCACCCCACACGTGAAGAGGCGTGGACGCTGCCGAAGACGCCTGGGCTCCAGCTGAAGCGACAGCGGCGCAGGCAGGAGCCAAGGACAGCAGGCAGGCGAGAAGCAGCAACACACATGCCGTGTCACTTGTGCCGAGGCCTCCCCCCAGACAAATGAGTGTGGAGCAGCGTCGTCCGTCTTAGTGTCACCAGCATCTGCAGCACACAAGTCGCTTGAAGCAGCCGACGGAGCAGCGCCACATGCAGAAGAAGCAGCAGCAGCGCGGCAGGAAACGCCGTCGGTTCTGCGGGTGATCAAACTGCGGCAGCGAGTGGCAGCAGCAGATGTTACTCCAGCAGCAGCAACTGCGGCAGGAGGAAGCGCTGCTGCTGTTGCTGGCGTCATCGGCACCTGTGCGTGAGGAGCTGGTGCAGCAGCTTTCTTCGAAGCGGCGGAAGCGAGGACCTGTGCAGCATCAGCGGCAGCGTCAGGAGCGCCCGCAGCAGACGCAGAGGACTTCTTAGCAGCAGCAACACACTTCAACGGCGGCGCCCCGGCTGCAGGCCCTGCAGCACGTGTCGACGAGTGTCTGTGCGGCGTAGTCTGCAAAACGGACCAGGCGTGGCGGTGCTTGGTGAGCAGCAGCAGCATCGCTGCAACAGGAAAGGTTGCACGCGCGATCGGCGGATGGGCTGCAGCAGCTGCGTCAGCAGCGTCCCCCTCCTCGGCAGCAGCAGCTGCAGCCGCAGCAGCAGCAGCCGTCGCGGCAGCTGAAGCCGTTGCAGCAGCAGGAGCAGCAGCAGTTGAAGGGTCCCTCTGTGAGGCATGCAGCTGGTGGGGCCGGCCAAGCGGAGAAGCAGTGCCGCCCACGTTGTCATTGGCTGCTGCCCAGGAAGCAGCAGCAACAGCAGGAGACGAGGGACGAGGAAGAAGAGGTTGCGGCCGCCGTCGGTCTCTCGGCTGGTGCTGCTGCTCCTCGAGCAAGTCCTGCTGCTGCGGCAAGTCCTGCTGCTCGGGGCGCACGTCCTGCTGCTGCTGCAACGGATTCTGCGCATGCTGCTGCTGCGCACTCTGCAGCTGCAGCACCATCAGCAGGCGCGCCAGATAGCGCTGCGGAGTCAGCAGGAGGAAGACGGGGAATCGCGCGAAGAAAGACAGCAAAAAGATGTCTGCATGCGGGTGGCCGCTGCAGGTCAGCACCACCAGCGGCAGCAGGAGGAAGGCCAGGAAGCGCGACGGCAACAGCAGCAGCGTCGTCCCCAGATACAGAAGCCACAGGAAAGAGTGAGAGGGTGGCGTAAATTCGAAAACAGCGGAAACAGCAGCCAACCAGCCGTCCAGTCTGCAGACGCATACACAACATATATACGCATGCAGGCAGATGCAGACAGTCGAGTCGCAGCAGCAGCAGCAACACGACGATACCAGGAGGAAAGACGTCACTCCCGTTCACAGGGACTGATCACAACAGGAGAACCTCAGACGCATATATATATATATATATATGTATATGTACATATACATATATATATAGGTGCAGGTATGTAAGCATGGACACTACAATTATGTATCTATACCTGCACGTGTACATCTATATACATATACATGTATATCTGTAACTGCCTGTGTGTGTACACATATATACATATATATATACATACGTGTAGATAGACAGATAGATAGATATACACAGAAACGCGTGGACCATGTGAAGGAAGCGAGTGTGCGTCTGTGTGTGTGTGTGTGTAAATACGTGCAGAGGCAGATGTGCAACAGTAACGTGTGAACGAGCAGCAGCAGCGGCACTTCACATGCAAAAAGGACACTGCAGCGCAGCAGAGCGAGAAGAGGAGGACACGTAAAAAGGAATGTGTTTCCAAGAAGTTCGCGTCCAACAAAAAATTAACACACTGGAGCGGCAAGGGGGAAAAGCAAGACGCAGCGGGGCAGCAGGACGAAGACGAGAAGCAGCGCGGAAAAAAGGCAGAGAAACATCCGCAGCACAGCGCCAGCGCTGCTTCAGGTGGAGGCAGCCCGACCAGCGACAGCAGTAGCAGCAACGAGAGAAGCCGCAGCAGCAGCACCGACAGCAGCAGCAGCTCCAGCAGGAACCGCGGGAGAGCCGCAGCAGCAGTACCAAGAGCAGGAGCAGCCACAGCAGCAGCAGCAGCCACACAGCAGCAGCAGCCGAGCCGCAACAGCAGCTCCAGCAGCAGCCACGGGAGAAAGAGCCGGAGCAGCAGCACCCAGAGCGGCAGCAGCCACAGCAGCAGCCACAGCCGTACCGACAGCAGCAGCAGGCCGAGCAGCAGCGGCGGGAAAAAAGCCGCAGCAGCACAAAGGGGAGCAACAGCAGCTCGAGCAGCAGCCGTGACGGAGGAAAGAAGTGGAGAGGACGCGAGAAACAAATAACTTCAATGAGCAAAACATAAACAAATGAACTTGCAGCTAACTTCAACCGCCCCCAAGTACTTGACTTTACACACACAAATGGTATCTCTGCACGCGTGTAGGGACTCAAAATGAGAAGGGCGTCTCGCTGCAGAGCTGCAAACAAAGACGGCAATATGTATACACTCACGCCGAGCTTGCGTCTATGTATATACATGTACGTATATGTACACAGAGAATAACCATATCCACGCTCTCGCTCTTTACAAGTTGGCACACACATATAAATATATATACGTAGATACACACGTAAACACACGTAAAGACATGCCAAGGCGGCTGAATATAGAATTATAGACATGTACATGCAAACTTGTTACTATACACATACGCTTATACACACCTCAACACAAGCACACTATCATTCGTATACACACCTATATATAGATATATGGACGCATTGATACGCAAAGTAAGAGTAATAAATACACACAGATAGATGCGTGTATATACTAGTGTCTCGCTGTCTCTGTCTCCCTCTGAATGCAATACAAACACACTATCATTCATATATATATACATATACATGTACACATTTATAAGCAACGTAAGAGTCATATACACACACAAAGATATATATATATATTGGAGCCTCTCTGTCTCTCTTTCTGTACCTGAATACAGGTGAGCCAAGAATAAAGTGGGGACACGCAGATATTATCTGGCGACATAAACGCGCATGCAGGCGGGTTTAAATTCTTCACCGCTCAGGAGAGCGCGTACGAAGAAGTGTAGCGCTAGTCGAAGCAGCCACGCAACCCGGGCCTTGACAGAGTCCTCGCTTTTACAGCGACCTTCGTTACCAGCGGCATTAGCACAGTCGAAACGACATATTTCTGTATGTATACATTATGTACATGCGTCGACATACATATATATATATATATATGTATATGTATATATGTATATATATTTATACACGTACATACACATGTGTGTACATACATACATGCCCACATTTACATATACATATACGTATATATATAGATGTATCCATATGTACAGAAAAGTATGAGTATAACATATACACATACGTATTTTCTTCATTCATGTATCTACCTATGTATTATATATACATATATATATATATATATGTACAGGGATACATACGTACTTCCATGCATACATATATACTTCTGTACTTGTCCACATATATTTGTACATGCACACACGTATGTTCTTTTATTTATGTACACGGCATGCGTTTGTTTATATGAATACCGTGCTTTCAGTCGGCCTAGACGTTTCATCTGGAGCACCAGTTGCTGCACGCCGGACCAAGCGGAGCCGCCGAGTCCAGCGCCCGCGGTGGAAGGAGGTGCTGGGGCTGCCGCTCCCGCTGCTGCTGCTGCTGCCGGGCCTGCTGTGCTACTGCTGCTTCTTCCCGCGTCTGCGGCTGCTGCTGCAGCCGCCGCAACGCTGGAGCCGTGCAGGAAGGGCTGCGGGCAGTCAAAGACCTCTTCAGCGGGATGCAGGTACTGGACCCAGCAGCTGGGCAGCAACGTGGCTACGTCAAGTCTTCCCGTTGCAGCAGCAGCAGCTGTGCTCGGCCCCTGGGTGTTGCCTGCTGCTCCAGCTGCAAGTGCGTTCCTTCCTCCACTTCTTGCAGCTATCTCTCCTGCTGGTGCCCCCGCCTCTGCTGCGAGCCCGCCTGCGGCGCCGCCGCCGCCGCCCTTCCTTTTCCCTCCTCCTCCTACAGCAGCAGCCGCGCCGCCGTCGCCCGCCGCTGCTGCTGCCTGTGTTGTGGCGCTGCTGCTGCCGCTGCTGCTCCAGGACGCTGCAGCCGAGAAGGCAGCAGCAGGCAGCAGCCGACAGCTATCCGCGAGGGGGTGGGCGAAGCAGCTGCTGCCTGCTGCTGCAGCTGTGGGTGCTGCTGCTGCAGCAGCAGCGTCGGGCGGCAGCAGTAGCGGCAGTGACAGGCGACGCGCTGTTGTGTTGCCGAAGAGATAGCTAGGAATGACAGCAGTCCCCAAGTAGTACGTCAACGGCGAAGACAGAGGAAGCGAGAAGGTGCCGTCCCTCCCTTTCGCGGCCGCGCCCGTCGAGCCAGCAGCAGCAGCTCCCCGCGCAGCAGAGAGGCCCGGTCCGCGCTCGTCGACAAAGCGACTTCTGCTGGCCACGGACGGAGGCTCATACGGCGCAGCAACAGAGTAAGATGCTGCCGCTGCTGCTGCTCCACCAAAACCGGAAGAAGAAGACGAACTTGAGGAAAGATAAGCTGAAGGAGGAACAGGCCGGGTTCCCTGGACCCCAGCGTCTGCTGCTGCTGCTGCTCCTCCTCCTCCTCGTCCACTTCGTTCTGCTCCTCGTCCTTCGCCTCCTGCTTCGATCACGTCTTCTGCTCTTACAGCGAGTCCTGCGGTCGCGCCGCGTCGGGCTGCATCGCCTGAGCCTGCCGCGCTCGCCACAGCAGCAGCGGGGAGTACCCCGGGAGGCGCAGTCGCAGCAGCAGGCTCAGGAGAGAAAGTCGGCGGAGGCGCAGCGTAAAGGTGGATCAACAAATCCTGCTGCGCTCTGCCAGTGAAGAACACGGGAATTGTAAGACATACAGCAGGCTGCAGCGTGACAGCTGCAGCAGTAAAGGCAGGTACCGGATGTGGCGCTGCTCTTGCAAAGAGCTTTTGAAAAAGCGACGTCGCCGCCGAAGGTGGGGCTGCGGGCTCAGGCAGCGCAAGCACCACGTCTTCTTCTTCCTCTTTGTCTTGCACTGCTGCCGCGCTCTCCTTCGTAAGCGCATGAATATCTCGGCTTGCCGCACCAGGAGGCAAACAGCCCGTCGCAGCAGCAGCACGACCCGCTGCAGCGGCAGACGCAGTAGCAGCAGCACCACCGGCTGCCAACGAGGAGAAGCGTTTCCTCTTGTCGCCGCCTGGAGGAATACTGCTGCTGCTGCTGACCCCATGGGCAGCCCCTGCCGCAGCAGCACCCGAGCACGGCTGTCGGGGCAGCAAGAGACAAGGAAAAAGAATGGACTGAAAACTGACGAGCGCGTACGGGGTGAACCCCGCAGGAAAGACAGGGCAGTGAAGAGCGCGCAGAGTCACCAGGAGCAGTGAATACGAATGCGAGGACAGCGGAGGCAGCAGACTGTAGGGGTCGAAGGTGAAATATTTCTTCTTCATTTTTCTCACCTCGCCAGCCTCAGTGCCCGCCCAGTAATTGTCCTGCTTCTGCTTCTCTTCCTTCTCCATCTTCTGCCTCAAAAGCGCCCCACAACCGACGCACGCGTATCCAAGCCTGCAGTTGCTGCAGCGGTACGACCGACCCTCTTTCCTCCTCGTTGCTGCCAGCACCCCACTGCCCGCTGCCTCATCGTCCTGTTTCTTTCCTGTCGCTGCGTTCCGCAACAACGAATACGCTGTCCTTCCTAGACACGCTCCTAGCAGTCCCCTTTCTGATCCTGCTGCCGCGGCCGCTGTTCCTACGGCTGCTGCCGCTGTTCCTACGGCTGCCGCTGCCGTTCCTATAGCTGCCGCTGCTGTTCTTACGGCTGGTGTCGCTGTTTCTACGGCCGCTGCTGCGCTTTCTCCCGCCGCTGCTGCTGCTGCTCCTGATGCAGCCGGTGTTGCCGGTGGTGGTGCTGCTGCAGGTGTGATGCCCAGCCGCCTGTGTAGACCTTCTTTCAAAGCGGCCAGCAGTGGCTTCTTCCCGAGTCCTCGGACAACCCCCGTTGCAGCACGCGGCACGGCTGCTGCCGCGGCTTGCGGTACGACTGCTGCTGCTTCTGTCGTAGATGCCGCAGCCACGCGATCATTAGGTTCTTCAAGATTTCGGTCTCCTCCTATGTAGCGAGGCGCCACGCTCTCAGGAGACGCAGCAACAACCCCACATCCCGCACCAGCAAACACCACTGTCTCCTCGCGAGAAAAAGCAGCAGCAGCAGGAATGGCAGAATCAGCGTCCCCCAGACCTTGGCAACACTGGCTCCTAGAGTCCACGTCGCTTTCTGCCATGATTGTTACCTGTGTTTCCACCACTTGAGTGTCGCCAGTTGCTGCTGCTGCTGGCAGAGGCTCCGCTGCTGTTGCTGTGGTGCAGCTACGTCGTCGCTCTGCTGCTGCAGCGGCTGCAGCTGTCGCCGCTGACGCCCCTGCTGCTGCTGTTCTTCGATCCTCTGCTGCAGCTGTAGCTCTGGCTGGCTCTGCGGCCGCCGCTGCCACGTCGAAGAGCCGCGCGGCTCTATCGTCGCCACTCGACTCACCGACGAAGCCGTCTACAAAGGCCCGGTCCGCAGGAGAACCAGCAAGGCACGCTGGTGATTCTGCTGCCCCTGAACCTGCTGCCGCAGCGGGGAGGACGCGGGGAGGAGTTGCTGCTGTGCAGCGGCTGCAATGGGCTACGGGTCCACTACCTCTTGCTGCATGCGCTGCAACAGCTGCAGAAGCAGTGCACCGAGCAAGGGCCACAGGAGCAGCAGCACTCCCAAACGCCGAAGAAGAAGCGACACCAGCAGCAGGGTAGAGACTGGCAGGAAGGGCAGCAGCAGCAGGAGACGCAGAAGATGCAGCGCCGTACGCAGCAGCAGCACGCGGGTGTGGGTAAAAACAAGTCAGCGAGCTTACAGCAGCGGCAGCAGCACAAGCAGCCGGAGACGCTCCTGCAGAAGCCGCAGCAGCGGCAGCGGCTGCGTAGCGTTTCTGCTGCTCTCTCTGTTCGGCAAAAAGAACAGCAGGCCAGAGCCAAATGGGCAAGCCATCGGTGCAGCTGTGGGAGTATAACTGCAAGGAAGCGCCGTGCACATACGCAGCAGCAAGCGACCCCACATACGTGCAGCGCAACAGTGCCCACACCCAGTCGTGGGCAGTGACGGCGTCCGCGGAAAAGAATGTAAGAGTTTCAACCGCGTCATGCGGAGGAGGGAAGGTCGCAAAGTCAATCAGCTGAAAGTCAAGTGCATCAGCCAGTGCGGCTGCTGCTTCTTCTTCCTCTCGCTGATGCTGCTGCAGGTACTCGCCGTCACAGCGCACCGCGCACAGGGCAGCCTTCCGTCCCCGTCCCGCTGCCGTTGCATCGGGCGAGGCGCCTCCTCGACCTCGCAGCGCTGCTGCCTGCCTTGCGTCTCCGGCTCCGGCAGCATGTGAAAGCAAACCTGCTGCTGCTGCTCCTTGGTCGCCGCTACCGCCTGCTGCTGCTGCTCTGGTCTGCTGTGTCGCGCGCAGCAGCAGGTGCTTGGGATGAAGTAGGGAGCGCCTGCTGCTACGCGTGCCGCCGCGGATGCACTCCTCCCTTCCTGCTGCTGCTGGTCCACCTGAGGGAGCTGCTGCTGGGCGTGCTGCTGCGGCGGTCCCTTCGTCCTGGAGCCTATCCCGCTGCGTCGAGCCTCGCCTCAGCAGCAGCGTCTTCTGCTGCGGGCTCTGCAGCAAAACTTCTTCTGTAGTCCCGGTAGGTAATGCTGCTGCTCCTGTTGTTGAGAAGCAACATGAAGAGGAAGACGAAGCGGATAACCCTAAGGGTAAGCCTGCGACCGTCTCATGCTGCTGCTGGTTGTGCTTGCCCATTTGAGCGGCAGCAGAGCTGCTGCTGCTGCTTCTGGCGTCGTCGTCCTGCTGCAGCAGAACCGCGGGAGAGGTGCAGAAAAACGAAGACCCTCGGTGCGACTGTTGCTGCTGCTGCTGCTCTCCCACGTCACATGGGCAAGGAAGTTGCTGCGTCAACAGCAGCAGGCGCTCGTCCTCCGCCTCGTCAATCAGGTCTGTTGCTCTCTCTTCCTCGTGTTCCTCTCCACTCGCCTCAACTTCTCTCTCTCCTGCTGCTGCCGAAAGCGTATTTCCCTCCGCCACCCTAGCACGCTGCTGCTGCTGCTTCCTCGCTGCGCTTTTGCCGTCTTCTCTTCGCCTGCTGCTGCTGGTGCTGCTGCTCTTGTTCCTCTCTCCACCTCTGCGCCGGAGGCGGCTGTTGCTGCTGCTGCGGCCCAGCAGTCGGCTTCTGCTGCCGCTGTGGGGTCTGCTGCTGTGGCTGCACTTTCTGCTACTGCTCCCATTCCTCTGTCTCCTGCCGCTTCTCCAAGGCATGCTGCTGCTGCAGGGCTGGTGGTCACGCCGTGAGAAGAAGGGGAAGCTCGTTCTTGCCCCCCTTACACTCCTCCGAACACTTCGACTTGAAAACCTAAATAATTCTTTCCTCCGAGATCCTCTCGTCGAAGGCGAGAAGAATTCCCCTTCATCACATACATACGCTGCTGCCGCTGTATCGTCTGCTGCTTCTGTTCCCTCTGCTGCTGCTGTTTCGTCTGCTGCTGCTGTTTCGTCTGCTGTTACAAACTTTTCTAGTGCTGCTCTTTTTCCGCTTGCCGCTGTGTGCTGCACTGCTCTTCTGCTTCCTCGCCGCTCTGCTACTTCTGCCTTCTTGTCAGTCGGTGCTGTTAGTGTTGCTCTTTTCTTCTGAGAAGACGCATTCCACCCTTTTGATGCTGGACTCCTCCTGCAGTCTCCTGCTTCCTCTTGTACGAGTGCTGCTGCTGCTGCTTGACCAGGCAGCTGTCCCGACAACGTAGGTGTTGCAGCTGTTGCACGTTGCAGCTGCTGTTCTTGCGGCTTCTCCGTTTTTTGCTGTTGCTCTTGCTCCTCCTCCACATGTTGTTGCTTCTCGTCGTCCTCTTCACCTGCTCGGTGCTGCCGACATTGCATGTCTTCCAGAACAAGCTGCTGTTGCTGCAAGAGGAGGTGCTGCTGTTTCTCAGGCTTCTGGTAGTGCAGCGAGAGGGCCGGAGGCACCGCGAGACGAGATTTCTCTGCCACGGGGAAAGGGGCAAATGCTGAACAGGCGGAAGAAGAAAAACTTGCAGCCTTTGTTCGACTTGCACTTTCCTGTTCCGTGCGGATTCCTGCATGCAAAATCCCTCCCTCTGGCAGTGTCTGCTGCCGCGGCCCCATCTCCTCCTCCGTCTGCTTCTCCGCACCGTCCGACTCCTGCAGTGACACCTGCTGCTGCTGCACCGCGCGCTGCTGTGGGGTCCAGAGCTGCTGCTGCGTTGAGAGGCGCTGCTGCTGTTGCCGCCGATTCAGCTGCTGCTGCTGTCCTGAGTGCTGTTCCTGCTCCTCGTGTTCGTGAGCCAAGAACTGCACCGGCTCTCGACGGAACAGACGGTGCTGCTGCTGCTGCCACTGCTCCTGCTGCCACTGCTCCCGCTGCCTCTCAGTGTGCTGGACCTCCTCTGCTCGGCAGCCCCGTGCGGCGTGGCCTCGACTTAGCTGTTCCCTCTCCCCGACCTCCTGCTGCGGCCCATAGCCTTCCCCCTCCTCCTCCACACACTGCTGCTCAAGCTGCTGCCGTTGCCTGATCTGCTGCTGCTGCAGCAATTCCTCCTGCTGTTGCCGTTCCTGCTGCTGTTGCCATTCCTGCTGCAGTTGTTGCTTCTGTCTCCTCTGCTGCTGCTGCTGCAGCTTGGCCATCTGCAGCACATTGGGAGCCTGCAACACCCACGTGTAGCCCCTTTGCTGTCTATCATACGTGAAGCGAGTGAGTTTTGCTGCTCGCATATCCCACGCACAAGTCGCTTGCGAGAAGTCGAACAGCTGCATTGCTGCTGCGTCTGTCACGAGGCAGACAGTCTCCTGGCTGATGCTTTCCGGGATTTTGTCCTCCTGTTGGTTCTCCGCTGCTACCCCTCTTCCAGCAAATTCGCCTGCTCCTCCTGCCCCTCCACCTCCCTCCCTTCCCATGTCCAAGGCGGCACGTCCCCTTTGTCTCTTTGCTGCTTCGGTCTCTGGTGCAACAAACTGTCCTTTACATGGGACCCACCTCGTTTCCCCGTCCTCCTCCTCGTCGTCCTCTTCAACAGCTGCATCTCCTCGCGTACATTCATTGCCTGCTGCGGACGTTGCCAGGTCTCCCTCGTCCCTTGCTGCTTCTGCCTCCGCTGCTTCCGCGGCCCCACTACGGCAGAAGCAGCGGCAGCAGGTAGAACAAGGAAGTGCGTGGAGTACCCGCTGCTGTCCCTTCTCGTCACCTGTTCGAAGAACAGTTCCTCCAAGCCGACAGCACATTTCGCAGACGCCCGCTTGTGTTTTTGCTTCTGCTGCTTCTGCCTCCTTCTGCACTGCGTCGCCTTCCACACAACGGCAGGCTTCTGCCGGGGGCACTACTGCTCCTGCTTCCCCTCCTGTTGCTGCGGCAACGGGCTCAACCCGAGCTGCTGCAGCGGTGGCACCGAGTCCCCCAGCTCTCCCGGCTCCCACGCAGCGCCTACAAAAGGTGAACGACCCAACCCCGTCATCAGCAGCAGCACCAGCCCCACCAGCAGTAGCAAGACCAGCGCCAGCAGCAGCAGCAGCGCCGGCATCTGCAGGAGTGCCAGCATCGACATCAGCAGCAGCGCGAGCAGCGGAGGGCCTCAGCAACGTCTGAAGGCCCTGGTGAAGGCGCTGCAGAAGCGCAGGGAAAGCATCGTCACTGGGTGAAGCAGCAGAGGCGGAGGGAGCCAGGCGCGCAAGCAGCAGATTGTTCACGTACCCGTGGACGCTGCTGCATTTTAGGGGAATCGTCTTGAACGAGAAAAGAAGATGTCGATCTAGAACGAGGAATCGCCTGGCGAAGCGCTTTGTATGCCGCGTTCTGCGGTGTACGTACCCCGCACGTGTAAACAGCAACAGTGACGCAGCAGCAGAGACACATGGAGACGGACCTACGCGAAACAAAGACGCTGCTCCTGCTCCTCCTCCTGCTGCTGCTGCCCCTCCTCCTCCTGTCGTTCCTCCTCCTCGTGCTGTTCCTCCTCCTCGTGCTGTTCCTCCTCCTCGTGCTGTTCCTCCTCCTGCTGCTGCTGCTCCTCCTCCTGCTGCTGCTGCTCCTCCTCCTGCTACTGCTGTTCCTCCTCCTGCTACTGCTATTCCTCCTTCTGTTACTGCCGTTCCTTCACCCTTTTCGCCTCCTGTTGCGCCCGTCTCCGTCTGGTGGTGCTGGTCGCAGGCAAAAGCGCCAGTGACAGGAGCAGGAGCAGCACCACTCCAGCACTGCGTAGACCGGGCAGCTGCAGCAGCAGCAGGAAGCATGTCAGCCGTCACAGTTGACGGAGGGGCAGCATTGGCAGGACGAAGAAGCGCCGTCCCCGCAGCATTCCCAGCAGCGTCACTTCTCCCCCACGTACTCAAAGCAGCACCAACATTACCCCAGCCGGTCTTCGCAGTAGCAGCTGCTGCAGGAGAGATGTGAGCAGCAGTCCTACACGCTGCAACGGCATGAGAGAGAGCACCAAAAGCGGTAGAGGGAGGCCCACTGGCACACTGCGTTGCCGCAGGAGCAGCACCAGCAGTGGGAGTCGGAGAAGTAGCAGCGGAGTCCAACGGGTCAACAAAAGCAGCAGAACTCGGCGCAGTAGCCGCAGCACTTAGGGAACCAGCGGCACAAGTGGCAACGGGCAGGTGCGTTTCAGCAGCCACAGAGGCTGCGTTCTCTGACCGCAAGGTACAGACGTCCGGCAGCGGTTCAGCCAAGTCGTCTGTGTCTGCCCCTGCTTCCCCTAGTCCCAGCGCTCCACCAGCAGCTGCCGCACCAGCCCGAAGTAGGACGCCTGCAGCTGTTTTTCTTCGAGTTGGTTCGAGAATCTCGTGCCTGCCCAACGCCTGGACACGACCGTGTGACGAGGCGCCCGCCCACTCTTCTCTGTACGAATCTGCTGCTCCTGTTGTTTCTCCTGCTGCTGCTCCTGCTGCTGCTTTGTAAGGGTTGGTTGCTGGTGTCGCCGCTGCTGCCGCGTTGGGCAGCGCGGCTCTTTCACCATGTGTCCTGAGTTGTGCTGCAGCCGAGACAGGCAAATGCGACGCAGAGAGAGACTTGCTGTTCCTGCCAACGTATTCCCTGCTGCTGGCGACTCCGTCGTTGGTAGCCCTGTTGCTGCTGGTGTTGCTGCTGCTGCTACTTTTCCTGCCGGGGTTGCTGTTGCTCCTGCTACAGTTCCGCCTGCTGCTGTTGCGGCTGCTGCTGTTGCAGCTGCTGCTGTCGCGGCTGCTGTTGTTGCGACTGCTGCTGTTGCGGCTGCTGCTGCGGCTGCTGCTGCTGGTGTAGCTGCTGCTGCCTCTTCTGCTGTTGTTGCCGAGGCAGTTGTTGCCTGCGCCGCTGCAGGGCAGCTTCCCAGGCGTCGCCGGCGAACCTGGCACGTCTGCTGCTCCTTCCATGGGGGCCTCTTCGTCCGTGTGGGGTGAGTGACACAGCAGCAGCAGCGGCAGACAAGGTGTCTGGGAGACAACTATGTACCAGCCTGAAGTTGTTAGTCCTACCGTCAATTCTCGGAATGCCTGCGGTAGAAAAATTTCTAACAGCAGCTGAGAGCTACATGGGGAGATGGAAGACAGTCCTTTTCCGCGCGACAGCTTGCTTGACTGCCAAGGGCGCTTCACCTAGTGCTGCCGCCGTCTCCTGCCGGTGAAGTCGCCAGTGATGCAGCTGCTGCTGCTGCTTCTTGTCAGCGCTTTACGGCATAGGGCGTTGCAGCTGCTTGGGACCCCGTAGCTGCTGTGGCTGCTGCTCACAAGCCCTGCTGCAGATCTTCCCTGCCAAGTCTCCTATACGTCCTCTTCCTTCCGTCAGCGTCGCGCATCAAGGCAGCGTCACACGCAGCGGCAGAAGCACCTGCTCCTGCTGCAGCAACTCCTGCTGCTGAAACAGTAGAGAGACCTCGTCGCCCGCTTACGCAGGTGCCCACCCCAGCCGTTCTCCTGCTGTGCTGCTGCGGGGGGGGCGGGCTTAGCAGCCGGTACGGCTGCTGCTGCGGAGTCACCAATCCGCCGTTTGCTGCAGCACGTAGGTTGCTGCTGTAGCTGCGGGCTGGACAGGAGACGTGTACTGCATCCTGCGCGAGGTCTACGCTGCTTGCGCCGACGTCCTCGCTGCTGCTGGATGAGAGGCTGCTACCCTTGTTGCTGCTCCTGCAAAGGACAAAAGAGTTCACTACCGGAAGTGCTGCTGCTTTAAAAAAACGCCTCTCTGCTGCTCCCAATACTGCTGGTCGCAGGCGAGCCGCTGCTCCTGCTGCTGGTGCCAGGCCAGCTGCTACCGCTGCTGATCTCAGGTCTGCTGCTGCTCCTGCCGCTGTGCCAGGTCAGCTGGTGCTGCTGCCAGGAACACTGCTGGCGCCGGTGCCTGCTGCTCCCGCTGCTCCTGCTGCTGCGTCCGCGGCTTCAGGAGCATCTGCAGGTGCTGCTCCTGCAGGTGACTACGGCTCGGGCTGCAGGTGTAGAGCCATCCTCTCCCCGGAAGCGCAGTAGGTTCTCCGATACACACGGCGCGTCTGCTATCTGCTGATGGTGCCCGTGGGCTGCTTCTGCTACCTCTCCTGCCGGTAGTGCTGCTCGAAGTACTGGCCGACCTGACACTACTATTCCTGCTGTTCTAGCCAGCGCTGTCTCATCCAGAGATTACGGCGTCGCCGCTGAACGCCGCTGCTCGTCGCAGTGGCATGGGCCTCCCCCTACAAATCTTCTTCTGCTCCCGGTGGTTGTCCTTGAAGTGGTGGTACTGCTGCTGCTGTGATACGAGCATCGGATGTTGCTGTTCTCCCTTCGCCGACACTGCCGCTGCTGCTGGCCACGCTCCGCTGCCTTCACCGTCTCTGTCGCCGAAGCAGCTTGTGCTGCAAGACTGCTGCTACACTTCGCGCAGCAACTGCTGCCGCTGCGACTCCTGCTGCTTCTGCTGTATTTTGGCTGCTGCAGCTGTTTCCTCCTTCTCCGGCCGCTGGCGTCGCACGGTGGGCAGCTGCTGCTGCTGCTGCAACTTCCAAATCTGCTGCCACCCCTTCTGCTGCTGCAAAAATTGCGCGCAGATGAGATGCTGCTGCTGTAGGTCCCGGCATTACCCTGGTGGCAAAATAGTCCTCCACGTCCTATTCCTACAAGGATCCACGACACAGCGCGCCACAGCTCGCGCGTAGCTCCCCACGGAACGCCTATAGTCCTATTTCTTTCCTACTTTCTTCGAAACACAATCCCAGGGGACACAAAGAAGTGGATATCTACCCGTAGGTGTGTGTACGTGTGTGGCTGCGTACGGAGATAGACGAGCAATTTACAATTCTAAAACCTGTCCCTCCGTACGTATACGTCCGTAGACATTTCCACCTGCATACATACGAGTAGTTGTTCTCGGTGGTCCACACTAAGCCTTCCCTCCGGACGTGCTTCGTCTGTACATGAAAACTTTTCACACGGTTCATTTTGTCGCTTTTCTGCGGTAGCTTTGAAGGCTGATCTCTAAAATTGGCAATCCCTCAAATAGCCACATACTTGGAAGAAAGTGCGGAAAATTCCCGTGTTCACGTACAGCGTACGGCTTCACGTGTGCAGACATACACCTTTGTATAGACCCACGCATACCCATACGGGAAAGACGTAGAGCACGCCGCCAGCGATACAGCCACACGCCCCCTTGTCAACGTTTCCTCACGTGCAGCACTTGAGAGAAGCCACGACATACATATATATATATGTATGTATCCACGTGGTGTTATACATGTGTATGTGTGTGCAGAGAGAGAGAAATAAACTTGTACGCGTGTGTGCATATACGGGGTATGCACCTCTCCGTGGGCACACGCAGGAGAACCAAGAGGGGCTGAATGCATCAAGTGGCACTGTTTACGTGAAAGTGGATAGGATAGGCGCACTGAAGAAGAAAACGTTGGCAGCCGTGAAAAGTACAAGTGTGGAAGGGATGCGGAGAATATGGACAGGCGAAAATGTGCGAAGTCACGGGTTTTTCCACGGTCAGGCATCCGGCGGCAACCCGAGACTCGTGAGCTCGTTAACGTTCATACCTGCTGAAGGTTTTTGAATATGCGGAAAGCACTTACCAATTTGTGGAAGTACACGCAATTGCACCTCAATGTGAACACTGTAGGGGTAGACGGATGCACTACCATTCTATTATGGGGGGAAAGACTCGCGATTTCTCCCGCTTCCATGCGAGCTCGCTACCCCTTAACACCAGGGCAGTTTCCTGTATTCGTACACATCGCTACCCACGCGTTGTGGCGGCTGTTCAAAACTCGTCAAGTGTGCTGGCGTGCAGAAGCCGTGGGATGGAGCGTGTGTCGCCGTGCCACTCACCTTTCCGCACAGCCACACGGTTCACCGGAGAGAAGAAAAGGAGGTGGACGTTTCCACGTGAGACAGAAAAGGAGGCGAAGGGGAGGAAAAGGCGGACTGCGTCTGCGATCCAGCGGACGAAGGGAGCGGCACATTCGCTGTTTTTGCGACAAGAAGTTCCGGAACGGGGTTGACTGCGAAAGGCAGCCGATACCAGAGGTTGCAAGAGAAACAGGAGAAAACCGTCTATCCATGAGGAAGAATTAGGTCTACATTTGGAGGAAAAAAGGATAAAATGAATCGACACAGCAGGTGTATCAGGAGTACTGGTACCATCGCCAGCATCCCAGTGTGCACGGGAGTCCACCGATGGGTGGCTGCTCATCTTCGTTCTGCACGCGACCCGACTAATCCGGGAGATACGAGGCCACGAAGATAGATTTACAGATACATGATAAAACACGTATTCCAGTATCTAGACACATATGTAAGCACCTTAGCACAGCGGTGTGGGAATATATATATATATATAGGCGTACATACATGTCGCGTGTGTTTTCGGTCATACGCATGCAGATACCCATGCACATAAATATATATATATATGCTATTTGTGTATGCCGTACCCTTCCATTGTGGATACGTGTCCGCAACAACAGTGCACAGAGGACGTCGTGCCGCACTGTATGCAATTTCTATAGTAGGAGATACGAAGGGGAAGAGCATCTGGACCGGCTGGTGACACGGTAGATCATCTGTGGAATTCACTTACGGGAGAATTCCAGCTGCGCAGGTACACAGACGCGTATTCGCTCCCTCCACATATATTTTTTTATGTGGCCAAGGAACAGCACGCTTGTCTTTTCTGCCCGCAGAAATGGTGTTTATACGGGTCTACATGTGCGAATACCTTATATAGTCACGCAGAACTGCAAGAAGGCAAGGTGTAGCTAAGAATCGTGCTCACATGTGGTACTGTGAGGTAGACGCTTCCGTATGTTTCAAACTCACAGAAGATGATGAAGAGGAGAAACAAAGTATCGTTCACTGGCGGAGAAGCTGCGTGTGTGCAGCGAATAGAGCGTTCATCTGGGGAAGTCGAACGGCGGCTTGGACTTGACGTATGCTTACATTTACAAAGAGCTTCCTCTTCTACTGAAGTGCGGCCTATACAACCGTTGCTGCACTGGAGGCGCAGCCGTTGTATCTGGCCCACTCGAACCTGTATCAGTGACATCCAAATTCACGAGCAACGGCGGCGATAATTAATTTATATATGCAAACAGGAATGATGCGTAGTTACATATGTGTAACTTCTGTGCTAAGGGGAGACTCCTGCTTCTTCTTCCGTGCCACATCGTTTTCCCTTCAACATACTGAGGCCCACTTACACGCGTGTACGTGGAGCTGATTATACGCGTGTCGACGCACACTAGCAGCCGCAGCAATGGCTGAAGAACAGCAGCTGCTGCTGCTACATTCGCGAAGCACCAGCACGCGCAGCGCGGCACGACATCTGTAATAGCAGCATTTGTGTGGAAAGACAGTGAGGAAGTGCGGCAGCAACCTCAGCAGGAACAGCTGCTGACCACGATCGAAGATGCTAGCAGCGACGGCACCAGAAAAACTGCAGTGTCCACTGGCTGAACAGCAAAAGAGGCGTGACAAGAGCGTCAGCTTTAGCAGCAGTACACCGTAGTGAACAGAATCCGCACGAGACTCACCAGCGGCACACACAGATGTGACGGTAGCACCCACATCCCCTCTATACCTCGTGTAAACCACGCTGACGCACGACAGGAGCGCTAGTCACCCCAAGCAGCAGCAGCAGCAGGCGCAGGTGGGATAAGCAGCAGTGTGGGGATGTTGGTGTCCTGCAAGGTAGGAAACACTGCCTCAGAAAGGGGGAAACGGCTTTTCCTTCATGCGACTACATTACGCGGTAGATCTGCCCGAAACAGGTTTTCCTTCATGCGATTACATTACGCGGTAGATCTGCCCGAGGTCTTTGCTCTCAACTTTACCCAACAATACAAGGCAGTGAGCAATGGCTGAACATGACGCAAGCAGGAAACAAGTTCGTGAAGTAAGGGCTCTGGAGTTGTAACCCCGTACTAGGGAGCTTCGTTTGCCCTCTGTATGCCGGTAATGCCATGTTGAAATGAGGGCGTGCGCGGATCCACCACGCGTTGACATGCTACGGTGTATGGGAAAGAACAAAATAGCTTTTCCTGGGTCGACGCATTTAAAACATATTCATAATCTACGTTGCATCAGCCGAGGTAGTCAAAGATTAAGGGAGTGGACGCAAGGAAACAAGTCAACACCGAAACAGCCGGACTGAAAAGCATTCCACAACATACAAGTGGTTACGCGAATGCATATTTCTACGCACGCAGGTGGGTGTATGCTCACGTGTCCAGTGGGGGAACCGGTTTCACTCATGTGTACCTTCAAGTCGAAGGCCGACATGCTCAACAGATGCGCGGCGGTACGCATATTGCCAACACCCAGCACGCACAAGTAAATATACAACCGTACGCACTTCCAAACTAAGCTGGGGGATGTCGAGTGTATAGGGCACACGCAAGCAGGTACCTTATCACCAGTACATATATATATATATATATATATATATACGCTAATGGATATGGTAGCATACTAGAGATTCGGTGTGTATGGCGATAACTCTGGTATGCACCTGCGAGGAAGACTAAATAACATGTAACTGTATGCATATGCGAGAGTGTACATGTGTGCAACTACTGCGTACGTTGTAGTATCAATATATATACTGCGTATATTGTAGCATCTGTATACGTATACACATAAATTTTCCGGCGCGCACGTGCGTTTCGTGCTCCTCCTCTGACTTAACTACTGGAGATGCGCGCTCACCGTGCATTGACGTAGTGTACATTTCGGTTTGCTGTCCACCCCTGCAAAGGCCGTCGCACCGTCCAAAACGGCTAGTCACAAACAGAGCGGCCTAACGACACTGCATTCTTCGCCGCAGCACAGGGGTGATGAGTAGTCATGATAACCATTTTCGCTACATAGTCAAAACGGCTGGACTCCGAACACACACTTCGATGGTCGCTAGTTCGTATGACAAGGCGGTTTTTATCAAAATATATTGTTCCACACCTATGTAACGGTGCTGTCACGCCTGTCTACACATGGATGTGTACTGCCAGCAGGAAAATGTCTTTAATGAGAAGCGACACAACACAAAATCGGCAAGACTACTAAGTTAACAGGGTCCCTTTGCAGCAGCTATTACAGTCCCTGCTAACATGTATGTGTCTCTTTGCAGGCACTATCCGCTCGTGGTGAATCAGGATCTACTACGCCGTGAAGCATGCTCTGTAACCCGTCTAACGACGTCCGCGTCAAGATACCAGTCTTCAACCCCCCAATAAAATGTACTGCCTACTCGTGTTTTCAAACATCTATTCGAGTCTGCCCCCTCTCTGCTACCTGAGCACAGACGTTCACGCAAGCGCACGCAGACGACGAGAATCCAGTTGTACGCTCCGCTAAACAGATAGTAAAATAGATGTGCACCACGCAAGCACGCCATTTTTGCAAAAAGGACACACATTATTTTCATGCTCGACGTGTGAAAGACGAGCTCGAACGCCTGTGATCCGCATCACTACTGCGCCACGTACTAGTGAGGCGGTTACAGCAGCATGGAGTCGGCACTGTTCTAGATACTTTTGCATAAGAGGTAAACACTCTTCCGTACGTGTGACAGTTGCAACAACTGGCTGTAGCAAGTCTGGTTGCTCATGTGTATGGGATACGCCTCCGCGCCGGGCTTCGCCCGCTCAAGTATGTGGCTGGTTATGTTTACGGTGATACACCTCCGCGCCGCGCTTCGCCCCCTCAAATTTGTATGTGGTTGGTTATGTTTCCGGTGATACGCCTCCGCACCGCGCCTCGCCCCCTCAAATTAGTATGTGGCAGCAGCAGCAGCAGCAAGAGCAACTGCAGCACACCGCTGTGTATCCGTCTAAGAGCGGTGTAACCTGTGAATAACCTGCATAAGTAGATTTGAACGTGGCAGCACATGCTTTTAGGAGAACTGTCGACTTTTTCTGGTGTCGCATAATATCTGGTTTATATACGCGTATGTACATACGTACATATTTAGATATATATATATATATATACCTCGTACATGTATCTGCCCGCTGCTGTCTTATTGCCTCTCTGCGCGCCCTTCCGCTTGATACAACGAATATCTTGGTGTGTGAGTGTGTGTGTGTGTGTGTGTGCACGTATGTGTGTGTATCTGCATGTAAGCGTGTATGTAAGTGTGTACGTGTGTACGTATGTGTGTGCGTCTTTTTGCTATTTGCACGCTCACGGACGTTCAAAAGTGGATTTCCTCTTTGGCTATAACATACGTTCTTTAAATTTGCCAGTATTCTCGTGCTTGAATTCAGATCGACATCGTGATCAGCAGCGCTGACGCGGACACGGTGGCCTCAACCTGGTGCCGCGACACTGTACCACACCCACCTGTGCTGAGTTACAGGGTAAAAACTAGTAGGACTACTGACAGGAGGTTCGCGGGCAAATACGCAGGATCAAACGGGGGCTCACACGCCTTCCCGAAGGCTGTAACAGCTCTCAAGGCGGCGACGCTTCTGCAGTGCGAAGAGGACGAGACCCGAGAAAATTTTCCTCAACAGAGAAACTGTAAAAGTGAATACGGACCTGCCGTTTGCATTCTTTCCACGTAAAGAAAGTGCGGTGCGGTGCCTTTGGTCGCATCCTAGACTGGAGAATGTGTTTAGCATTCTGGAGTGTGGACAGTAATACTGTATATTTTGTATGTCACTGGACAGCCCTCTTCATTTATCTTGGGTTTTAATCCTGGTTGTTCGCAGAGCGCTGCACGCCTGTCTTGTGCGAGGGTGTTACTCTGCCAGTCTTACGCGACTTCACGAGGAAGAAAGCTGAGTCAGGAAAGACGCAGGATGCAGTCTTCTACTGCGTCGGTCAATACAGAAAAGGTGAACTGGGATAACACGGGAGCATGCAGCTTCTGTGGACGACGGGTAATAGGCATACAACCGAGCGCGCAGCTCAATAGAAAGCATAGTGGGACAGCATTTTACCGTCCCTGCCTGAGAACTATCCCCCACATTATATTGTTTGCCATCTCGTTTCACTATTCGTGCATATGGTCAACTATTTGTGATCGCCATCCAGATCCTCAAGTAGGTCACGATCAGACGCGTAGCGACAGCAGAGCCAGTGGACACGCGCTGTCCAGTAGCTACGGTCCAGTTGTTGATCCACTAAATTGGCACACGCAGCCCAGAAGCCCATAAAAATCACGTATGTGCAGATTTAACGGGATTCATCTACGCTTGACGCTTCCTCATGCTCATGATCGTTTTGGTGGGGGGGTCGCTGTCGCGCTTAGAGCAGTGTGTTGGGCAGAGACTATGTACGGCCAGGGGTGTATTACTTCTTCGGAAAGGCATATGCCACTGAGGGTCGGGCACCGCTGGGCTTCACAGCTGGGTTCTACGTTTCCCTCGGCTGGGGGAGAGAAGCAATCTGCTTTTACGCGGACAGCCAAGAAACCTGCAAGCCCGGCGCGCGTGTAGCGCCTCGTCTCGTAAGGAGACTCCGCTCGTCTAACCGGGTGTGTCCAGACAGTAGAACATCCACCAGCTGAAAAAAGCAAGTGGATGCAGGCTAATATCCAAGCGCCGCAAGAAACAAGGATTTTGGTGGAGATGGAGACACGTGAAAATTTTATGATACATCGGTATCTGACCACGGTTCTTTCGGATCAGATACTCCGCGTACAAGAAATGACACCTATCAGGCGGCTGGGTTGCATCTCTCAGCGGTCCCGTATTTTCTGTATGGAACTCTGCACAACAGAGGCAGTCTAGGGTATGGAACGAAGGCCGTGGTTTTGTTCTCAAATAGCCAGTCGCCTAGGGATGCTGCTGGCTAAATGAGAAAGGAGACGCGTAGGTCTAATCCTGCATCCGCTGGCCGAACCAGAAAGGAGACGTGCAAGTCTAATCCATACAGCTGTATATTGCGACGCAGTTGCCTCTTCTCTTCGTCTTATTGCTGGCCGTGCGCGGGGACAGGACGCCGTCTACACCGCCAAGAAAGCCGAATCCTCCCAGAAAGAGACGGGCCGTGAAGGAACAGAAGGCAGAGTGCTTCTGGTTCTGCTCCTTGCGTCTCTCCCCTCGTGCGTCTGGCGTTTCTTTGAGAAAGTCGTCATTCTGTACTCCTCCTCCGCCCTTTCGCGTTTGTTTCTTCTTCTTCCTTCGCAGTCTTGTCTATTTCAAGTATTCTCCAATTTACGTGACACGGTACTATCGAAAGAAGTGTCGCCCTTCGTCGGTTACGCCTGTGTACAAGGTTTCGTCTAGTTTCATGAAACCTGGCTGGTTCCCCACTGCGCAGTCTCTCCTTAGATCTGTGCCCCTCTTCTCGCGAAGGCCGTACCCGCCGAATTTCTTGCGCATATTTCCTGTGTCTCCTTTCTTTGATATTCGACAATCGTCACTGTCTCCTTCAGTAGTCACGCCGTTGTCGCGAGGAGTGGGTGCCGCGCGTAGCCGCCCCTGTCGCCGTCTGGCGTTACATCCTGCAAACAGCGAGAGCATTGATCCTTCACTTTCGAACATCAAAGACTGCGCAGCAGCGTCCTAATCCCTGCCAGTTTGGACCCTTAATAATGCAGAACGGATGATTTTCAAGACGGCGCTTGAAGCCTGCGTGCCCTTGTGCCTTAGCAGGCCCATTCCCGCACTTTTCGCAACGAATTCCACGTACGCGCAGCAAACCAACGTAGACACCTAGGAAAGGAACTCGGACGCCAGCCTGTACAGTGGTACTCTACACCTCCAAACACATCTTGTTCGTAGAGGAATGACAACTTCACGTGTGAGGAAACGTGCAACCTGCTTCTCAGTGTTCCTCCGCATTCTTAAATCAGCAGTAATTGAGGGCGTCTCCGCTCAGATACGTAAGACGTGCTCCCCTCGTCTGGTTCATTAGCCGAAGTGGAGGTCGCCTTCTATTCAAGAATCGAACAGGCAAGTGAGTCTTTTTTGAAGACGAGAATTTTTTCCGTGAAGTCTTCGTGCGGTCGCTGAGGATTCCCCATTTCGAGGATATGGTGTTGGTCACACCGTCTATGCCGTCTACCCAACATGAGGGGGAAGATTCGGTGAGGGCCTGACAGCGTTGTTTTTGCTGTACATACAGCAGCTTTCACAACGCCGCCTGAATGCTCTAATTTTAAACCTCAGCTGGACTTCTTTTTTATCGTTCACTTATTTGAAAGCACACGCTTACCGGCACTTCCCATGCGTCAATATTTCGACTGAATAGGACCGGAGCTTTTGCCTGTCGGGGTTTCTATATATCAAACGTGCAGCTTCGTGCTGTGGTGTGTCACGCGTGGGCAGACGTTCCACCACCGTGTTCCTGCTTTTATGTTAGTGCTTCCTCGTCAAGTTCAACTGATACAGAGGAAGCAAGCCGCAGGGCGGGCCATTAGGTAGTTATTTAAAGAAGTATGCACTTTCGTTAGCCGAACTACTGACATCGCACACAAGCAGACTCGTTGCGGTGGCCACAGAATGGACCTGTGGCCTCGGGAAACAGCCAGATTAAAGCAGAGGGCCTCCAAAAGCTCGAACGCACCGAGGTCTGTGGCGTTGCATGGTTTCTGCCGAATCCGTCTCGGTAACATCACTTTCCCAGCCGAGGTGAGCAAAACGTTTTCTCTTCGCTGGGGTTGCGCAGGTGGGACCTGCCGAAGCTTGGTAAAAGGCAAATCATTTGGGGCCCCTTCAGCTTCAAATGGAAAGCAGCGCAGAACTTTTTATCTGGCGAAACTTCTTTAATCCGCTTGCTTCATGAATAGGTGGTTGATTCGGCACACAGGAGCAGTGGTAATTTTCCGTTGGAAAGTGAGATCCAAACGCTAACGCGTACCTCGTCTAACTTGCAGGCAGACTGACTGCAAGCTTACTAATTCGGCTGCTTTCAATTGCACTGGAGCCCTGCGGATGTGCGTCTGAGGCTCTCAAAGTTCGCAACCAAATAAATCTGCATACTCGTGTGTAATTTGAAGCTCTTGCGCAGCCAAGTCGGATATGGTCGATCATATTGCACGTGGAGCAATGCGCGGTGGTGACGGGGGACGAAGGAGCACATCTCCTGTCAAAGTCAGCCCCGCTGCAAACATTCTTTGACTTTTTCGTAGAAGAGGACAGCGCTCACGGACACCATTCCCGCTAATCTGGAATTCGCGACACACGCTGGCTGCCTTGCGTGAACAGACGACTCATCGCCGGCGAAGCCTGGCGGTGAGCAGCTCACGGTGTGCAAGCACAGCCGGGAAGCGGATCGAGGCGGACGTTGTCGCTAGCGAGGACTCTAAATCTCGTGTGCGCTGCATCCGATCACTGGAAGCAGTGCAATAGAACAACAGCCGCAGCCGTCTGCAAGGGCGAAAGATACGCCACATTTGCAGGGCAGCGGAAGCATGACGCGCGGAAAGAGTGTACGGATGTCTCCTCGAATGTACCGATGTAATCTGCAAAGCCGTGGTACACAGCTGTGCACGAAAATCTACGCATTTGAGTCTATATGTGTTGCTGGACTTGGATTGTCGTCGAGCTCATGGAGCAGAATGTTTTGCTCCCAGTCTATGTGGCTTGAACAACGCATATTAAGAGCATAATACACAGGAACAAGTGTCTGTGTGGGCGTCGCTTAAGTTTTCGATGAAGAGCGATGTTCGAAGCATGTGCTGGAGTTTGAACGGTATTCGTAGAATATCGCTGCGTTGCGCTGGCCCACCGCTACGTAAAGCGCGTCAAGGTCAAAAGATCACACGATTCTGAGTTGTGAAGTGTCGGCCCCTCCTTGTCCTTGCGGACAGATATATACACATGTGTCGGTACCGTGAAGCCAATGAACAGTGAACCATTGTTCATTGGAGGCAATGCCTTCGACCGTGTCCTGTCATCGTTGTCAGCTCGCTGTGCAATTTCTCCGTGTCAGACTCTATTTGTTGCAAAGCGGTTTCAGAGCCCAGCGTAGGGCTTAACGCTGGCAAATTTCGAAAGTAGCACCGGTAGGACTAACAGGGTTCGTTTCAAAGCGAGCACGTGCGGCAGCAGAGGTGACGGCACATGTTGTAGACAGGCGTGCGCGGATCGCTTCTATCGCAGCTGCTGCGCCAGAGTAGACAAGTGGGTGTTTCTCTGTTCATTGCTACCACATTTTGGGTCAAGGTGGTGGAGAGATAGACAGGAAGGGTCATGAACGTATTCTGCATGTATTCTATTCAGCGCCGGTGCGCGTGTCTGTTTTTGCCTCTGTTGGCCGGTGCTACTGTAATTCCGGCTGGTGCCGTAGCGGTAACTGTGGCGCACGCCCCCCGCCACTTCTTATGTATGGCGGGTGTAGCGCGTCTCCCGGACGGCTCCTGTCACAGGGGGAAAATATTCACTTTCCTGCGTGAAGTCTAATCTGCAGCGTGGATCGGAGTACTACATCCTTCGAAACTTCGTGAACGGTCTTCTGCCGGATTGTCTCCAATATCGTCCTTCACTGTCAACGTGGACTTGTGCGGCGCAGCCGCAGCTCCTCTTCCGGGACCCTGGCAGGGTAAACTTTCCTGTGGTCAGATTTCAGAAAGGTGCGCTCTACGTAGGTGACTGACAAACTCTGTTTTATGTCTACTCGTTAATCGTGCTCCTTACAGTCCGGCCAAAACGCGAAACTTGTATACGTGTCTGTCTATGACAGGTTGGCGCCACTTTCTATATTGTTGCGCACCACAAGACGTGGAGCCTGTTTGGGTGGTGATTAGCACTTCGAGCAGTTGTTGCAGTGGTCTGACAGGGTGAATGTAGCGTAATCGTTGTTGCCGCTGCTACCGTGCAGCCCGCACGGATGTCTCGCAACAGCCCTGCGACGCTGTTGCGATGATTCAATTTGTTTCCATATAGCGGAGTCCACACGCGAGCCTCTGCGGATAACAGTTGTCGATTTGCTGTTTTCTGCCGCACGCGGGACTGCACATCATACGGATTTACCGAGAACCGTGGAACCTCTCGCGAAACGTAGGGTACGACCCGTGTACGGGCCGTGCTGATGCAGGTGCCCGTAGTATGGCGCGCAGTGCTGGTAATGCTATGACAGCAGCACCCGTGGCTACCTTCGGATCCGCCGTTCGTCCGAGTGCCAGGTCTCTCGCTGGCGTGTCTACTTCTGTGTACCCCTGGAGCTCCGCGTTTCCGTGGGTACCGGCGTACATAAATATCTGATTACCATTCTGCCTGTCTTACCCTTCTTTGCACGTGTTTGCACCTCTGAGAGTTCCTGCCACACAGCTGGCGTCATTTTGATCAATAGCCGCAGAGACAGTTGTGCGTGCTGCGCTCCAGGGCATGTTGCGGAAACATCCGTCCTCACGGCGCAGAGAGTGTTGAGGGTTGCGTCTGCTTGCGTCCGTATCAGTGTAACGACAGGTGGCGCTGTACGGTTGGGTGACATCTGCTTTAAGGCTACAGCTGTAACAGTAGTGACCAAACGAGTGGTAAACAGCAACATCAGCATTGGGAGCGCAGACATTTGTGCGTCCGGGAGGAGACTGCTCATTCTCAGTGCGTACAACGTTTCTCTCCGCAGGTGGAGAAGAGTAATTTTGATCACAAGATGGACTTCGAGACAGCGTCTGGGTGCTGTGCGACAGCCGGTAGCGGTAGCACCCACGGTAATAGCAACGTCATACGCGAAGGCAGCACACCGCCTGGCAGGCAGGCAGCCGGGATGGATTTACCGACGACATGTCTACCAGAGCCCTTACGTAAACATGAGAATGAAAACGCTAACAAGGGGAAGTACAACGTGATATCTGCGGAGGGCAGAGAAAGTGGCTCTGTGGGATGGGAACAAGGAACACTGCCGGGAGCAAGGGACGCTTGCAACAGCAGCGAGAAGAGCGACGGCAGCGGCAGTAAAAACACGGGGTACACCATCAGGGAGACACAGAGAGTAGGACGCGTGAACGATTTTACTGAGGACGCTGCCAGGTCGCCATTTTCAGGAATCTCTCGTGAGACACCGGTGGCTGTACGTGCACTTAAAATGATGCGAGCGACTACGCCAGCGGAGAGCTCAAAAACACCCGGACAACGATCGACCGGTATTGAGTCCGCTAAAACCGTCCCTCTTGGGCCGCTTGCAGGCGGAGAAACTGAGCGGTGCGCTGCGATATCTTCGTCCATAGTGTGGACCGAGTTTCTGAATGTGTCAATACCTGCAAATGTGCGTACGTATGAAGAATTGTTTCGGTGTTGCGTCTCTCCAGCTGCCTCTGCTTCACCCACATCAACAGGGAAGACAGGAAGCACGACAGGACAAAGGAAGAGCTCAACAGGAACAGAGCAGGGGAATGCCTCGCTGAGTAGATTTGAAACTCTTAGTACACAGCCTTCGCACCCGCGCTTGTATGCGGATGACGTTGCCGACGACAGTTCACCGCCACTCGTATCAGCCGCGCTACTGACATCGGCTCCGGAGCTGGAACAGAAGGACGAGCACCACCACTCAAGCGTCTGTGTCGGGGACGGGGAGACAACTGACGAGCATGGAGCAGCAGCATTAGAAATGAAAACAGACGAGGCTGTCAGTCTTTTAGGACAGCAACAACAAGCAGAACACGTCGCCGCAGGCAAGACGGCAGAAAAAGGTGAGGACACGAAGACCAACGGGTTAAACCAAGGTACGAGGGGCTGCAGCCGGAACAGTGGCACTACCAACTTCGCAGGAGGTGCACTAGGACCGAACATGGAGGAGCTCAAGGGGCTCTCTCCATTACACGTGATGAAGAGAAATGTCCAGGAATATGCAGCGTCTGGAGAAGGCGACATCCCCGCATCCGTGCAATTGCCCTTCCCTGTCACTACTGAACCAGGACAAGCAACCCAGTGCACATTCGTGGCGCAAGTCGCATCCGGAACATCAGGTGAAAGGGATGGGTTTTATAGAAGTAGTGAAGCGATTTGCCGCTCTAGTGTAGACGGGGCTCGTACGGAAAGAAGAAACGCCGGCGCGAGCCCCAAGTGTGGGGGATCCCCAGCAGTCATCAGGCAGACATCGTCTATTCTTTCTCCAGCGCCTCAAACTGAAGGAAAAACGGTTCAGTTCGATTCTACCACGGGAGACGATGATGCTGTAACTCGCTCTCCCACTTCGTCTGCAGTACCTGCGACGACGGTTCAGTCAGAGGTTGCATCCGCTACAGTCGCAACGGACGAAACCGGAGGTGGTGGGCACACAGCAGAAGCGGAAGAGCGATTGACGTACGCTCCTGGTAGTGATTTAGCTGCAACCCGGTGTGATGATGCCGAAGAAGCGGCGGTGATGAATTGTGAAAACCGTGGTACGTCTGCAAGTAATGATGCACGACGGGACGGCACAGTAGCTTCGGGCACTGATGCAACTCCCGTTGCGTCCGTCGTCCTTGCTGGCACTGCTACCTCTGGTGAAAACAGGATGCAGCGAGGTGGAGTGGTGGGAGGGGATGGCTCCACCCCTGTTGGGCCCCGAGGGCGTCCGTCGCTTGGAGCAGCAGGGCGGCAGCTGCTTCTTGATCGTATCCGAGCCAAGTATCACACAAACGTGGGATTATACAGTGGGGTGCTGCGCAAAAATTACAACAGCACCATCTCCAAACTCCCTTTTTTTACGGTGAGTTTGCTGCATCAGCTCGCGGCGGACTTCGGCATTGACACAAACGCAGTACTCGAACAGCAGCAACAGCAACACTATGATTCGACACGCGGATCAAGCACTCGCCACAGCACAGAAACTGCTTACCCGACAGGAGGCAGAGGGGCCAGACACGGCACCTTCGGTGGTGCTGCTCAGACAAGAGGAGGAGCGGCAGGAGGTGGCGGGACACTCTTCCTTCGAAATGCGGCCGCGGATAGGCGCACACTGACGGGAGACTCGCAAGGATCAAGTGCTTACGGCACAACATCCGACAAGCGCAGAGGACGTCTTCACTATGAAAGCTTGACACGTCGCCGCTGCACCAGACGGGCGACCAAGAAAAGCGGAAGCACAAGCGATGGCGCACTTGGGTCGCCACCAGGAGAGAGAGGAGAAAGCGTCTGTGCGTCTCGCGGGGCGCGCAGGCGGTCACTTGGCCTACGAACCAACCGTAGTTCGTGGGAGCCTGAAGTGGTCGATAGCAGCCCCAGGCGTATACAACACCAGCAACAAGAAGAGAACTTCTTCATGGGAGAAAACATGCGGATGCACGGTGGCATACGTACTCCTGAGCAAGATACCCGAGGGCACCAGCGAAAAGGTGAAAAGGAACACGAACAGAGAAATTTGGACGAGTACGCAGGGGGGCGGGTCGTGTCCCGTATAAGGGAGGACGCAGCACCGGAGAGTGAGGCGTGGACCGAAGACCAGGCAATGGGTGCTGAGGTAAGCTCCACCTCAACTTCAGGTGGAACGATTGTGCGCGCGCGAGCAGTTGCTATTGAAAAGCAAAGGGAGGAACCAGGGCAGCAGTCTTCAACAGCGCATGATGAGCCTCAC
>KL647327.1:273823-511262 GCA_000727475.1 Sarcocystis neurona
TGCAATGCGGGAAGCAGTTGTACTGCCACACTTGAGCTCCTTGGCTCCAGCATCGACCGCGCACCAGGTGACACCCTCAACCAGGACAAATGGCGAACAGTTGCCGACGTGCCTCTGCTGGTGCGAGAACAAGGGAGAGACCAGCACCGCTTGCTTAATGCTTTGAGTAACATAGAGGAAGGTGAAGAGAACGAAGAACGAAAACCCGTGGGCGACGTTCGTATACTCCGTGCGCGTTCTTTAGAGGGAACGTCACTGAACAACAAGAACGAGCACAGTAAGTGGCTTAGCGGGGCAAATGCGACAAATCGACTCCCCGCTACTGATAGCTTCAGAGAATATCAGCAACAGTCTACTGTCGAGACATACGGGGGCGCTTTATCTTACTCACGTCGTCCTCCTCCTCCTGGAGACACCGCGTTCAATTTATGGACGCGGGAGGGGCGGGTCACCAACGCGGCAGCGGTCGGGGCAGCAGAGGAGAAAAGACGGAACAACTGTCCCTCGCACGCAACTTTTACCTCAGGAGGCTCAGGCGGGGTGATTTGCGGCTCGGCTGCTGGCGACGGAGACACCCTGAGAACCCAAACCATCATGAAAGAGAACGTGTCTGCGTGCGAACTACCTCACGCACGATATCTGTGGTCTGTTTTGTTCGGACAACTACCAGAAGGGAGTGGGCGTGCACTGCACTCCGCCGCAGCTGGACAGGAACTATATCGAACGCCAGCTGGAGGGGAAAAGTGCGAGGAAGCTGGTGTCGAATATCGTGGCAGCTCCGAGAAGTATGTTCCTCACTCAGGCACGGCCGACGTGTCTCAGCAACTTACCTTGATGTCTAGAGATAGGAGAGAGATGCACGGCACGGCGAATCTCCATCTTGCAATACCGCAGCCTAACGAGACCCTCGCAGCAATCTCAACGACAGCACCTGACGCCAGCGTACGAGGTGTAGGAGAAAGAGCACCACTGTGCAGAGGTCGAGAATGGATGTTTCGCATGGGACCGGCAAACGACGAAAATTCTTATGCTCAAAATGCCACTGAGGGCGTCTCTGGGGCGTTTGCTGCTGTGTCGGGGAGTGAGACTGGTGTCGTGACTGCGCGCACGACTGATGTAGAGCGGCTTCTTGAAGCCGATGGTCGGGCACTGGAGGCAGAACATGTGCGAAAGAGATTAAAAACTGAAGTCCTTTGGCCCCAGACTGAAGAGGAATTACGCAAAACCTGCCCTGTGCTGCAATCCCAACCTGCGCCAAGCAGCCACAGCACGAGGAATTACCTAGCTTGTGTGAGCCCGCCGGATTCTTCTGTATCGCGTGGGGACCGACAAGCCATAGTAGATGAACGAATTCTGGAGCTGCTCAACCGACGGGGGGAAGAAGTACCGCAAGGAGTAGGAGGAGGAGGAGCCGGTGGAGTCGAATTTCGGGATGCTGCAAACACGTGTTTTCTGCAGAAATCGTCCGCCTCTACTTTCAAACGTGGGGCTGCCGATGGGCAGCCGCTAGGGGATAGGATAGATTGCAAACCCTTCACGGTAACGAGAAATGCTTCTGAGGATGCATTCTCAGCAAGTAGAGTGCGAGACGGAGAAGGAATACAAACGTGCAGAGAAGAACGAGACGAAGGATGGAGAGAATCAACGCATACACAACAGAAACCTCCATTTGCTGTTCGAGCGCGCAACAGTGGCACCAGTGATAGAGAGCCGTGCCCGCAGACTGAAGGACGCATCAGCGGCGGGGGGAGTCAGCGTGTTCCTTTCGCTCCGCTGACAGTTGACGAAGACGCCTGTCAGAGATATCAAAACGGGTTGAACTCGTCGCTGTTGCTCCTGCAGCAGCAGGAGCAATGCCGTGGCAAACTCTCCCTTGCAGCTGCGCCCAGGAAGCAGTCTACACCGAGCGCATATGGTTCAGGCGAGCACAGTGGGACACTGGAAGGATATTCTGGAAATCCTAAATCAGTACATAAACGTTCTCTGATTGAACCTTTGTGGTCGGAACCTGTGGACATAAAAGTGGGTCCGGACGCGCCAGGTCCATTACCCTCCCCTACCGAACCGCTGCTGGAGCAGCTGACAACTTCGTGCACGTTTGGGCTCCCATCTTCGTGTAGAGCCAATAGTTCTCTCGTCGGCTGCACTGCCGGGCCGTCGGTTTCCGCACTCGAGGTAAAGCGCCACCCCCAGCAACTGCAGCAGCACGAGAGACACCGCATGTTGTTGTACAGAAATAAACTCACGCCTCCTGCGGGTGCCAAGGGGCATACGAATGCCGCGCTGGAGACAAGTGGATGCGAACCACCTTCGCACGGGTGGTTGCCTCGAGTAGCAACGGAAGGTGACGCTAGTAAGGGCCCGCACCCCTCTTACGGGAAGCGTACTGATCCAAGCAGTCCTGAAGAAACAACAGGATTCAAGAGCGCTGCAAGAGATGCATGGTCCCCCGCTCCAGCAGCCGCCCAAAATACACCATTCGGCGACTTGCCGTCTGACACGGTGCCGCTAGCTTCTTTACTACTATCTTCTTTGTTTTCGGAAGAGACAGGAAAGATGGCGGGGTCGAACGCGTCTGCTTCGGTAGGGTCGCGCTACACTTCACGCGTAGTTGCTCTCCTGCAAACCCTTTCAGAGCTACAGAGGAGGTTAGCTTCCATGCAGTTACCGCCACAATCCCCCCAGCAACAAAGCAATCGTCTTCCTGGAGAGCCAGCTGGTGAAGCTAGACATTCCTTCTCGTCACCGCCGTCTGCTGCCACCACACCGCACCCGAAAGAAAAATTGTCCCCTGTGCAGCGTGTTCCCAATGTGAATGTGCCAGGAATCTTGTCCTCGCTGCTGCCTGCCCTGCTGCAGAAAGCTGATGATCGATGTGGTGACGCCGTAGGGACGGGGATGCGGCAGCGCGCCGATATCCCCGCACAACAACAGCTCTTGCCGCAGGTACAGCAGCGCAAGCAGGAGGTTGTCGACGCCTCAGGCGGGCACGGCAGCTGGCTAAATGCCAAGGGCGGAAACGAGTGGACTGCTGGGCTGCAGGAAGACTCTGGCCCTCGTGGGATTAGCTGCTACGGAGTAGGCGAAACTAGTGCTCCTAGTTGCTTGCGACGTCAAGACTCAGCGGATACACCACTTGCGCTAGAGCTTGTTGAGAACTTCTTGAAAGCACAAGGCCTCAGCGACGGTTGCTCAAGCTACCCCAGCGAACGTCGTCCTTCACTAACAAATACGTCGCAGGATGGAGGCTGTGGTCGCCACAGTGACAGGTCCGGACGGCAGAGTTCTGTGGCGGTTGATAGTCAGGGTGTTACAGAGACAAGCGTCCCGCGGAAGGTTTCGGGGACGACGAATAATCTTGGAGAAACTTGTAGCACTTCAGGGACGGACGATCCGCCTGCAGTGAGTCCCACAGACGACAAGCGGCTGCACATTGTCAAAGACGAACTAGGCAATCTTCATGAATGTTGTGAATTACAACCGCCTTATGCCCGCTACAATACTTTGCATGCCTCTCAACAACGTGACCGGTACAGCCTAGAACACCTGGAGACTGTTAAGAAGAAAAACCAACATGAGGAGGAACCAGTACAACAGATGGAGGCTAGTGGTGTAAACGAAAACAAGGCAGCTGCAGTGTTCGCGGACGTGTGAAGCGAGACAGCACGACGTGGAAAAGGGCAGAGGCAGAGCGCAGAAACCTGACGACGCAGGCGTACCAGTGACAGAACCTAAAGGAGTGCTGATACTACTTCTGTGGCAACGTATATGAATAGTGTGCCGTCGCAGCAGTAGCAGTAATACCGGGGTTGATAACACTGGTATTACAGTTTGAGTTGATACACTAATTCGAACAAGGACGAGTGAAAAGTAGTGCGGTCGCTGTTTGTGTAGTATGATGGTCAGAGAAGGAGGCGCTTACCGCTGCAAAACTAGAGACAGTGCGTGTTCCACCAGCAATTCCGTAGTCCACGTGGAGTGTATTACGGCCTCAGATGACCGAAACGCATGGTTTCTCCAGTCGTTAATCTCAAGCGTACAAAGCATATATTTGAATTAGTGTGGAAACACGATACCCGCGGAGGTCGTCGCCAGTCGTATTCGGACTGTATCCAGGCATAGCGCTCGTCACAGTGTATTCTGTGCCCGAGCGGATTGCAGGGAACTACCCGATATGTTCCTGGTGCTGCAGCAGCACCAGGAACATATCTGTGAGGAAGCACCTTAAGACGTACTCTGCGTACGCGTCTTCACGTGTGCACCGAAATGGTAGTTGAAAGCAAGTTCTGCGGCAACCATATTGCTTGTCTGTGCACGGGCGGCCGCCGAACAAGAATCCAGGACACGTAGGCATTCACTTCTGCAAATAAACTGTGCGTACGATGTAGCAACAAAGAATCTTGAAAGAAGACATGGACTGCGATCGTCTTTTGAGCATTTGATACTTGACGGTTGCTCCAGAGTTGGCCTTCGTAGGACGGTCGCGGAGATTTCCTCCAGAAAAAGTGACAAGCTGTGTGGAGTCGTTGGCAGTCGCTCAGTCGGAGGGCTCATGAGCAAGCCGCTTGAGGTGTGGTGCTTGTTGCCGATCCGCAGAGTGTAGGGCTGATGATGTTAGAGCAGCTGTAGACAGGAGGTTTAAAGTTCTAATGTCGTTTGTCTTGACTGACATCATGGCATCCAGTTAATACGTGACTGCCCGTTTATGTTGAACTGCGTGAGAAGTACGTTGTCCCCACTGATATTTGATCACACTCCTCATACTCTGCACTGCAGTGTGCTTGTGACGCGCGCTCAAACTGCGGACGGTGCTGGGATGCTGAATGGAGAGTACGACTTCAAATGGTGTTTCAAAAAGGGTTAAGCACAACGCGCTGGATGGCGTACGTTTCAACTTTTTCACCAGCGGACGGGCTGTCATGGAAGAGCTCAATCTCTACTTTTTAAGGTGCGTGAAAAAGTAGTCTTGAATGTGACGACATGCGCACGGCGAGCGCCAAGTGTCTACGTATCTTCTCAACGCACACTTTGACGAAGCGTGCTTCAAGTCAAATGCCGCGGTTCTCAATCGGTGGGCGTGCTTTGTCCTGGCGCCGTCGAAAGACTAAACAAACCACTGGCAGCACTTGCGGTGCTGTAGACAGACGCCTGAACCAAGAAGTCGACAACATGTTCTTAAGTTGTTGGCCACCGCACCACGTAACCTCGTTGTTGAAGCGATGTATACCGGCGCCGCAAACATATAGACAACAAAGTGTTATACTCTCACTGTTCAGTTTAGCCACTGTTGGGTTCCGACCTGAAATATGCTAGTTTCCCAGATGTGGAAGACTTGCGTCAAAAAGGATCACCTCTAGTAGCTGACCAGCCGCTACGTTTCACAGCAACACCTCCTTGTGTGACTGCGCTTGCAGTTTGGTACCCATGGCAGTTCCGGCGCTCGCCTTTATCATCGTGCCACTCACCGTTGTTTATACGGTAGAATACGCTTATGTAGCTAAACTGCTTGAACCTCGCATCCATAGACTACATTGATCGTCGAGGCGGCGTCTGGCTTTGACGCTCAATGTTTTTTACGATAGAAACCGTTCTACGCAGCCAGCCGGTAGCTGCTTATCACACTACGGTCTCCAGCCAGCTGAGAACTTTTGTGTCCTCTTGCCGTATAAGGTAAAATCTCTCAGTGAGTGAGGAGGCCAGTAACAAACACGTCACTTCAGTTAACGATGCTCTGCCACCTTTCGTGCTCTTGATATAAAATCCTCGAAGATAAACTTTCTTCAGCGCAGCAGGGCTTCGACGTGACCCATTCGCTACGACTTATTCGCCATGATTTACTCAGGCTTCGAACAGGCTTTCGGTCCCCTCTGTGTGTCTACACCTCTGCACGTCAAGCTCTCAGCGTTGCTACCTGTGGACATGGAAAAATACGCGTACTGGCGTGGTTCAAGAAGCCAGCACACCTTTGCTGGTGACGAGGCCCCTCCTTCACTTGCTCATTACAGTCCGGGAATCGTGGTTGCCGAACATTCAGAATATGTGCTGGATATGCGCAGTGCCTCATCTCTTGCTGGGGACCTCGAATGCCTCAAGCCGCTCCTGCTCTGTAGGCATGCTTCCATCACACGCAGAACGCGACAACGGATGTACTCTCATGTTGCTGGGGACAAAAAAGTTGCTCTGACGACAATTTCTGGTCTAGACGGTGACGCAGTTCAATATGCGAATCTTTGAGTGCGCAAATTGCACAGAAACATTGTGCCCATTGGATTACGCGGTTTACAACTTTGCTCTCTGTCTTGACTCAGTAGATCATCTAGAACATCCTTGCAATCCCTTTGCTGTTTTACTGCAAATGTTGTTGAATACTCAATGCATTAAATTCTTTTTCTGGACGGAGTCCTTGAGGGGACGTAGACCCTTAACCAGCAGCACCGAGACAATCCTCCCGAGACATCTGCGTGACCTGAACTGATTGATAGCTCGATGTTTTCTGCAACGATCTCTAATCATGCGAATAAATAAAACGTCCAGTTACTCTCTCCCGAGAACAAGTTTTGTTGTGTCGACTTCAACGTGAGTTAGGCGGCAGCTGGCTCCCAATTCTCTGGAGAACTCTATAGCAGTGCAGTGAGGGTGACTGGCGAAGAAGGATACGCAAATGTCCTTCAAGCACCTGATGGCAACCCGGCGAAGTTGCAGGTCACTAGGCTGTCCAGCTGATAGCCCTAGAAGTTGCCCACTAAAACGAGTGTTTTTCGCCGGAGTTGGAGTCGTTTCGCTGTGTGCGCCCAGTTGCGTCAGTCTACGTTGACATAAAACTAGATTAACAATGTGCAAGCTGTGCTTCAACGCCTTGAGTGCCTAGACGCTCTGATTTCGCCGGCACCCTCAAAGAGCGCAAAAAATGCAATGGACAAATACACCAGCCACATGGTCCGCAGGCGGTTTCTTCTGTAACTGCCACGACACAAGTGATTACCTGCTTGACAGTTTGTACCTAAAACGCACGCCCTTAGAGTTTACCGTAGGGTACTTTGTACACACGTGTCTCCTTGAATAGAATTTGACCCCTCGAGGCAAATCACAGCTTATGCAAAACAGCTGACAAAATGTCCATCGATAGAGAGCAGGGTAGCGCACACCAGCTGACACACATGGTAGCCTTGTGTAATACACCATTCAGCGTAACTGTCTCTCATATATATATATATATATGCAAAAACCTTGTCGTCTGCTAGTGAGTTCATGTATTTGTATCTAGTGTGTGCAGTTACAGTGCAATGTTACAACCCTAGCGGCGCAACGTGGCCTGCCTGTTCGTTTACAGGTAGGCATCTCCTCCACCGTCTGAGCTTCTCCTGTAACGAAGCTCGGATGCAAATGGTGCGTGACCGAGGAACTGGTGCTGCTCATTGCAGTCGTAGACGCGAGGGAAGATATGCGGCTTTTGGTCTTCTCGCCCAACGTAGTTCAGTTGCAGCGTGTCTTGCTGCACCAGCAGCGAGCCGGTTCCGTAGAACGCTTGTATCAATCACCCTCCGCTGCAACAACTTTAAGCGTTGACTTGTAGAACTTGCCATTTCGTTGCCTTCCCCGCCGGAACCTTTTTCCCCGCCGGAACCTTTTTCCCCGCCGGGTTTGTGCGTAAACCTTTCGTAGGTAAGTTTAGCTCAGCAAATGGCTTGTGCGACGAATGCATGTTCCAGCGCAACTTGCTGTCTTCGTTTGCTTTCCGCGAAGTGTACACTCTTGCATGTGTGTACTGTACGCACCCCTCTTTTCTTCGTCTTCACTAACCCCCCCTTTCCGCTCTCCTGGTCTCGTAGCCCAGGTACAGCTCCGGCCTGTTGAGCTTTACATGTGGCCATATGGGCGCCGTCGAATCGCCTCTTGTCGTGCTACTTTGCCGGCTGGCTTGAGTCACTTTCGCGCTAAACGCCGCTTGAGGGCGAGCGGCTACCCTGGTTTCTGTGTTTGCATGCGCAATTGCACCCGCTTTTTGTAAATTGAGGACAGGATTCACGCCGCTGAGGGCGAGTCGCGCAGCCGTGTCGTCGTCCTTCTCCATCTCTACTTCCCGTTCTGCCGCTGTCACCTCGGCCTCATGTTCCTTCAAATGTGGTTCCAGAAGGGGCGTTCCTGTCGTATAAACGTGGGCTGGCTTTGAGTCAGCATTCGTTTCCTCCCTGCGTGCGTGAGCCAACACGTTGTGGGCGCGATGGATCGCAGTCCGTACTTGCTAAAACGTCCACAACGACGTGAATTGTAGCTTGGGTCTACAAATTTCTCTTCTTCGTACCTCTTCGGCCATATGCGCTTCACCAGCGAGGTTTTGAAGTTCTTTTGTCTCCCCGTAGTCAGTGACATCACTGGTTTTTCCCTCGATTTTGCCGACCAGCCTTTCATCCCCTGGTTCCGTTATCAGTCCGCGACCACCTATCTCTGCTGCCTCCTCCTCTTGGTGTTCGACTGCTGCTCTTTTCTCTTCTCGTTCTGCTTCCGCCTCCTGTTCTGCTACTAGTTCTGCGAGTTTATGCTTCTCCACCTCGAGATTTCGGAGGTCGTCCTCGGCTTGCGCGGCTTCTTCCTCAAGTTCCCCAATGGTTCGTTCGGCAAAGGCCTTTTGCTGCTCTTCCAGCTGTACGCCTTTTTCTCTAATTTCCTCAAGCTCTTTATCCATCGCAGCAACATCCTGTGCGACTTACAAAATACCCAAACAGGAGGATGGAAATGGTCACGCGTTGCATTAGCGTACAGCTTCCGCGACATGAACGTCTTTCTCCACATTTGCATCCAGAATCGACGCCGCTGCTTGTTTGTCGTGCTCCGCCCTGCGCAGGGCATTTTCACTGATAGTTCTACGGTGGTCAGCCTGGGCGCCCCCTAGTGCTACTGCCGCTCGAACGCCTTTTGCTGTACGTCATCATGGGTAGTAGTTGAGAGGTCTATTTGTGTTACGGTGTCGACCGGCGTACCCAATTCTCCTTCAGCAGAACCCTGAAAGGAGAAACTGGAAAGCCGCAAACAAAAAAGCATCAATATTTGCGATTGACTCACCTGGCTTTTGACCACCATTTTCTGCACACTGCAGCAGTGCGGTTCCGGGCAGCAGCTTTCGTGTCGGAAGACCTGCCGGGGCTGCTCCTTGCGAGGTACCGGCGGCTCGTAAAGGACTTCCGGAACTGTATCACGCGCTGTGGCGCCTGATAAGCATAGGCCGCAACGGCAACGTGGGCAAAGAATCTAAAAGACGTGTAGTAGGCGCATCTGTCGCACTCAGTCGTTCAGTGACTTGTAGGAGCATTAAGACAGAAACCGTTGTCTTCCGCATCCTGGATCACAATTTCACAATGGCCGCACTCTTCCTGGTGCTGACAAAGAGAATAACGTGTAGCGCGTGCATGCATTTGTAATATCAGAAGGAGTACTCCGGTCCAACGGGATGCCTAAAAGGATGCAGTTTATCCAAAGCCCTACGGTGACAGCTTTCGCGGTGTACAGACACTCGAGGGTGTGCGACGACCACAACTTGCCCACTCGAGTCAGAGTTTGAAGGAGTGAACGAAATGAATGTTGGGAACGTGGGGAAACTGTCTAGTATATCGTTTGCTCCCTCCCGCCGCAACATCTGAACTTGCTTGCAGCGTGGTCGAGGACAGAGCTCAAGCATTTGGCACGCACGAGATACAACACAATAGGAAGACGCAGAGTACAAAGTGCTCATTAGAGTGCTGTGGTGACACGGACAAGAAAATTGGTTTCGAAACACGCGTGGCCGACAGACGAGGAGGGGCGTTACCACACAAACGCAGTAGTAAGGCTTGTGGAGTTCGTAGATGCACGAGCAGCACACGTGCTCCTTGTAAAGGTGGCACGGCGGTCGTACAGAACAACATCATTCAAACATGAAACGGACCACTGCTGCATGTTCCTGTGGACCAGTGGTGAGATGCACTGGTAACATTTTAAAGAGTCAGAGGGACAGATGCGTCAGACGGCGCGGCGCGTGACAGCTATGCACTGAGGAGCACGAAGAGGGGCGGTACGTCGTCGCTGCAGCAGCGCTGTTTTCTGCCTAGGTATCCTTTCCCTATACTAATTTCACGAACTGGTTGTCGCGGCCCGTACACCACCATATCATATTGTTTTGTGGCACGAGAAGCTGGTGGTCGGTTGTCGCTGCTTTTCAAAACAAGCCAGCGATGACGCCTGTTTCGGCCATGCAGGCCCGAAACCGTCCCTAGCAGCGGTGGCTTCACGGGAACAGTTAAAATCCTTCCTGAGCTACGTAGAACGCTGAAGGCACAACCACCAGTGCTTGCAGTCACCGCAACTAGTCATACTGTTTCAGTCGCCCGTCCGCCTATCTCAGTGAGTAGACTTGGAAGGAAAGTTGTGGCAGTCTCCAAACGTATAGAACGAAAAGACAGGCTATAACTCTCGTCCTTCTGGGGGTGACTTATTTTCATTTTATGTATGTGTAGTATTGTGACAGGCCGATACACAAGGAATGTGCAACTACTTCTGCTGCGCAGTCCCAATATTCGACGAATAACAAGAACTTTTTGTTGAAGCGCATCCGTAACTGGGTACGGTTGCTGGTGGAAATGTCTGGCAGAGGAAAACTGGCTGTCGCCTGCCACTTGCCAGGGGGCGTGATTTCACGGAGTTTCCTATTCGGGAATGTGTGCCATTTTTCACTAATTCGCCGCAGGTGTGGACGATGGGCGTACGCGCGCTGCCCCTATTTGCAGTCCAGCAACTGCATGAATCCAACAAATTATGATCTAATGAAGGGCTGTGCGCCCTTTGGTGCACCGCAGTTTGGGTCTATCTTCGGCGATGCGACATAGATGGAAAAATATCTCCTCCATTACTTTGTTCAGTGGTCACTCGCGTAGTATCTTGATTATGAAGGCACGATCGGGTCATTTATATGTACTCCTATTTATTCCAAACCGCCTCAAAGCCTACAAATTTTTTGCCTGCAGGTGATGTAGCGGAGACAGAAGCAGCATCACGCTTGCACGTAGCAAATTTTCTCAGTACAGTGGAGCAAACGCAGGTCTCTCCCCTTCGACGCAGTGGCGACACAGCGCAACAATGTCACCTCTTGCGAGTGGCTCAACTTACCTCGAGGAAGTTGCTGTGTATGGTTCCACGAGAGAATACCTTTTGTGAACACGCAGCGGCTACCGCTCCAGCCGTCTGTTTTCATTTTGAGCTAAGGAGACGCCCGTCCCTCACAAGGCGCTAACTGTGCGCTAAAGCCAAGCTGCGCAGCGGGCTGCTGCATTGTATACCCATTGTCATTTCAAAGCGACCGACAGGGGAAGAGTCGTGCGTTATGAGATTTGTGTTAGTCCGTGACACAAAACGTGAAAGTGCCGGTGTATTCGTCAGTCAGCTCACGAGTAGAAAGAGGCAGAGACTCTGTACTACTGTTGGGGAGAACCCTCTCAACATGCTAGAAGTTGTGGTCGCGCTCTCTTCCGTTAACGCGTCACGTCACAAGAAGACTTTGGCGCATGCCGCAGAGTTGTTATTGCGGTGATGCCGCTTGGGTGGACAGATAATTCTTGTGGCCACTGTATCACAGTTTGCTGCGAGACTTTATAGATAGCTTTAACGCAAGAAGGCACAAAATAAGCGCATAGTTATGTTATCCGCTTGATAACACCTCTTCCTTAGTGTCTTAAAAAAAGCCCGGAAGACACAGAAACGGATTCAAAGGTTGGCAGACGCAGGATTCAATTCTACTGCACTTCAAGAAGCCGATTTTAACTTTTGGGGCACTGGATGCGTACGAGGAGACTACTAGGTTGCCGTAGCATCTCTGGCAGGGAGTTTTGCAACCACCGCCTTCCACGTGGACTGGCCGTAGTACTGAGCAGTGGGATCTGGTCGAAAAACCCTTAAACGTCTCTTTCTACTGTACAAAATAGTCCGCTTCTTGCGCCAGCCTCTTCGCTGAAGACCTTGCGTCCTGAAAGAGCGAGTTCACGTGATCAACGTGATCCAAAGTAATTACAGGCTGGTCTTGATCTGCTTCGGTCATTGCCAAGATGGAAGCGGGGGTAAGCAGGTGAACAGCGTAGCGAAGGGATGTTCGTTCTCCTATCCTTCCTAGCGCTGATACAGCGTCTTCCTCCATCTGGAGATTTTCAATTCTAGCACGAATGCGGATAACCTGTCCAGAGTATAAGGCCGCAGGTACGTTATAACATCAGACCAGACAATAACGAGAGTGCACATAATTGTGCAGATACTGAGCGCAAGTGGAGGACTTACATTCAAAACTAGGACTCAAATTCAATACTATACAAGTACGTCTGCGTCGTGTAAACCTGCTGACAAACTGGCGCATTTATAGTCGCAGTCCCATCCGTTGTCGAGAATCGCGTACTTGCTTGATCTCCTCAACAGCGTATGGGAGCGTCCGTATGATGAGCATGCGGTCCAGTAAGTCTACCGGAATGCCGTGGGCCGAGAGAATTTCAGTTCCTCGGATCGTGCAGACCCCTCTGTTGGTGGCGAAGACTACGATGGGGGACAAGGAGGACTCCAGCGCTCGATTCAAGTACGTAAAGCACTCGATGTCAAGCATGTGCACCTGGTGGGTGAGACACATAACACGAATTAAAAAAAGGTGAAGACATTGCCTACGCTTTTCAACTTGATACGGCAAATCACAAATGAAGCATCGTGGAACGATGCGGCGACACGGCCGGGAACAAACACGAATAAACGTCTATCACCGCGAGCAGGCCATTTATCCCGGACTCCCAAACACCGCATGTGGAGCCAGAACGGTACACTGGTTACAATGCCGTAGCAGGTGTCACTTGAATGCTAGGTGTGTGTCACAGTCTAACCACTACGGCGTTCGTTATCTTTTGTAGTCTTTTGTCTAACCGAAGACAAGTGTCTTCGGGCTAACCTCGTCAATGAAAAGGACACCTGGCACCAACTCGGCGATGCCCTGGTCAATGTAACGATTCACAACCTTATTGACCTCCACGCGCAGTTTTTCTGTTATTTCCGTTTTCCGGGGTTTTGCAAGCTGCCCCAGCAGGGCAGCAAAGTCGCTTCCTCCTGGCGGGCGCGCATTTGCTGCGTCTAGATCGTGCAGGGTCACGTCCTGCAACAAAGAGGATAGACGAAGCAAGGGAGTCGACTGGGTGTGCGCCGGCGCAAGAGTATTCAGGGCTTTGAAGAGAAGAGTGCTGCACCGTGCGTATCACGTCCTGCTGCAGAGAAGATAGATGAAGCAAGGGAGTCGACTGTAAGTGCGCCCGCGCAAGAGTATTCAGGTCTTTGAAAAGAAGTGTGCTGCACCGTTTGTAAAACGTTGTCTACATGAAGACTCCCTCACTGTTGCTGCTATAGCATTCCGTTACCTACTACTACGTCAAGTCGTCCTCGCGAACGTGAACACAAGTTCGACCTGCCTGAATAATCTCCTTCTTCTTGTGTACGTCGCCCTTCGGTATAGGTACGAACTCGTCGGCATCAAGGTCAAATTCTGTCGCAAATGCGTCGGACCTCCCCACACGCTTCACGTTTCCTGTTGAAGCTTCAATATATATAACGTCACCCACACGAACTTGGGCCTTCTGGATGCCTACAACAGCAAGAAGCATTCGCAGCATGGGCATCTGGGTTGAGCAATCGCCACGCGTATCGACTTCGAACCGTCAACCAGAAGGAGCGCCTTGACGCTGTTTTGGAAACCACGCCACAATCAGCGTGGTTTTTAGCAAAACACTTATGCATCTCCACAGGCGCTTCGTCCGTTATTACCTTCATTTATCTGTGGCGCCAGTCTCAAGGTTTTTGTTCCTTTCTGTGTTTTTAGGGTTATCTTTACTGGGGAAGGTAACGAGGAATCTTTTCCGTCGTCCCTCGAAGCGCCGACAACCTCCGGTTCCTCGTTGACCTTCGAAAAGAAGCAAAGGAGGCAGCCCCGCGTGCAGGAACGCAGGAATCGAGGACGGACAAGCATCGGTATGCAAGTGCACATACTGACGCTCGTCATGAACTTGCGAAGGCGCAGTGCAGCCCCCACTTTCAAGTGTAGCGTAGTGTCTGTATCGTTGAAAAACCTCAATCAAATTGGCGTTCCTCTTTCAACGTCAGTCGCTATCCCCATTTTCTGTTTAGGTGCGCCTGACTGGAGCTGTTTTCACTCATCTGTCGCAAGTCATTCTAATTAACTCGAACACGTTCATTCGAAGTCTGGAGAAGTCGGGAGCCGTCAGTGCCTGCCTAAGTTGTACACGGAGGTCAGCCGTCCTCGTGCGTGACTTCAAATTCTGATTCGGAGCACTCGTCGTATGCACGTTTGTTGATGGAATGAAAAAGGGGAGAGCACAAGGAATATCCTGCTGATTTTGTCTCCACTCGCTAAGTTTTTACCTGCAGCGAGAAAGTATCAGATCTGCCGTACCAGGTCAACAACTTGCCCTTCATACACTTCCTTTGTCTCCTTGATCTTGATTCCGATAGCACGTCTGAAATTCTCCATCAAAATTTCAGTCTTTTTAACTTCACTTGAGTAAACCTCTGAAGCTACCATGGGGCAGAAAGGGACTCGTGGTCCCAGTTCTTGTGCTATTGCCATTGCTATTGCAGTTTTCCCTGTGCCTGGAGGACCTGCGAGCCATGAAAAGTCGAGCACCGTTTGTACGAATTGGCTGCTTACGATTGTCGTATCAGTTCGTTCTCGTCTCCTCTCAGTCCTTTACGCAGAACGTACCTGCGAGAAGCAGTGCCTTTCCGGCCATTCTCTTGCACCGTATAAGTTCAACGACGTATCCTGCTGACTCCCTGGCTTTTGTCTGACCGACCATTCCCATAAATATCTCCTTGGCGACCCCGTCTTCATTTAACCCTAGCCCCTTAATGTGGCTATGAGAAGCCACCCGCTGGGCGTTTTTCACCGATGTTACTTCTTCAATTCTCATCTTGCATTGCTCTGCGTGAAACCTTCAGCTACGAGAATCTTTGAATGCTATTGTGACACACGATAAAGGCCGTAGGCCACTCAACTCGGCACACTGGTCTCACTTCAAGAGAACTGAGGTTGCCGCGAAACTGTGCTGCCTGCCTTACAGAAAATTTCCACACTCTCGGATTTGTGCTTAATGATGTAGCGACATAAATCTGGATGGAGCTGATCGGGCACCAACGGCGTGCCTAACGTGAAGACTTACACCAGATGAATCAGGTGACACATGCACATGCTGCGACCGTTCCCCATACGACCAATTTGAAGGGGCACTTAATTGCTCTCTGCTGCAGACAGATGTATGCGAATGTTGCTGTAGGATTTATTACACACTGCAGTCGTGGAGCCGTACGTATGTGCAGTGTGCTGTCGGCTATGGCGTCGATGAAGCTGTGGCAATGTAGTGCGCCCGCGCACCCATCCACAGCAAGTCACGACTTCGATCCACCGCAGGAAAAAGATTTCATTCTTTAATTTGTCAAATCTGCTATGGCTGCGGGCATCACGATGTGAAGGGATTTGCGCACCACACTCGAGGTGCACAAGGTCTCCGGAAGCAATCGCGAGAGGCTGCATGCCGCGCATCCAGTAGTGCAATCTTCCGCGTGAACGAAATGCGGTTCGACGTTAAAGTCGGCACAAATGCTCTTGTGCAGCACGATATGTGTCCCTTTTTACAGAAGCTAGTTTACACTTTTTCAAGGAAAGCAGATCAGTGGTTGACTATTTAACCAGCAGCGGCCACCACTACCGCAGTCCGTCCGATCGGCCTCCGACATACGACGGATCTGTACGTTAAGTGCGTCACTCGCCTTTCCCAACAACTCAGTAATCACCTCGCACAGCTTCACAGATGCGTGTATATCTCATTAATACCTCCACGTCCTCCCACGCGCACTGACAATGCCAACCACAGTACGCATAGCGCCATGTTACGTCGCCCGGTGAAAATTCCCAGGTGTGCCTTCCCCGGAACACCGCCAAAGCAAACACTCTAGTCGATTCAATGTTTGCGCTGTATCGACAGAAAATGCACCCCGTAGCGCGGTCGGAGCACCAGGCGTGCTGCTTCACTGCCTACATGACACAATTCCCTACATCTGGATAGCCGCTCCTGTAGCGTTCTGAAAACAGCGAAGAGGCTCCAGGAGCAACACCTTCCGCACAAATGCCTCCTCCTCGACGAAGTTCCCCTCGAGAATTTCAGAGAGCGACGCCTTCCCGCACAAAGTCTGCGAAAAAACGCCACACATAACAAGAATGCTACACACTGAATCTTTGGAAGGATCTCTTCTATACTTCCGCAAGTAATCGGGCAGCCAGTCACTACGGAGGTCCGTGGAGTCCGGGTACCCACTCTCATGTGTTAGGAGAAGAAACATGAGGGCAGTGGCATACACTAGCTTCGAGAGACACTTGACCGCAGCAGAAAGCAACCGTGACACTTGTGATACAGTTCCAGGAGACGGTGGTAGCCTTTTACAGACTTCAGTCTCTCAGATTTTTCTTGAAGGCCAGGCACTCAAGGATGCTCACCTCCACGCAGCTCTCAAATTCGGCAACGGACATCTTCTCGCCGATCTGCAGACATACTATCTTCACACAACTGTACAGTGTACGCAGCACTTACTCGCACTTAAAATACGCAGCTGAAGCTCGGTCCTCAGGCTCTCCACAAAACTATAACGGAGATGTTTGTGTGGGCACAGCACGACACGCCCAGAGTGCGTCAACACATCGTACCATCACACATACGCCAATGCGGAGGGACTCTGTTGCCCTGCTGACGAAAATAAGTGGCGTGTGCTTTTCCTAGATTTTCGGTACGATCCATTCTTACTTTAGTAAGCATATGTGTAAGAAGTTCCGGCGTAAGAGGCATGTTGTGGTTCTTCTTTCGCAGGACGCGCAGTGCCCGAACCACCTCGTCGAAATCTACGGTGACAGCCGCACGGTGATTTAGGTACAGCTGCACGAATTCCTCAAAAGTGATTCTTTCGCCATTGCCGTCCTTCAGGCGACCTTGTCGAGAGGCACTTTGTTGTGGTTGACTGATTTCGAGTCGACCTCGGGCCACTAATGACTTCGCTTCCGTCATAAGATTTTGAATATCCATTTGAGACGGGCACTCGCCAGTAGCGCAGAGAATGTTTGCGAGCTCGGCGGCAGGGATGGTACCATCAAGCCTCCGGCTTCGCGTCGTGTTCTCCCCCTCTGACCGCAGCTGCGAGTAGTAGAAGTAGTCCTTCATGTTCTTGTAGAAACCTCCCTGTATGCCAGTCGTGGCGTGAAAGGCACCGGCGAAGGCATCGTGCGAAGGTTTCGGGTGCGCGCATGAAGAAAAGCACCCGTGTAATCGATTTCCCTTAGAAATACGAAATACTAATATACATGTTCTCCCGTCCCTCGCAGGAGCTCCCCGGATACCGCGTCATCAGGTTGAACCAACATACCTTTATGGTGAAGGGCGGTAGAGAACTGTATTGAACATTCGTCTTCATGGACATTTTGCCTTTAAGTTCCCAGGTTGCACCCACGTGCGTTTACGGTGAAAGGACGTACTGAACTATATTGAACTATGCTGGAATTTTGTTTTTTTGGAATGTTGCCCCTAAAAGGCGTGGAGAATTAAATTATCCCTGCTGTAGAACATGGCGTCGGCTGAGGTGACTACCGAGTAAGATGAGTACTTCGACTTACTTCCAGTCCTCCTGGAATGAGCTCGCAGAAAGCCTGGATGCCTTCGCCCCCTGCAGCAAGTGCCTACAACAAATGAAGGGTCCGGTCTCAATTTGTGTGAAAGACAACTTTCGGTCGCCCTATGGTTCAGTAGCGCTCCTGAATCGGTAGGGACCTTCAAAAACAAGGGGGGTTTCTATTTGAGAGACAGCACCCCATATACACTTTAGTTTAAGGCGTGCGCGTTCTGTGCTGCGGACGTTGCTCTGGTGCATCCGCTGCATTTGAGGACAGTACCAGAACAACCCCAAAAGCAGACAGCTTGTTGCTCGGTCTCCTGTGTTGTCTTTTTAAAATACTGCCACTAGGTCTACAATAAAGCTGCGGCAGAGCTTTTGTTGACTGACTTCTGCTCACCCCGTTGGACATTCGCCATTAAAACAGGCAGATTTAGCTCCCACTGGTTGATGGTACAGTCGCTGCCACCGCTGGAGAAGACAAAAGCTGGATTGGTCTTGTTGTTCAGCTTTTCCACCGCAAGAGAAGTTAACGCACGCGGATGGGCCACCAGGCTTATTGCTTTGTAAGGATTGCTGCGGTGCGTCCACAAGAGCTGACCGTTACACAGAGGTTGCGAAAAAAAGAGCAGGCCCCCTGGCTAACTCTCACCTATGGGACTGAGGACGGATGGTGGAAAAGAAAGTGACCACCAACTAAAAAGGGCACAGTGGCGAACGCCACGGCATTTGCAGAAATGGTACATTACCACTCTGTTGCATTTGGGGTACTCCGCGCACTGAGGGTGACACTGGTCGTGGCAACAAAAGAGAACAACTCGCACGTACTATGCAACAGCGTTTGCCGTGCAACAGACTTAAAACACGCCTCAAAAGCTGCTCACCCGTCGAGCGGTGTCTGTATAAGTCCCAGAAGCTTCTCTTCGCAGAAGAAAGTCAGAAAGTCCCTGTGTAGGGGTTGTACAGGCGTTGCACAGGAAAGGAGAAGCAGACTGCACTGAGTAGGTGGCCAAGGGCTTCTTTTCGAAAACACAATGAATAGTAGAATAGTCTCTGCACGGTGACACCGCATCCTTGTCTCTCGTAAATGTTCAAAGCAGCAATGTGAAAGGCCCTTACAGTTCCATTTTGGCTTCTGCGTGCGGTGGCACTTCCTCGGTGGTGGACTTTGTCTGCGGACTGTTTTTTCCGCCTGTTTTCGAGCTGAAGCTATATTTCAGGCTCTCGACGAAGGAAAGCGGCTGGCCATGCATGGGTGCTTGGATCGTCTGCGAGAACGAGACTGGGTAAAAGCGCAGAGCAATTCAGTTGGGACAGCTGTGACGGATGCATCACACGCGCAATTGCTGTTCTGCTGAGTGTGACTAGATTCGAATGCTCTATAACCTTTTTTCCTTGAAGCTGTCAACTCTTGCCTTCCCTGAAAAAGATCGCCCTTCCATCCTCTATGGAACTGCGCACTTGAACCTTGCATAGTGAATCGTGAAGAGTTGCTGGGAAGCCACTGCCAATTTCACGAATGGTCAACCGAGGTGAGTTTTGTGCCCGATCACTGCACAGTCACTGGCTCAAGTGGTACACATGAACTCCGATGAATTGAGGTAATGACAACACGCCTTTCGCGAAGGTCGCCGTACACGTGATACGTCATAAAATGAATCACGGCAGATGCATCCATTTAAGATGCCTGCGGAGACCGGAGTATATTGCAGACCTCTTACTCGGATGCAGGCGCGTGAGTTGGCGCTCCATATTTTTAGCTTGTACTCGCTGTTGTAGATCAGCACATGGATGTCCGGGCCCCCCTGCGTGCAGAGCAATTGACGTCACATACTGACATGAAAGTCTCCGCTTTTCCATCGCAACTTTGATGTGTAGCTGCTCCTTGGGGAGAAGAGATATTCCTTTCCCACCATGAAACCCCGGCGGCCCTCTGGGTTTTCCTGGGCTTCTGCTGACCTCGGTGGGAGACAAGCAGAGGCACCCACGCGGCAAAGCTTGTTGCTCCACGACGGTGGCGGCAAGAATGATTAGGCCTGCCCGTGAGGAGAGCGCGACACGAAGTCTTCCAGCAAATTATTCATGTCATATAATAAAGGAGTAATTCTCCGTGGACGTGCACTTCTATCTGTGATAACTTCCGTATGGCCGGCTCGTACTGCATCAACGACGACAGCAAGCATGGCTATCTCTGGTCATATGGGTGGCTTCGACTTACCCGTGTACTCCGTTGAATTGGCCACGTCATATTCAACCAGCCTCCTGTCTTCGCCGACGGAAAACAATCGGGGACCTCCAACTGAGGATGTAGCACTCCTGGCGGATGTGCCGCCGGATGGAAACTGACATGTGGAATGAGACAGGCTGCTTGGCAGCTTTGCGATGCTGCCGAAGTTTGAAGGCACGCTGAAGGAGTCAAATTTTTCCACAGACTGCATCGGTTCCACGCAGGGAGAGGAGCAGAACGCAAGGCCCGTGATGCGGCGCCAGTGCGACCGGTGTTTCCCTACAGCACGGAAACGAAAGAGGCGCGCCATTCGATGTGCTGACACAGCCTTGTAAGCTTGCTCACCTCTCATGTGAAGACACAGGTGTAGCCTCCCCGCAATAGTGTGTCAACTGGTAAAAACGTATCACAGAAGGCAGCCGCGCACGTCACTTACATTTGAACTGCCATGTAAGCAGAGGCGTGTACGTGTTTACTACCGAACCTGAAATGCTCCAAAGCAGCTCCACCCGAAAACGGTTGCGACACATCCGCTCCTCTCTCACCCGAAAAGAGCCACTCCAATGGAAGTGTTGAGTCACCCATCCGGTGAGCTAATCTGTTCAATACGAAGAGACCACGTACAGCAACAGTGGCATTATTGTTTCCGAACGGGCAGCATACGTAGCGTATCTAGATGCGGCGATCGTGGTGCACATCACAAACATACGTTGTTCATGCACACCGCACGATTTGTCTATCTGGATTCACATTATCAGCTACCTGCAAAAGGACAACGTATGCCAGTGTTTTTGTGGTTAGTGTTCGGGGTCCGCTGTGCTCCATTTTGTTTTAACAGCTTACTTGTATAAACAGACGCATCGGTCGGCTCGAGCAACGGCCAGTCGGCTGGTATCGTCGCTGAATGATATCTGTCGTAAAATGAGTAAGGAGGTGCAGACAGATTCAAAATGTTCCAATGCAGCGCCTCTCTGGGAATACGTGTGGCGTCAGGCGCGTGGCATAGGCCACAATCAACGGGGAATATGGCCAAATGAGTGTAAACCGCCACGGACTGGCGGTGACGCCACGAGTGTAATATCAGCAAAATATTTCACACACGCTGTTCTGGTGTAGCAGTACAGTTGTACCAAGCGCGCCACCATAGTTCGCTGGTGCACTACAGTGAGTCTACAGCCCGACAATGTAGCGTGACGTGTGAATATTCCTAAGAGACGTGGGGGGCATGAAGGTAATGTTACAAACCGTACGAGGCTCACGCGGATTGGTGCGTCTTACATGCGTCACAGATTCACGAGATTCTCTGCTATTCATCACTTCTATCAAAGACGCGTCTGTACAATCCGTGGCTTGATTGCATTCTTCGCTGTCGCCCCCTCTGCGTTCTTGGCAGGGTCCCTTGTAGGCCGCGGCGTCCGTCATCCGGCGCTCAACTATCTCTGTCCCAGCTTGCACCACAGAGCCATCTGGTGTACTAACTCTGCTCGTTTCATCTCCTGCTATCAACTTGCGTAGACGGGCTTCGCTGACGGAATAGAGCTTCACAAGGCCATTGCTAAAGCCGATTGCCAGTAACCTCCCACATTTTGAGGCAGTAACAACCTGTATGAAAGAGTACCATGGCGTTTGCCTCACCGCAGTCGCTCTGTTGTCTCCCGTCGCTCGAGAGCACACAGGTTTCCTAAGTGACGAATGCCACCACTGCAAGGTGCTCCTGTATTGTGTTGGTGGGGAAGGCGCAGCTTGCTGTGTCTTCAACGAAAACGCTGCATTGTTAAAAACTTGTCGCATTGTCCGGGAAGTTCACGGAAGATCTGGGACGTACATTAGGCGAAAGCTTCTCGAATTTGTGGTGCAAAATGAGGCGGTGAGTCTCGTAATGCCAAAGCTTTAAAAAACCTATGTGCGAAGGACCAGTACACACGATTCTCAGGTGATTGTGAATTCAGCTCTATGAAGGTGCGGAGAGACGAACTCTAGTTGACTGTCTACAAGAAGTGCCTTCCCTCTTCCGTGATCCGGTTAGCAGGTTGAAAATTCATTATGGTAACTGAGAACCTCACCGGAAGCGCCACAAGCAATAAGTAGAGGAAGAGTTGGGTGAGTCTCTATGTCTTGTATCGCAGCGTCAGCGCCCTGGAAGATCGGCGTCTTCCTGCAGAGATGCAAACTCACTTTCACGGTGTTGGTGTTGCCGGCGCCGTGCTGAATGCGCCGCACAAAGCAGGCAGTCTTCTATCTAGCGAGCACTGTACCGTCTCTGTTCTAGTAGTTGCAAGTAATACGCTGCTTCTCTACTGCGTGCGGCGTGCTTCTACTGGTTCCTTAGCGGGGCATGAAATAACATGAACTGTAACCGATTCTCATGCGAGCTGAGGAACACTGCGCAGCCGGCAAACCCGAAACACCTGTCTCACTTGTACACGCCTGTTCGTTCTGTATCAAGACTCGAAGAACTATTTTTCGATATTCGACAAATCTCTGCCGCCTCTGTGGAGACCATAAACGAGGTTACACAAGCAGCGCCCTCCCCCGCAGAGAGTATTGTTTTCCCGCTCTGGCAGTCCACATGAGGGTCATTTTCCACGAAAGACGATGCGTCGTCCATTCCCGCCGAAGACGATGTATACTCGGGAGCTGGCAACCCAAGAGAAGCGCAGGGCAGGGGCGTACTCCACTGTAAACTAGGTGCTGACAATAAACTTGGAAAGGTGAGAGAGTATAAGGCGGCCCGCGTGAGGCGAACACATGCACGACAAAGTTGGCCGGAGTACGGCAGCAAGCTGCTGGTTTCAAAAGGACGTATGCCCCCACAACATGGGTGACAACCCCTAACTAGACAAACTATAGCCCCCGAACTCCAGGGGGAGAAAAGCTGCCCAGGGCAACTTGTCAGCGACGTACCTTGGTCATCCTCCCAGTCGAAAGAGATAGAATGTATCTGTCCCTTGTGGTGCACACGCATAAGTGGGGAGGGCGAAGCCTATTTTGAATGAGGGGTAGAGGAGGCATTTTGTAAACATCCTCTTCATTTCCTCAAGCGCGGAGTGTGTGCTGACCATAGTCATGCAGCGAGTCATTCACCAAGAAGTACTCATAAGCACTAAGTATTCAAAGGGTAGCATCTCGTCTTCGCCCTAGAGCACTCCTTTACCAGTGCGGCATATTACCAGTTTCAAACCTTCAAACCACTGAAGCACCCGGAAGTGCAGGTCGTAGAAGCTGCAGAAAAACAGCATATCGCACAACCGTTACTTGGTGCACATGCTCTTTCTGCGAGGATGTCTTCCTTTGCTCTTTCTGCTACATCGGCGTAGTGTCGGGGCGCCGTACACTGTGTACGATCCATACTTGGTGTGCTGCCCTGTGTGAAATGCACGTGAGAGTCACTGTACAGCAACTAGTGAGCGCAACTATGGCAGACGGGCTCCAGTTGCCGCATGGATGGTGTCAGAGTTGTACAAAGCTGACTGCTTCGACGCGCCGCACGCACCATCATGCGCAGAGGTCCACGCGTACGTATCGGAGCGCCTCTGCCTAGACTCTGCCCGATTCTCTAAATTCTTCCACGCCTGCAGCGATGCTACGATGTAACCTATAGCGCCTTGCAACTGCGTGTTTGAGAAGCCGGCGGCAGTGCTTCTATCAGCCGTGTGCACGCTCACACACTGCACGGGAAAGTGTACTGCACGTGTTGATTTACCTCACGACACCATCCGCAAATCCAGCAACAATTCTCGATTCCTTATACACAAACAGAACGGTGACGGACGCGGAGCTTAAATTAAGTATCCGGACAGCACGTCTCTCGTCAGGTCTACTCAGCCTGCACGAAGTATTGGAGTTTGACGTGAATTCAACCACGGCTTCCGCGCTCCAGGCAGTAGCGTAACACCACGACCAATTTTCTTCTTAAAAGTGCACAACTGATGCACGGACTACTGATTTTCCTCAAGTGTATGTCAGCTTGACGTTATCATGGCTCGAAGATAGAAACGTGTCCCGCAGTGTGTTTGCGTGTTTTTTGCTTCCCTGTGTCTACGACGCGTGTGGCAGCATTTACCCGTCAACTATGAGGCTCAGGTCCCAAAGTACGACGTCTCCATCTACAGTACCTGGGGAAGAAGAAACCACAAGTCAAAACGAATTTCGACTCTGGGTGCGAAGCGCTTGTGAATCCGTGCAGTATCAATGAGAGGTGTAGTGCTCGAGCTATACCCAGATTTCTTTTGACGTAACCGATGTCGTCGTGAGATGCCCCATTTTTTGTGGTAGAACACTCGCGAACAATATCCGCTGCATGATCCAAGCGTGATCAATCCGCTGGGGTAGGCCGATTACCCGTCGCAGCTCTTGTCGATTTAGGAAGGAAAATGGACTGCGTGAAGTCGCCAGTTCGTTGTTTGAAATCTTTGGCTTGCAGAGCGGGGGAGTAGAAGTGGAAGTAGTCCGTGTTCTCGGTCCAAAACCAGAAAAAAACACGCCGCTTCCCATTGGTTAGAATCTCATGCACATCACTGCGGTTGAATAGGATGGAATGCTGCATGGTGTCAAGAGGGCCAACAGACAGAAGACCACGCACTGGCGCTTTGCATTTTGGGCACGCTTTCTCGATGGACGCAATCGAAGCGGGAAACTCAGGTGTGCTGCGTTGGATTCCAGTATACTGCACATCCTCCGAAGTGTCGGATACAGTGAACCCCGTGTGGGTTACCTGGACATCAGGTGTCGCGATTACCGCAATACTGATGGGAGTGGGGCTGCACGGAAGGAAACACGGAATGAGAAGCGCACCAGCACTTTTCACCAACAACGAGTTGGTTTTTCGCACTGGAGCGCCTGCTCCGTACTGCAGAACGTTCTGTGCTTACGTGTATGCCGGACGCGTTACGAGATAACAGCTCTTTTGTGGTGTGACCGTGGTGCATTACAAGACACCCATATGTTACCTAAACGAGGCTTCCTATTCCTGTCGTTGGCGTCTACCTTAACCTGGATGTTACCTTTCAGCCCTCCAGTTCCACACAGCAACGCTCTGGAATAAACTGTGTTTTCTGCGCCTTTCATCTTCCTCGAGACCCGTATGTCGGATGTCCGCTGCAGCATCCGCTAAAGGCTGTTGACCTTCACTCAGTGTGGCACTCGCGCAATTCTGTTGTTCCTCTCCTTTCAACGACCTAAGGCAGGAGTCTGCGCCTAGCGAACTTTCAGGTTTACTCGAAGCGTCGTTCCGCTTGTCTCTGGTTGTCTCGATTTCTAGGCTGTCGTCGTCTTTGCCTTTATCTGTAGCTCTGCCACCGGATGAGAAGCACGGCTGGTCACCTTTTGCGCAAACCAGCTCCGGCGAAAGGAGGGATGAGAGCGTCACGATAAATCGTGCGTCTGGAGTCATGTCCACGGCTTGCACTCCTGTGAAATCACGCAGAGCAAGAGTGCCCTTTAAAATCTTTCACGGACACTAGTGTCTTCAACGTCAGCCATTGTGTTTGGCTTCTGAAGGAAATGCCTTTAACCTAACGGCCCTGGAGGGCCACTACGTGTCTGACAAACGCACGCAGGGTGCGTCTTGATATAGATATGACCAATGTTGTGCAGGTGGGAGTATTCCTCCCAGAAGGTGACTAGGATAATATTATTGATGATAACATGCAACTCGTAGTTCGACCCATGATGTTTGTTGGCAAGGGGTTACAGACTGTACTGGATATAGGGCACTTTTTCCCTGTGACACTCGCACCTGCCGGGTGAGGCTCGACCAGGATCTTCGCAGGCGTTGCCTTGTCACTATCCCACACGACCAAGATACTGTCCTGTTCAGGGCAGAGGCGGAGACAACTTAAAACGATTCTCTCAGCAACATGCAGACTTGCAGAAGGGTGCAGCAGTCCGATAATAGAGCAAAGGCAGCGACGACGAGTTCCGCCATTAATGCTTGACAACGACTAAGTGACTTAAAATCCGTTGGTGAGAGAGATCCTTATTGATAGGATTGCCACGATTACTCGGCTATTCAGACATACGCTGGTGTTCTTTGGCTTGCAAACGGGGTGGCAGCTTTTCCAGGAGCCAGGCAGGTTACAGAGAGTATTTTAGCAGTATTGGCGACGCACAAATGGACGATAGGCTCGTTTACCTTCCCCGCGTCTGCGGTAACAATCCATTTTTTGTTGTCGGAGACTGCAACTGCTGTAATGGCATTTACGTGACCTTGGAGTAGGACTTGGCTGCCTTGGCTGTGATTTTCAAAAGTGTGTATCACCCCGTTGTTGCCCGACGTGAAGAAGACGGCTTTTCGACGCGTGTGTGCACCCGTCCGACAGAGACTGCGCACGCCGCCCACAAGATCTTTGTTATAGCCGAAGGTCCACGAAAGTGACTGAGACACCCATCACACTGACGGCAATGACTGGGTAGCTCTGCCTAGAGTAGGTTGATATGACCTGCTTACAGAAAAATTACATTTTCATCGACAAAGTGTCGACATGGCATTCGGTCACTATGTAGACATGATCTCAGTGTCAACTGTTACATGCAGTGGCACATGCCTTCTACTCAATCTCCGTGCCTGAAACATCCATCATTTCAGTTCTCCTTTTGAGCAACGCGCCTCGCCCTGTGAAACTCTCCTGTGTGTTCTGCACACTTCAAGATACGATCTCGTCATTTCATCCGTGCTCTTCACGTTGGTAGTTGTTTAGTGTTTAGCCCTGAGGCACTGTAGCGCATGTGCGGCAAAACCTGTCTCGCACACCAGTGTATCTCATCCCACAATAAAGGAACGTCGCTTCCTAGCGTGATGTATCTAATATCCAAACGACTACGTCTTCTGGCCAAGCAGTAGCGGTATACCACTCTTTCACTTCCGCTAATCACCTTCGTCCTCTCTGGCTTGTATTCACCCCTCACCAGCGCCAAAGAAGCCCTAGAGGGCGACCCAGACGAAGCCGGTATATCTTGCATTTCTGAAGCCATGCTTTGGGGTCTGCTTGCACCGCCTTCTACAGAAACAAATGTCCGCTGCCGCCTACGCTGGGCTTAGAAGGAGCATAAGCTCCTTCTACGGTTCATGCACGCAACAAACAGAGACTTGTGTGAATCTCTAAGGCATTCGGAGTCAGCTGTGAACTACGAATTTTTGCACACACGAGAGAAGTGAGACCTTCAGTTAGACCCGAGCGCACGGTAGAATGAGGAAAGGTGGATCTCATTGTGTCGATGTAGCAAGGGAGGCGCGAATATTCGGTGACCAGCGCGTCGCGGACAACCTCCGGTACTGTATCTCTTTTCCATAATCTTCCATTATGCCGAACACCATCTCACGCTCCCGACGCGTTGTTATATTTGCCCACCTTGTGTATATTTCAAATTGTTTGCTCTCAGACTCTTCTTCCGATGTGCGGCCTATTTATCGGGACCGTCCCGTGTACCTTTCCGTGGCACGAGAGCTTGCACAGAATGCCTGGTTGATGCATTTCTGAGCAGCCACCTGCATTGCGCCGGGCCTTCGCGCTGGCAAAAGCATGGACAGCATGTACTGCTGTACAAGCCTCAGCGGTGCGCCTTCTACAAGGCAAAGATTTGGAGAAATAAAGCGCAGGGAGATGCTGGTCAAACTGTCCAGATAATCGTCGCGTTCAACTGGCGTGGTACTGTCTGGAGACCTAAAGAGGAGGATGCAGTATTCCGCGGTACACTCTGTGCGCATACGACTAATGATACGCAGTCGGGTTGATGTGGTTTCAAACACTTCCGAGCTCCGCTATCAGGAAGTACCAACGGCGTTCCGGCGAAAGAAGTCGATAATTGTCCCGTTTCACCCACAAGAAATCAACTTTTTCGTGAGCTGATGCGAATCAACTTCTGCCGCTTTTGTTCGATATCGTTCGCGTACTGCAGAACTGCAGTGTGTTCAGCGCTGCGGGTGTGTGGCCCAGAAGTCGCTCAGTTTTGCGATTGTCCCGCATCAGTGGAAGAGTCGATACCCTGTCCCCGACTGTGCGTACTCCCTACGAGGAGCATGCAAGGACAACCGAGAGTGGTCGATGTTGGTGTGCAGTGGTTGGCACACAACATATAATTACATTGTTGTCTTTGTGCTGAACAATAACATATGTACGTGGATACAGTCAGATAGGTAATGGCTAGCTGAAACTGCATGTGTAGCAGAGTGTGTGGCAAATTGCGTGCCAGTCGCAATTAGGGTGTGTGGGCGTAGTCTGCGTTCGTCTCAACACGGTTTACCGAGAAAAGGGCACACGCCAGAGTAATGGATATGCAAACAAGGTAAGATTCAAACACCCCTTTAGACGGTGAGACCACCTCAAACACAGACACCCGCACTCACTGTTACCGTTTTACACTACCTGCTATCAAGTGGAAACCCGGTGGCACCGGCCTTCCCACCCGTACACCCTTTCAATGTGGCATGCTCGACACTGCGTCCTGACCAGTTTCCCGGAAAACGAATCGGTGCCGGTGCAAGGTAACTATCGCGAAAGTGCTCCCGGTGACCACGTACGATTGCCTCTGTACAAGGCCCCCTTTCAGCAACCAAATTTAGTCGCTAAAATAGTGCTATGTTACCCCATATATACTCTCTACCTGGGGAGTCGATGAGTGCGGCCACAGTTTCACCATGCCTTATTCGTAGTCGTACTCGTAACTGTCCGCTAGGTGTTAGTGTCACGCGTTCCAATTAAGCGTTACTATCGAGGAGCCCCGTGGGGGGGAACATTCAGTCCGTCAGTAACCGCAGTACAGTGCACAGGTGGAGCGAGAGGAACCGCAGCAGCGATGGGGGATTCTCGCCTCATAGAATTCCGTACGCGAACGCTGCCAGCGTCTCTCAATAGAGACGAAAACGACGTCGCAATGGTCGTCCGCAAGACCGGCGACTGCGCACTGATCCGCCGGGAGCTGCCGGATGATCAGCATTTGCAGCAGCGGTAGCAGTCGCAGCAGCGGCAGCAGTCGCAGCAGCGGCAGCAGTCGCAGTAGGGGCAGCAGTCGCAGCAGCAGCCGGCAGCCAGCCAAACCGTCATGTCGAATGCTGCGCTGCTGCTCGTCGCCAAGTGGCGATGGCTAACCGCCAGCAGCTACTACTACCCGTTCTCATCAGCTGAGTTGGGCGTGTGACGAATTCATGAACCGGCTCCCCATCAGGTGGGGGAAGGAAGGGCAAACTTTTCGTATGTCAGACCTACACACGTTATTTTGTGTATATACTTATTGTGGGAGGGTGAGGAATTCGCCAGGGCAACCCCTTAGGATGGGTAGGAATGTGACGTTCCATTGACCTCTGTATAGGAAGTGTAAACGGTACGGCACCGAATCTGTTCATGTAACACTCTGGAGAGAACTGCTGCGTTGACGGAGGGGGTATACAGGTGGAAGTTCTGTGCAGTTCAGCGCAGCTGGCAGCCGGACTCCACCACCGCTCGCACAAGTTTGAGGAGACGTCCGTATCTGGTAAAGAATGACGCTGCCCGCCTAGTGAGACTGGGTGAATAGTGAGTGCGACGGTCGTCAATAAGAAGCCCGCAGCATGGGTGTAGCGGGAGGGCAAGTGCGGTTGACCCTCTGTGGTCGTAGCCCGACTGATTGTTGTGCACCTCCGTTGATATTTCTGTCTTCAGGTGAATCGTAGGAGCAGTTCCCTGTGCACAACGTCACGCGTAACAGGCGCACAAGGGCGTAGTGGCCGGACATTGTGCGTATATGGCGTCTTGTAGTAGCAAGCACCCTCGTGCATCCGTACAAGAACACCACTCCGTAGCAGCGTAGCGGGGTGTCCTGCGGTAGAAAACACCCTCCTACATCTACGCGACAATGCTACGAGGGACTGTGGTGCTTCGCAGTATGCCGGCGTCACCCGGTTCCAGTGGGAAGAAGTTATCTTGATGGCGACCAGTTGTAACGTCAGTCCAGGGAAGTTGCGTACTCTTACGTGGATGTATTTTGGCCGGCGTAATTGCATATGAGCTTGGAAAGGTTTCCACGGCAGCGCATGAGCCAGGACTGCCTTTGTTTCTTCCGTGGAGCAACTGGATAGGTTCACTTGTTCTGCATCCCAGTGTGTGTTCGTTCACGGATGTGCTGCGCCATTTGAACTGGTGTGGCGCGTACAAGGTATAACACAGGCGCAGATGGTGCGTACTATGTGGATTCTGATCAGTGCTATGTGTGGACAGTTCGGAGGCGAAGATGCGTTCGTATGTACCAACTAAATCAGCTTCCGCTTCAGAAGCGTCAACAATAGCAACTGCAGCAGCGGCAGCAGCTGCGACATCAGCAGCAGTGGCAACGCCCACTGCGGTGCCCTCAACAGCCGCAACGTCAGCAGCAGCAGCAGCATCAACGCCTGCAGCAGAACCGTGGAAGAACAGCGGCACGTTTTTGCAACAGAAGCCGTTAGCCGCTGAAGCGTCGTCAGTACGCTTGCCAGAGACTATGGATTTGCGGGACAGGCTCTTTGCGGGAATTTCGGAGGAAAGCTTGGAGGAAGGGGATGACGATGGGGCAGAAGTTGTCATCGAACCAGACGGGCGTATCAAAGGTACGGGGAAATTCTTCTGGAGTTGGTGTGGTGTTTGATGGGATATACTTCGTTCATACGCAATATACAAAGCGGCGAGTGTACCACATGGCGGTCCAGCTCATCGTTGGCGCTGATGTGAGTCTTGCCAGTGATACCCGTGCTAGGAGCTATGTCATTTTAGAGCACTACTCTTAAACAACTACGGTTCGCACGCTGTGGTAATATGTTTCCCTCAGATGTTCATGCAGTGTTAACGGTGTACTATTATTGCCACATTCGAAGAGTGCCAAAAAGCACTACCCGTGCACAACTGCTGCAGATCAGCGCCTATGAAGATTTTCCTGCGCAGTTCTGCTAAGCCCAATTTGGAGCACAGAATCGCTTCACTTTCACCGCAACATTTGTGTGCTGTTAAGGCTCTTCTGTTGATTGCTTTTTTGTGCCTGGCGCTGAAACAGTACACCCTCGCCGCAGGCCTAACTACCTGCGGTACGGTGGGGCTCTAGAACCCCCATCTCTCGGTACAAGTTTAGATGCGGAGCGAGGCGCGATTCAGCGAGATACTCGAGTTGCAGAAGATCTACTGCTACTGCAGCTGCTCCGGAATCAGCGTCAAGACAGAAGTGGTCCTGGAAGTGGCTTGGACTCCCTTTTAGAGGAGGAGGTTCGTAAACTTCTGGTCAAGGAGGCTACAACCGGAGGAGCGGCACCTAACACTTTTGCTGGTAGGCTGCAGTAAAGAACATGCTACACCAAAGGGCTGCTGTAAGAAGGCTACCACAGGTCGCTGGTCAATGGTGCGAATCTACTGCTACATGTAGTAGAAGTCCGCACGTAAGAGGAATCTCACCCACACAGCCTGCTACAAGTTTTTGAGCTATTCCAACAGAACCTACAACGAACAAAGCAAGTCAGAAAATTGTTATACTCAGGAATGCCGGCAAGTACCGCAGGTACCCCAGCGCATCCACTATTACACCAGAGCACCCTTTTCAAAGCTATTCACACCCGGCGCCGATGGCGCCGTTTGGTCGGCGTACTCGGCCGATTCGCGCGGAAAAGTTTGGAAGTCATCTGCATCACTCGGTGTTTTTACGTGTCTGCGTGAGACGATCGTGCAGCCTTGCACGGTTCATGGAAGAGTTTCGAACGTGGCTACACGAACGTGCGTCCGTGTATGTCTAAGTAAGCGTTCACCACATTGGATGGATAATTTGAAGTGGCATCGTACGGCCACAACTGTTGTCACCTGCTGAGAAGAGTCACATACATGGATAACCCTCCGACATTCGTCGGCGTCTCCAAAAATTCACTGTCGGTACGCAGTTGTGTGAACATCGTGGAGTAAAGAACGGCGGTGCAGGCCAGTGCAGCAGGCGTCCAACGGTCGAATCATCGTGCAGTGTGTAGCCAGCACCACACTGTTCATGTGCAGATTTGTCCCTCTGTAGCACACATTTTTGGTGATGTGCATGCCCTTCTGTGTTTCAGGGTTGGAAACGGGGAGCCGTTCCGACGCTGACTCATCATCAGGAGGCGGTTCGTCCGGAGAATCCCGTATCTTGACCACGCCTGCTGGGTAAGTCCGAAGAGAATAGAGCAGAAAAATTTGTGGTAACTTTGCAGTGAATCTTCGTGGAGGCTGTTCGGCGGCTTCGCTCTCTGTCATCCGTGCACTCCACCACAAACAATAGTACAGCGGAGTCTTCGCAGTTAGGTGTTTCACTTTGCAGTGAATCTTCGTGGAGGCTGTTCGGCGGCTTCGCTCTCTGTCATCTGTGCACTCCATCACAAACAATAATACAGCGGAGTCTTCGCAGTTAGGTGTTTTCTGAAGGGGGAGGTTCCTTGCCCTGGTAGCGAGTTACACCCTGGTCGTGTGCATTCGCAAGGTTCCGCCAGTATGCCTGGTGCGTCAGTACAGATGTGTGTTGGCCGTACTGCACACTTCGTAGATGTGGGAAACCTTCGCGTTGTATTCGTGTGATTTACTGGCGCTCAGGTACTTCGTTGCTTTCATTGTGGGCTTTGGCGGAATTCTCCTGATTGCGATGCTGTGCTGCGTCATTCGGGCGGCTTACGTGAAACGACAGGTTAGACGCCCGGTGCGAGAGGAGATCATAGTACACGAGGACGCGTGACCACAGCATCGTGTATGAAGTTGATTTTCAGGGTTGAGCCGTTAAAACTGCGTCACCGTTGAGAGAGTTTCCTTTCTACTGCACGTTGTAACTCTGCAGTAGTCCTGGCGCAACGTTACACTACTGCAGCTTTCGGCGGTTGAACAACATTTTTGATAGGCGCATTCGTCCTGAGGCTGTTTTCAGCACGCGGTTAATGGTGCACGTGACTGCGGCATCTGAGTTCTTTAGGCATGCGCTACTATTTGCCCGCAGAGGGACATTTAGTGCTGTCATTATAAACATGTTGTCTGAGGGTTGGTGCACCGGCGCCATCCTTTTGCACTGCTGTTGAACGCAGAAGGCACGATTGAAGAAATTGCTAGCAGAGAAGCTACGTGGTCAGACTGCTGAAGAACCGGAGCATGCAGGTTTAAGCGAGCCGGCGTTTTACGAGGTTGTAGAGGATCAGCCTCCTGGAGCCACTCCGTCGGAAGATCTTACCGCCGATCCAGACTGGATAGATGTCCGCGTAGAGCAGCAAGCACCGCCAGAGGAACAGCAAATGGTACGCTGGGCATTTTCTGTATACCGCTGATAGTGTTATTGTGTGCTGCTGGATGGTGGGGTAGGTGCGCTGAACTCGACTACCGGACTAGGACGGCAGTTACAGTAGGTCTCTCTTTTGTGTTCGTATGCGGAGGTGGGAGAGTCTGGATGCATCTTTGATGCGTAACCAAAATATCGCACATTTGCGTGGGACAGTGGTACACAGTGGTACAGCGGCTGTAGGTGCACCTTTTGCGTTTATGTGGTGGCCAATTTTTAGGCACCCAATATCTATAAATGCGTAGACGCGTACGTGCATGTTATTGCGGTTATTCGAGGACGTGCGGATCACGCTTGTGATATGAGGCCTCCCGGTGCCAAGTAAATGGCTATGTGTTCAACGCAGTTATTGCTGCGGACAGCCTTCGCACGTTGCGGCTGCGGTAAGAAAGCGCACTGTCTGATAGCGTGAATACCCGAGGCGTACAGTACCAACGGATATGCACATGCACGTACGCTTGAATGTGTATTGTGCTTGCTGTGTGATGTAAGATGAACGTGGCGCGGCTAGACACTTTGAGCAAAGCTGGACTGCCTACCGAGTCGACCGAAGAGGAGAAACGACCTGAGCAGCTACCGTACAAATCGAAGAAGAAACAGAAAAAGAAGAGTGCCCACGTGGGTCTCTGGGGAGACGAAGAACTGGATAGAGAGAAATCGAGAGACAAACTTAAGTCTCGAAAGAAATCGAGTAAAGCCAGCGACGTTGCGGATGCAGACGTGGAAAAGGGAGAGGAAAAAAGGAGGAGAGCGACGCGCAGAGGAAAAGAGCTGAAGAAGGCTTTGTCGAGCAGGAGAACTCTCCGACTCGCTGGCTGAAAAGCCGTTATTTCAACACTGTGGCAGAAGAGCATGCATTTACATCAGTTTTCCTGCCAAAAATCTGAGGGGGATGACGGGTAGTTGTGACTTTACAGGTGTTGTGCTAGTTATTATAACTTTACAGGTGGTGTGCTGGTGTTAGCTGTACCAGAAGGTGCTAGTGCTGGGCCCAGAAGGGCGCGAGTAACGCCCCGTGTGGCCGCCGGCGAGTACGTCGCCACGAGTGTCAACAAGCTGATCGCTGAAGCAGACGTACACTCACGTGTACGTGTATACATTTCCGTATGCATATATATACATATACATATATATGTATATGTGTTCTTTTTCTTGTACGCTCTTTTTTCTTTTGTACACAATAACGTACGCTTGTATACGAATGAACGTGGGCAGCCGGTGGTAACAGGTGCTCATTTCTCAGCACGGCCCTATGCGCACCTCATTAAACATTTCTTTACTCTGTCCCACCCTTCCTGCCGCCGAATCTTTCTACACGCTCCTGCTCACTGGAATCTCTTCGCGTTGCTGTGCGTTCCGACCAGCAACCCTTTCGTTCCCCACATTTACTTGTACATACTTTTTACCGATGTTTGCACATAAAGGGATCCAGACGCGTGCGTACAGATACAGATATACATACATAGGTAATATCCGTGTCTGCCACTGGATGGCGATATATATACGTGAAAACACATTCACGTACTCACACAGCATGTAAACGCCCACACAGTCATGATGCATCTACGCAAGCCGGAGCTGCAGGCAAGAACACGTCTGAGCATTTCCAGAAGCTTCAACGACTGTACGTGCACACCAGGTCGCGATGTACACAAACTTTACATATCATATCACTAAACAAAACCTCGGAATATCAAGTGCTTGGCACCCTACTGCCTTTCACAAAACGCAGTCTGCGTCTGCAGGTGCCGAGAAAGACGTTGGTGAGCGCTGTGTCTTGGGGAAGAACGGAAATCCATACATTATATCTGTGTAACTCACTGTATAACCTCACGCACACCTCCCATCAACTCACATGCACACACACACGTACGTGCGGCTGCGCAGGCGAAGGTCGGTAACAACGTGGAGGACTATTAGTATACATATACGTACTCACGTGTACGTAGGCAACTCGATATATACATATATGCATGCACATATACGAGTATGCGTACGTACACGCATGCAAGTCGTACACTCACAGCTTTGGAACCCAATGATCGACGAGTCTATACATTTATTCGGTCCACGACGCAGAGACACATGAATGACTGTTTGATTATACACACACACACATACCTGTGCACACACGGCAGACTGAGTCTTCCTGGCGGACACAAAAGAGACTCGTAAAGAGCTCCTTGATCAGCTACGACTGCACGCATACTTCGGCGATTCGCACACCTGTATACATAGATACATCTACACACAGAGTGCAAATACACATATATCACATATACACACAGAGAGAGACAGGCACGCAGGGGAGTGTTAGGGAAAAAGTACGTCAAACGCTGTCTTCTACCAGACGTGTTGCTGTTGGTAGTTCCACTCTGTGGACGCCTGCGTCAATACATAAATGTCTGCAGAGGGAGAGAGCGACAGAGTTGTGCGTGTGACTCCACACTTGCACATCCTCGTGCAACGCAGCCACACCAGACAGACACACACGCACTCCTTCAAAAACGCCGGAAGACGCGCACTGCGACCACAAGCGAGAAGAAGTCACAGTGCTGCCCTGTGTACAATCATCACAAGCAGCTACCTCCTGATAAGACTCACGTGACGACACATACGTGCACAAGGTGTACAGGTGTGGGAAGATTTAGGAAGGAAGTATGCATGAATAGATATATACCAGGAATTACATACGCGTATACGCGTGCAAAATTTGCGCTCACGGAGACATACGCGCATCTGTGCAGGCGGGCGAAACACGTGCGCTACCGGCGCGTGTTCGCGGTGGCCTCAGACTTTCCTGCGTCCTTCTGCGACGCGATCTTCTCTGGGGTGCTGCCGCCGGTTCCAGTCGAAGCAGCACTGCTGCCTTCGGCCCTCGTCTCTTCTCCTCTGTCAGCTGCTACAAACGGACGACAAGAAGAGGCGGAGAGGGAAGAAGACGAGGACGATGAAGGCACGAGAGAAGAAGAAGAGGAAGCAGAAGTCCCAGTGGAAACGAGAGTGGCACTCGGCGCCTTGGCGCTTGAGAAACATCCCAGTTCGGCGAGCTGAAGAGAGAAGGAATAATCCACAACGACGCCTTCTTTGAGGAAAACAGAGACGACACGTCGAGGTAAAGCACAAAAGACGCACACTGACGAACGTACGGTGTGTGCGTGCGTGTCGTTGCATCTATTTGTTCACATATACACAGAAATACTCATGCTTATGTGTGTACACATATACAGGATCGGAAAATATGTACACGAGCGTATACACGTGAACGTATATATGCATATGTGTACACATGTCTAACACGTGTGTGTCCCGTGCGATATATTGAACCTGCCGGTCTGGCTCTTACGGAAGACGGAAACACACGTGTCCACACGCAGACATGCGCAGATATATAGATACATGTGTACATATACGTCGTCACCGTGAAGCCAATTAACAACGGAGAAGAACGCCATACGAAAGGTCTGAATCGGCCACTGCAGTACGACTCTGATTATGTCCAGCAAGTGCGTACACACACGTATATTCAGAAAGGTTTGAAAAGCAGGAGCCGACACAGCGTCAATCGTGAGAGTAGCTCGGCGAGTAGCGGGAGCAGCGCACTCATCTTCACTCGTCCCGATCGCAGGGAGAGAAGCAGACGAAGAAGAGAAGAAGTAGGAAACTACGAGAGAAAACTGACAGCAGGAACAAAGTACTGCCGAAGGCGCTGACGGCGTGGAAGGTAAAACACCAGGAGTGTGGCCCGCAGATTCGCCACCTGACACACTTGGTAGACAGCACTGACGGCCCCTTAACGGCATCTTCTGTGGGCGTAGACAGGCACGTACGCCTGTGTGAGACACGTTTGTTGCCGAACGAAACAGGCAGCGGCGCCAATGAAATGCGTAGCAGAAAGAAGCAGGCGTGGAAAGGGCTGTTGTGTCAGCGTTTTTTCGCTTCGGGCACGAAATAAAACGCCGCAGAAAACTCAAAAAGGTGGACACCTCCTGCTCAAATTCTGCCTCCCCCGTGTCGTCTTCCTATTCGAAGCGCTGCAGTGCACGCGTTGACCATGTGTGTGTGGCGCACTGTCACCCCTGGACCCTCCGCGCCGCGTCCTTCTTGTCGCTGCTGCTGGGGCTCTCGCTGCAGTCTGCGCTCCCGCTGGTGCAGCAGCTGCTGCTGAAAGTGACGTCGCTACGTCTCTTCTCCTCCTCCTGCTGTTGCTACTGCTTCCTGTTTGATTGACTGCTGCTATTGCCGCTGCTTCGTGTTGCTGCTGCAGCTACTGCTGCTACTGCTCGGAGTCGCTTCTGCTGCTGTGGCTGCTGCTTTGTGCTGCTGCTCCTTCGCTACTGCAGCTGTTTTGTATTGCCGCATCTACTCTTGCTGCGACGTTGAGCTGCTGCTGCCGCGTTGTCCTTGCTGCTAAACTGCGTCGATGCTGCTTTATCATTGTTGCTGCTTTGTGTTGCTGCTGCTGCTTCTTCGTAGGCTTCACGTGCCGCGCCCGAAGAGTTCTTTGGTCTCTGATGCAGCGGTGTATTAACTATACTCGCAAGCCCTGTGTCCACGTCTCTGAGTGTGAGGGTAGAATGCCACGTCCACCAGCCGCACGTGTGCCTCACTCCTTAGGAGACGTGCCATATATGTATACATATATATATATATACGTATACAGCGAGAGAGAGGTGGGACGCGGAAAATGGTCACTACACGTTAGAGAAGAAAAACAGGGACGGAGACGGCGCAGGGTCTATCGAATCAGAGAGAGCGGCACGTCTCATGTCGTCCACTTCCCTCCTCCGTCGCTGTAGACACCATTTTTTCTCTCCTGCCTGTTCCTCATATATGCCTATGACACTGTGGCTAATGTTTTTCCCCTGGGTACGTCCGCCTAGAATGTCAGTCTTAATGGTCATGGTGTAGCTTTCGAATCTCCTTTCTCCTGCAATTCTTTTTCGCGTCTCTGCTGCCCGTCCCGCTTCCTCGTCTCCTTCCTCTCGCACTTCCTTTTCTTCGGCCTGTTCCTTTCTCTTCTACGCGTGTCAATCAAATTTTGCGTGTCCTTTCTGCTGCGTGCGTGGACATGTAGTTGTTTCTCCTCACAAGCCTCCCGCCTCCACGTTGTCTTCTTCTTTGAAGGTGTCTTCTACAACACCTGCGCCTGCTGCCTGTGTGCGTTCCAACTCACACACACGTACCTCTTCACACACGTGCACCGAGAACGAAGCCGCCAAGGGCCAGCGAAGACACGTACGTGTGCGAGCGACTCTCATAATAAAAGGCCGGACGGTGAATCTTCTGTGACCACCCTCAACAGTTTACACTCGCCTCCCTCTTTTCCTTCGTCGTCGTCTTCTCTGTGTTTTCTCTCGTCCTTCTGCGTATTTCCCTTCCCTGTATTCTGCTCCGTCTTACCCCCTTCGTGAGCAATCGCATGTGTTCGCGCCGGACTTTACGTGCCTCGCTCCGCCGGAGGCTTTCTCTGTTTCTCTTCAAAGCAGCTGCGTGCCGCGCCTTGTACAACTTCGCGTTGTTCTTGCGCGACATCTTGGCGCGAAAAACAGGACGAGAGAAATATCGCCGGTGAGAAACGCAGAAACGACGTGAACGACTCAGGCGAGTCTTTCTTCACGCGCAGTGCGGACTCCGTAAAAGTGGACGCAGCACCGGGTTTTCCTCTGACATAGGAGCATATATATATATATATAATGTATGTGTGTACCTGCGGTGGGTGGCACGGAAGACAGAGGCGAAAAAAACCACAGGTGAGATCGGTGAGGCAGACACAGAAAAGTGGAGTAAGACCCACACAAATTCCCGCGTCGTAGGAGAGAGGCCAGGGATGCGAGGGAGAAGTTCACTTGTAGATTTTTTCGCTGAACTCTGGGTGTGTGACGTTTTTCCAGACAAACGAACGTACGCGCGCGGCAGAACGACGTGCTGCCTTCTTTCTCTCTGCAGCGGACAAGGACACCTCCCACAGAAAAATCGCTGAACTGCAACGAGGGGGTTGACACAGAAACACTGACGGAGGGGCAATTGGCGGAAGAGCCCGGCGCGTGGGGAGGGCCCGACAAACGGGAATTCGACAGTCTGGAAAGCAACGAATGCGACGTTCTTACTTGGCAAAACGAAAACACTTGCGTAAGCAGAGAGTGGAAGCGCGGGACGTACTGCGGAGAAGTTACACTTCAGAAACACGCGAAGCAAAGGGGAGTGGGAGGGTGAGAACTACTTTTATCTGTTTGTTAACAAGACGAAATGTCAGCGAATATCGCCTGGACACTCACAGACAGAGAGAGTTCCTCGATACAAGTAACAAAGTAAAATGGAGAAAAGCGAATATCGACTGGACACTCGCAGACAAAGAGCGTTATTCGAGACATACGTAACAATGTAAAATGGAGAAAAGCTCACAGATTTCCACGGCGGCGGACCGAAGCCTATTTTACTGCAAAAAAGAGCTAATTCAGAGGAAGCCAACAGAAGGGAAAAACTATACCACTTGCCAAGTGGACAAGTGGGCGAAGAGAGAGAAGTACAGACTTCCTCCCGTTGGAGATAGAAACAAGTGCACACAGCGGTGCCACTCTTTCAGCAGTAAGATATGAGGAAGTAAAGCGGAAAAGCAAAGCAACGATTCTCTGATCAAACAAGCGGGGGAAAAGGAGGAAAATACGCCCATGCGTTGTCCTTTTCCGATGAAGGAAGAGATGAACGAATGTGACGTGTAATCCCTTTTCCACTAGAAAACGCTCGAGAAAAGCGTGATAGACATTCCACTGTCAGGACACGGGTGAATGGCAGTGAAATGTAAAGTTTTCCCCTCATACCACGACACCTCTGGCTATTTGCATGTCTCCACCGTGTGACGGAAGACATTTGTCCATTTGTAACAGTGACAGACGCCTTATCTCGTCATTTGTTTTCTTCTTGTTCTACACGTTTTTGTCTCCTCCTGCCTTCTGTCCCCTAACAGCCTTCTGCGGCTTTAGCTTCTTTGTCTGAACGAAGATCGCAGTTTCTTTTCTTCCACCCGTCGGCTTCCGTCCCAGCTTGATTGCGTTCTGTGCCTTTCTATTCACAGCAGGAACTTCCTTCCCACATATTCCAAAACGTTGGTTGTCTTTTATATTCGGCGAAATTTTACCCTAATCTCACTCTTCGTTCCATACCCACAAGTAAGAGCGTTGGTGGTCGGTCACACTCTCGTATTTGAGACGAGACTCCCGTCGAAACAGGTGGGCGTACGCACAGAGCAAGGAGGTGTGGAAGCAGATGTAATCAAAAGGGGTTGAACGCGCTCAGGTAGAAGATTTCCTATTCTTTAACTTCCCGGAAAGCGACGGGAATATGACTACTAGTTTGGTGTACGGAAGCACGAAATAACTGCCGCCCTCGTAAGTGAAGCGCGGAAAGGACGAAGTCAGCGCGGAAGTTTTGCTTCAACCACGAAGGTCAAAACATGTTTAGTCCTGTTCTGAGAGCAGCGAAGCTAATTCTTTGACTATTTCCACTAAACAGATGGAGGAACATCCTCCTCATCAGGAAGTGAGGAGGTATACGGCTGGGCACGACGGCCGAGCTGAGTACTTTGGGGAGCGAAAAACCAGGACTTCTACCGTAAAAGGACTCACTTTGAAAAAATACGCACTGGAAGAACTTGATTTCCCAGTGTCGCACAGCTGCATGCGCGGCAGCCACGTCATGGTGGCGCGCATGCGCGTGGTTTTCGCACCGAGTCTAGCTTTATAGCAGACACACCGTAGAATACGCTTTTCTTGCAGAGATGGGAGGACTAGAAATGGAGCACAAGGTGAATGTATTGTCATCTTGAGATTTCTCCACGTTCGAGCGGAGGGGAATCTCAGAAATCGCAAGCTGCAATAGGAGAAGAGTCGTTTCGTTATTGTATGACGTTTCACACGATGAATACTGCTCTACCTCGTTGCACATTTCCATCTATCCAGCCCCTCTTCACCCCCGCCTTTTGTAGAAACCTCTCCCTACTTTCCTTCTCTTAGTTCACACGAAAATTTACGAGCTTCACTTGTGTATGTGTATGCCGTGCGATGAGCATTAACACATACATACATATTTATGTACACATATACATGCATACGCAACATATACACATATAAATATATGCGTACGTACAAACAACATCGTAGGCGTGCAAACCCACGCACAGGTGTCTCCACTTCTACGGAGAACAGCTTTTTTTTGATGTGCGGTCCATACGTGTAAATCATCGTTCTGTTGTGGATGTCTGGGCAACTGCTCGCGGCTTTTCTGCGTCCTGCAGTTCCAGAACCTATGCAGATGTAGACGTTGTGTCGATAGTTCTATCGGTATACATGCTGACGCCGTAAGGTCGCGGTCCTCCCCCGGACCCATCTTCAGGAGTATCTTCCTCCGTCCACGCACCCATCATTAACGTATATAGCTACGCGTTTTTAACATGTGCATACCTACACGTCTGACGAGCAGATGTGAATTTCCTTCCTCGTGCCGGCACGCGTATACCTGCTTTTCGCAACAGAGGCACCAGTAGTTACCGTGTGAACGGCTTACCACGCGGAGACAAAATGTCCAGCTGTGGCGCTCGCACTGGGATACGCTTCCACTAAAAAATTTGTCTGTGCCTTTTATAAATAAATGGATATGTATACCAAGATGCGCTCCTTTATAGACGAAGCTTATCCAGACACGTCGTCTCTTTTACGCACCTTGTGCGTTGCCGGGGCCGTTTACGTGGCGGTGTATAGATGCAGTTACTTCACGCGCGGTTGCCAAACTATCGTTAAACGTGGAATCTTTAGAGGTAGAGAGATCTCCAGAGTTACACAGATACACAGTGACAAAGAGCAACATCCGCAGAGGGGCGTGTCTACACATTTGTGAGTTGGCAATCTGAATGAATACGTATCAACTCGACGTGTACACAAGAGGGAGTGTTGTTTTGCCCGAGACAGCCGCGTCTGCTTCCCCTTTTCCCCCGGCGGGGGGAGGGGGCTGACCTGCCTTTCCGTATCCCTGTTTTCCACATCTCTGTGTACGTTGTGTATGTTTGTGTGTCTGAATTTTTGCGTCTATCCGTGCCCGGATTGAAATCAGATGCCTGCGTGTGAAGAGCCCCACGTGCAACCACGCGCCTGTGCGTTTCTATGCGGTGCTACTGGTGCCGTTTCGTCTGCGTAGCTACACCTGTAGTGCTGTGCTGCTGCGTGTTTGCTGTTGCGCGTGCTCTGACGGGGGAAAGATACTCGGCAGCGGTGCTGCTGTTGCTGCTTCCTTTCATTCCTGCGGCTCTCCTGGTCCTGCTGGTTGTCTGCAGCTGCTGCGGCGGAAGTGCTTTCACTGCCGTTCTGATTTTCCTAGTACAGCTGCTGCCCCTACCCGTGCACTGCTCCCGCTGCGACAGTGACTGCACTTTTTTTCGACGAAGAAATCGTCGCGATGTCGCTGCAGTCGTCTTCATCGCTCGCGTCTGTTTCTTTCTTTCGACGGAGCCGACGTCACACTGCAGCAGCACGACAAAACGGGTCTCAGGCGACTTCGTGGGTCTTCTCTTCTCCCTCTGTTTCTCTTACCGGTTTACCTGACAGCGGCGCCGTAGATCTGTCTGTCTGTCCGTCTGCTCCTGCTGCTGCACCACCGACAGCACAAATATCGACTCTCACGCTTCGAAACTTCTCCCCTAACTCTCCTTCGCGGACAGCAGCACACCTTCCTTCCGCTGCTGCTTCTGTCGGTCCTGACACCTCTTCCGCTGCTGCTCCTGGTGCTGCTGGTGTCGCAGATGTTCCTGCTCGCACTGCTTCCTCGGCTGCTGCTGACGCGGCTCATTCTCCTGTTGTGACGTCTGCTGCTCCACGCCGTTCTTCTCCTGCTTCGCGAGCAGCTGTCGCCGGCTGTGCCCCGTCTGCTGCTGCTTCTGTCCCTTCTCTTGCCGATCGTGCTGCTGGTGCTGAGGCAGCGGCGAGGAAGGGCTCGAGAGCAGCAACCCGGGCAACGCTCGGTTGGCCGTCTTCGCCTCGGTCGCCTGCCCGTGCCGTGCTGCTAGCAGATCCTGTGACTGTTTACTTCCCTGCTTTTGCGGCGTGGCTCAGCGATCTGCCGCCTCGGGCTGCTTGCAAGCTGCTTCTTCATGCGGTGCTCCACAGCAGCTCTACAGACGCATCGTCCCGAGGCTGCGGCTCTCTTCCTGTGGCTGCTGCTGCCCAGCAGCTGCTGCAGCAACCACAGCCTGTTGCTCATGAGGAGGCTTCTTTTCGTGAAGAAGAGCAGCTGCTTCAGCTTCCCGTCGACCTGCCGAAGCAGCAGCAGCCGCCGCTCTTTGAGTTCCCAGGGCAGAACACAGCAGCAGCTGCAGCAGCAACACGGTTGGTGCGCGTTCAGCAGCCGACTGCGGCTCCGGCGTGGCCGACGCCCGAAGAGTCAGTCGACTCCTTCCATGCGCGGGTGTGGCGCAACAGCAGCAGACGACAGCTGCTGCAGCACGACGGAGAAAAGACTGCAGATCTCTCGCTGCAGCCCGTTGCTCTCAACAGTGCCTGCACTGCTCCACAGGTGCACCAGCAGCGAAGGGGAAGGACTTCGCTGCTGCAGCAAGACACATCTCTTCAGCAGCGTGCTACGTCGCAGAGTAACAGCTGTAATCGTGCGAAGCCGCTTCGTGGAACCGCGGAAGAAAGGCATGCAAGACGGCGGCAGCAACAGCCTGGAGCCGCAGCCAGAAGCCGTGGCTTGTCTGCGGCGCAGCTGATGGTCCCTGCTGGTCTGCAGCAGCCAATTCAGCAGAAGGCGGCCTTCCTAACTCACCAGCGGCCTCGAGTCACTCGTTATGCGCTGCGACAGCAGCAGGAGGACGAAGAAGAGAATTGCACAGGTTTTTGTCTGCAGCAGCAACCCAACACCACTGCACAGCAGCACCAGGAGCAACCATCTGCACGTGCATTCTCCGAAGAGCAGAAGAGCCACGAACATCACGTTTCGAGGCAACTGCAGCAGCAGACGCAGCAGCAGGCGCAGCACCGGACGCAGCAGCAGGCGCAGCAGCGGACGCAGCAGCAGTTTCTGCAGGAAAGTCAAGTGCAAGCCCTGCCACAGCTGCGACATCGTCATCAACAACAACAAACGCTCAGGCACGTCCACGACCAGCAGCAAAGCCAGCAGGTGGAGCAGCAGGAACAGAAGCAGCGGCGGGAACAGCTGCGGCGGGATCAACAGGACGAGGATCGGCAACAACGACGAAGAACAGATGTCACTGTGGGAGTGGACGATGGAAGTCAGCAGCGTTTGCCTCAAGTTGCTGCAGCAGAAGCGCGCGTCAGGTGCCCACACCGCGGCTCCAGAAAGCAGCAGCGGCGTGATGGAGGAACGCGAGGGGAGCAACATACTGGCTCAGTCAAGCAGCAAGAGCAACAGGCGCTTGCTGTTCCGGATGAGCCACACAGGAAGGGTGGCGGATTTTCGCGTCAAACGCGCAGGCTACTGCAGCAGCTACTGTTGGAGAAAATCGAGGAGCAATACCTTCTCTTCGATCTGCTGCTGACGGAAGGCGTGTTTCTTCTGGAGCCGCAGCAGCCGCCTCCTTGGCCTCCCCCGCCGCCTGCTGCGGCTGTCGCTATTGCTGCGCTTCTGGTGCTCCGGCTTGCGGAACCTGCTGCTGCTGCTGAAGCGGACTGCGCGCCAGTAACGGCACATACCGCAGCGGCAACAGGACGGAGAGGAGCAGCAGGAGGTGCGAGAGTGCAGGGATGCGGAGCACTAGCAGGAGACGTGTTGGCAGAGAGCCGTGGCTTTCCACAGCAGGCAGCAGAAATTGTTTCACGTCTCTGCCCTTGTACAATTCCTAGGGCAGCGGCGGAAGCCCCCGCCGCTGCGGCTGCAGCAGCCGCAGCCGAAGTGGCAGCCATCAGGGCAACCTCAGCGGAGAGTCGCTTGCAGTGGGCACGAGCGTCCTCAGCAGCAGCGGCTGCTAGTCTTTTTACTAAAGCAGCTCCTCCAGGGGCAGCTGAACGCACGAGGACAACTGAAGCAGCAGGAGTGCCTGCAGGGGCGCACACAGCAGCAGACCGGACGTATTCCGCAGTCGTGCCAGTGCCCATTAGCGCGTCAGCAGAAGGAGTCCCAGCAACGCAGCCGCCGTACCCAGGCGCAGCAGCCGCAACAATGTACGCAGCCGAACACCAGAAGTTCTCCATTCTCGCCAGATACGAGAAAGCGAAGGAACTTCCTGCCGAGTGGGGAGCTCGCACAGGACAGGCACAACGATGCTGCGTCGATCTTCCGCCTTCTGTGCTGCAGGTGCTGCTGCGTGGATACTTTTCGCTGGATGCTGCTGTTCTGCTGCGTCTGCTGCTGCTACCGAGTTCTCACCAGCAGCTGCTCGTCGGAAACGCTTCTAGCTGCTGCTGGCGGGGAGGCGTTGCTGCAGCAACAAAGTCGCCTGACCGTTACGGAAGGGGAGCCGCACCAGGAAGCAGCAGTGGCGTGCGTGCATTCTTCGCAGTTTCGCAGATGCTGGCTAGGTTTACTGGCCGCAGAAGGAAGGTAAAACGCGTGAGTCTAGAAATGAGCCTCTGTTGCGATATTGCCGCTGCTACTGCGTGCGGTGGAGTTGCTGTTGTCCAACGACAAATGGAAAATCTCCAACGCGTGCGCAGATATATTGCTGCTGGTGCGCTGCAGCAGCAGCTACAGCCACGCAGAAGTTTCCTACGTAAAATCCGAGGTATATTTCCAGCAGCGGCGACGACGGACGCTGCTCCTGCGGCTGCCCAGCCCCGCGGCCCTGCTCTGCTCTGCGCCGCTGTTCCTGGTCTTCCCCCGCTCACTGCAGCGCCGTCATTAGGAGCAGGAGCAGGGGTTGACCCTCCCGCTGAACATTTCAGTGAAGGACTCAGGGAAGATCCTGCTGTCCTCGAGCAGCAGTCGGCTGTGGAGCCACCTTGTTGTCTCTTTTGTACGCAGCTGCCGCCCTGCGTATCTGTGGCAGTAGCAGTGCAGCTGCTGCTGCCGGCCTTCCTTGGCTCGCGCCTAGGCTTTCTATATTGGCGGATCTGCTTCGTGCTGCAGCATAACCTGCTTCTGCCGCCAGTGCTGCAGGCAGCAGACGGCAGAAGCTCTGGTGCGACACCAGTTGATAGAGTCGGCCGAACAGCAGCAGCAACAGCACTTCGGGGACCGAGCCGCAGCGCCACTGGGATCGATTATGCAGCCGATTGTGAAGGCACGGGGACGGGAGACAAATTCTCAGCGGCACGGAAACACACCGAAGGAGCAGAGGGGAAAGAGGGGTCCCCAACAGGTACTACAGAAGCAGCGCCCCATGGAGGGGCAACAGCAGCTACAGCGGAAAAGATGGGAAGTAGACAAGACACGCACGGGAGACACGGCTGGCACCTGAAGTCGTCTCGTTCCTCTCTACGAAAAGGAAAATCAAGGACTGAAAGGACCAGCAGCATGCCGGTGAAAGAGAGCTCTCGTGTACCCGGTTCAGAGCAAGGGATAACATCCTACACGTGGTGCTGCCCACCGCTGTGCTGCTTCCGCTGCGTTGATCGCCTGCTGCTGCGACTCTTGCAGCTACTGTATGGAAATTCTCGCTCCCTGCGGGTGCACAACAGACAGGCTGTTTCATCCACGCGTCAGGAGCCGACGCTGCCTCCAACCCAGAAGCGCGCGGCGCGGCTCGGGAGAAACGAAGATGCGGCAGCAAGAGGTGGGGGGGAAGCGAGGGGTGCGGAGGGAGGTGAAGGAACGGGGAAGGCGGAAGCTTGGGGAGAAATAACGGCAGCAGGCGAAGTAGTGGCACCGGGAAGGCGGACGACAGCTGCAGCAGAAGAGGAAGCAGGAGGGCTGGTAGTCACAAGAGGGGAAGTGAGAGCGGTCGGAACACTACCAGCCGCTACGGGATTTACTGAAGGTTCGGTAGGAGTATCGACAAAGGCTGAAAGTGAACACAGAGAGCGTCAAGAATCAATGACAGCAACCGCGAAACGAGAGGCGCGAGAAACAGCAGCAGCAGCCGCTGCTGCCGCGACGCTACGCCTGCCGCAGTGGTGCACACTTGGGAGTACAGCTATTAAAGCGAGATGCGACAGCCTCGGCGGTTGTGTGGCTGCTTCAAGAACGACTGTACGAAGATCACTGGTTGCGTCCACAGCCTTCTCGAAGAAAGGAGATACCAGTTCTATTGCTGGCGGGGAAAAAATAAAGATTTTTTCCCAAGGCAGCCTGCATCTGCTGCAGCAGCACGTGCAATTCCACATGAGGCGTCTTCAGGAACTCGCGGAAGAACGGCGCAGCATCGGCCAACCCACACAAGTATACAGTTGTCTTGAGAATTCCGTTCCTTTGTTTCCCCCTCCTGCTGCTGCTGGTACCTCTACATATTGCTGCCAATTGTCTAAGAACATGTCAGCGACAGCAGCAGATCTCGGCGCGCCCGCAGCTGCACGTGCGCCTAAGAGCGACCCACGCAACACTCTTGCCACTACAGCAAGCAGCCGCGTTCCTGGTGCGCTGCACACTAGTGGCAACCCGTCCACTTCTTTTAGAGGAGGACTTTCACTGGGTATTGGTGCGTCTTCGGTTTCCGCTGGTGATTTCGTGAACAGTGAGAATCCTGCAGCAGCAGCGGCGAGGAGGAGCTCACCTGTTTCTGCTTCCGCTTGTCCTTCATCCAAGATCTTCCGTGTTGACAATGCGGTTACCGCTGCTGTTCCGCAGCCAGCCGTTTCTTCGACTGTTAGCATCGCAAAAAACACGTCCATTATTCACGCTACAGAGAAGCGAGAGACTGCTACAGGCCTGGAGGCGTATCTGCGAAAGCACTCGACGGCGGAGAGGGAGGGCCCTCTGCGTAGCAGAAACGGCTTTGGTGGCGCAGCGGCTAATGGTGTGCAGAGTGTCTGTGACGCGTGGAGAACCGAAACGGAGAAACTGCAAATTGATGCGTCTGCTGCATTCCGGAACTTTTACGCCTTACTGTGTTGCTTCTCTTCTGCCACAAACTTCGGCTCTTGCTTGCTGCATGCGTGGAACCTCGCTGCTCTGCTGGGGTCACCCCGCGACGTGGCCTCTGCCACCCACTGCTGCTGCTGCTCGTGCTGCTGCAGCACAGCAGAGTACAGCAGTTGCAGCAGGACCACCGTAGGATCCTCAGCAGCAACGCAGGAAGATGAGCAACACGCGACAGCAACACGTACTATCAAGACAACGAAGCATGGTTTGTCATCTTCTTTGGACAGGAAAGGAGACCGAAATCACCCTTCCTTCGATAAGCAGAGGCTGACTTCTTCGCTGGATATGCTGCTGTCTCCTCCGCGCGAAGAGGATCTCGAGGCTGCACTTGGACGGACAGCTGGGGGAGGGTCGTTCTTACCACACCCAGCATCTGCTGATGGAGCGAGGTTACACGAGGAAAAAGACGGCGCCGCTGCTGTTTACACAGAGGGCTGCAGCCGGGAGCAGCAACCGCAGCAACACTACACGGTACGGAGTGTATGTCAACAGCGGGAGGAGGACACAGAGCACCAGGACGAATGGTGGCCGGAGCAGCAGCAGCCGCAGCAGTGGGTGGTAGACGCGGATGAGCGGAGGCGCCGGTTACATCCTGAGCTACAGCAGCAGCGAGAAGCAGAATATCTTCAACAGCAGAGTGTACACAAGCGTGTGCAGCTGCAGCAGCGAAAAGCCATTTGCCAGCATCAGCAACATGAAAGCGAACCCCAGCTGCCGCATAAGCGCCAAGAATATTTTCCTCAGCAGGCCGACGTGGCCGGAGAGGAACAACTGCAGCAACGGCAGCAACGAAGCTTCGACTACTGGAGAAGAAAACGCGAGCAGCTGAGGTTGTATTTTGCCGCCTGTGAAACAGCTTTCTTAGAGCTCTTCGCATCCGGAAGTGGCAGGAGAAGTCCGAGACAAGGAAAGCTAGGACGGGTAGCAGATATAAGCCCCGACAGGAGGCACTCAGAAAGTGACAGGCGTTCTCTAATGCACCCAGAAGTCTGCTACGACTTTCGATGGAGCCAGAGTAATGACACTAACACCAGCAGCGCAAGCGAGAGCGGCTTCAGCAGCAGGAGCCCCAACAACGAAGATAGGAACCACAGCAACAGTAGCAGAAGGGGCAGAAACAGCAAGAAAAAGGACTACAACGGCCGCCAAAAGCATAGAAATCATACGAGTTGCAGCGATACTGTTGTTGGCAGAGAGGGGGGTCGCCGAGAAAGAGGCTTAATAAGGAGAACAGACAAGAAGGGAAGGCCAAACCTTTCTCTAGCGAATGAAAGAGGAAGCAGCCGAAAATCGTCTTCCTATGCTGCCTCGTCTAATCGTGGGGCGAACGCGAAGGCACGCAAGCTCATACGCCACTGCTACTCTTTTGCATTATCTCTCATCGACCACCCCCTGCAGCACTGCACTAGGTGCGGAGACAGGTGTGCAGGGAGTACGGTGAAAACAACGGCTGAGAGCAGTGCATACGAACAACGGTTTTGTGGTGGACAAGCACGCAGCAGCGACAGGCGCGGCAGCACTCGTGGAAGGCACAGCAGTGAATACAAGCCACAGGAGTCATTAGCTATGTGACAGGTGAGCAAACAGGCGAGCGAAGTCAAGCCCTGGAGCGTGAGACATTTGCACCAAGGCTAAGAGCAACACTAGCAAATGGAGCAACAACCGCGTGTGAAGCGACAATCGCGTGTGTAGTAACAACAACGATAAGCATTGGAGTATCGCCAAAGGTAGCTGCAGCGAGTCTAGCTGCAACCATCTAGCTGCCCCACGTCGAGCAATAGGAAGTTTGGCTGCAGTAAGGCAAGTAGCAAGACGGTCGACAAACGCAAGACTAGCAGCAGCAGCAGGTGCAGTAGTAGCACACCCTGTTGCGTTTCGTCACTTGACTGCCACCGTTCGTCGATCGACTTGCCGTACTGCCAGCGAATTAGTGGAGTTTTGAACACGCGGCAGTGGTGACCTTGAATAGTCACAAGGTGTCTCTGGTTCTGTTTCCCGAAGTTGTTCTTCCCGCGAGAATTTTGACTCTGCTGTCAACGAAGTTTCTGCCCGAATAAGCGATTCAGGGCAGCAGAGCCGCTTGGGTATATGTGGGGCGTTTGTTTTCCCTGTGAAGGAGAATTTTTCAGAGTTAACGAACGACTTTGTGATTCCGTTGCACCAAACCCCCCCACCAGCAAAACGGTGATACAGACGCGGTTGTTCAGAAGACTCGTGCACACTACTTGGCATACTTTTATCACGTGCTCTTTGAACTCCCATATACAAGAGTGGTTCGTTCTCGTCTGTTGCACTACAGGAACGCTCATTATTTTTGCTTGTGGTACCCCGTCGGGTGATGTCTGCAAGCCGAAAATGCGACCCCGTGGTGCGCATGCATGAAAAGGGAGGATGGCGTGTAATGGTGTTACCAGTTGTGTACAAGCAGCTTCACAGAACCTCGATAACGGCCGCACTCGCCGCGCTTCGTTGCTCACCTTTTCAACTAATTGATTCATCGGTCCCTCTAAAAACTAGTCGGCCATGTCTGCATCTTCTTACTCGTATATGTAATTGAATCGCTATGTTCTTCAGACCCTGCTTCACAGGTTTCTTCCTTTACAACCCCTCGCTGCAGCTTGGAACCACTCAATGCTAACGTCGTTGACCCTAACGTTGTGAAAGATTCCGGTACTGCCATTATTGCAGACTTCCATCGGATGCAACACCATGCTTTCGATACAAAAGATGAATAGCCATGTGCACATACATTCTCCTGCGTTTGAGAACGATAGGACGGGGAGGCCAGAATGAGCTCTAAAGAGTAATTCAACTTAAGAATGACTTTCAACGTTTGAATTCTTCTCGCCTTAGAATCATGGAGGCAGCCTGTGAGCATTCTGCCGCAACAATGAATATTTCCCTCGTTTGTCGCACGCACATTTTATAATCTGTCACCAAGCAAGAACCGCAGCGTCGACGAAAAACAAAGCACTTTCAGTGACACTCTACTAAAATGTACAATGAAATCTAAGACACCGCCGTCGATCAGGACTACAACAGAAGGTTTGCCTTCAGAACGGTTAAATGCCAGAGCAGTTGAGGCCCCCCGCGACTCCAAGCAACGTTGAGTCAGAAGCTGATTTCCGACGGTGGCTTCCCAGTAGCCGTGGCTGAACAGCCGTTGTGCTCGGCACGCGCTGCCCACTCGATCCTCTGCGTTTTCGAACTGCTGCTCAGCGAAAGAGAAAGCATAACGACTTCTCCTTCAAAGTCACGAATCTACAAGAGGTGCCTCCGTTAACCGTTGTCCCAACGCTTCTGCTCCCTGATCTCCATCGCGTGTTTGCCCTCACCCCGTGTGACGTCATTTTAGACCAGGAGGGGAAAATCTTGACCTGCGCCGACAACGCACAGGGGGCCGTGTGTTTTCCGCACGTAGTCTTAAAGATGTAGCGCTGGCGACGTTTCCAGTTACAGGGAGATTTGTCTGTCGAGGCAACGCCTGCGTGTTCGTTGTGGGTACTCGCTGTTGACGCGGCACTTGCCGGCTTAGCCAGTTGAGTCTCATAGACCACTGCGGTAAAAATCTATAACACTTCAATATGAGTGTAAGAGGGGCACTTCGGTAACATGTCGGTCGAACAACTTTGCACCACAGCGATATACCAGGAAACTACAATTGAGCGATCCTCCCTCATTGTTCTGCCTCCTACATTCTGTTAACCAGTTTGTCACACTGCTGACGGCTGGTACCAATCCGCGGACAGCTGTGACGGTCACTCGTACTAAACTTAGAAGGTAGACAGTATTGACGGATGCTCTTGAAAGCTGTCCGCCTGCTGTGCTTATTGAGTTGATATTGTCACTGAACCAGAAAACTGGTAGCAAAAAGCAGGCAACATCACAGCGCCAATTCTATTCACCGGCGTACCACAACGAGCACTACGATGGCAGCATTCTACTGTGTTTCAAAGTTTACCTCCTTGTGTCTCGCTCATAGCAAATCTTTCAGTTTGGAATTTTTCAAGCAATTGGATTCGCCTACGAATTGCAGCTCCTCCGCTCTGCCAGCAGCTTCGTTATTATTGCAGGAGACCGGGGATCACAATCCCTATCGAGCTCACCCTTCGTACGTGAAGCATCACCTCGTTCTACCAACAAAATTGGCCACAGCGAGAATTCTCTTCCTTTGACACACGCCGTAGCTCGCCGCGTATTTACGCCTTCTAACAGAGTGCTGAGGATGGTAAATTTCCTTTGCAGTCGAAGTTCAAGAAGACAGCTGTAAAGTGAATCCGCTGACTGCGTGAGAGGAGTGGATACGAAGCCAAACACCGTAAGAACCGTTTCCCCTTACCATTCATTCTGGGAAAAAGTGTCACTCTGCTGCTGCATCCCTCTCGTAAATGTGCACCACTCACTTCTGTTGTGTCACGACGCTGTCCCTTGATGCTAGTGCTCTTAGTGTAACATCAAACGCTTCACTGATTTGATGATTTGTCGCCCTTCTGGCTGCGTCCTCCTTGGGCTGCTTTTTCAACACGACACCGGACTCCTTATCGGAAAGGAAGTTAAGGCGGTGTCGTCTGTTGGATATATATCCGATGTTGGACACGCGCCACGCGTGGCGCTCCGTCCGATGCCCACACAAGTACTGGAGGCTCGCGCGTTAGGATAAGTGTTAAAGATGTTTAAAAGGGGCAAATGTAGCTGACGTTGGAAAATTGGCCTTCTTCGCTGGTGAGTCTTACGCACAGCAGCTTATTATGCCCCGCAGGCGATAAGCAGCTTCCCGTACAATGAAAAGTTGATATGCTGGACGCAGTTTTTGAAGGGGGCGAACAGGCGTGCGGCGTGTGTGACCCGGCAACCCACTGCGGACGCGACACGTTGGAAAGAGTATTGAGATTGTTGTATTCATAAGCAAGCGGCCCCTAGAGCGCCCACTCCCACGGGGTGGTCGCTCGCAAGATCTCGGATCAGCGCATACTCCTAGCATGACGTTGTCTACATAGTGGCACGTCCCTGCCTATCACAATGCGAATCGGCAATTCATTGACTTGCAACTGCACGGCCGTACCGAGGAGAGGTCAGCTAGCACCAACTCACTAACTGCCATCAGCTATCTCTATCAGCAACCCTCTCCGCCGGACGCTTATTCAGATGAATGTACGTGTGCATACAACCACCTGCACGCATAAATTTAAGGCGCCTCACTCATTGTGCCTAGAATAGACAGAGCTGGTATGTTACAATTTACTCCAATAAGGACGACCGCGACGTCCGCTCTCGGATGTCGTCAGCTTATCATTAGGACGTAGGCTGTCATCAGTACGTACGAGTGGATTCCTTTGGTGATCCGCCATGCTGTCTATTGCCACTTCGAGCAGACAGAGCGAGCCGGCACCCTCATGAGGATTTTCAAGCAGAAACTGGACACCAACAGAAGCGCACTCCATAGCGTTGACGTAAACCACCAACCACGGCGAGAAGCATACTACTGTACAGCTCAAATGGAGGGTATAAGCTGGTAGTTCACGGACTCGTTGTTGAGAGGCGCCAGCAAGTACTAGTGAAACAGGTCGGCCGAGACCTATTCCCACTCAACCCGTCAAGATTTCTCTTCCATCAATTTGACGAAATTCTCTTCTACCGTGAACGACACACTGCTTTTATGCTGGGTGGCTTTATATATGTAGCACGACTAACGTGCCGTCTTCAACTGCCTGTGTTGGAGTTCCACGTTCAGATATCCCAAAGCGGGGAAATCGGGTAACAGTTGTTCCATAGCCTGCAGAAACAGTTTATCTGCTAGGTGACCTTGTACAATTGTCGGCCACCACAGATCACATCATGGCGAACGGCTGCCAAATTACAATTTACTGCCCTGTGCGTGCTGACTTGAATACAGTGAAATCCTGGACAGCATAAGTAGAACTGGGGGCCGGACAACCCCGGCCAGCTTAATAAACGGTCCTGGTGGTAAAGTAGTGACGAGAGATCTCAGTGAGTTCCCGTTGCCGGATCTCCCTCCATCGAAAATAAAGTTGAACTTAGTAGTCCCATTACAGATAGGCATCCTATTGTTGCGATGCGGACAACCGGCTGCCACCGTGGAGTGGCCCAGCTTGCCTCTTTGTTGCTCTGATGCGCTCTTCAGCCTCCGAGTTCGCGCGACTGCTGGGTGCCGCACCCGGCTCCGGCGACGTAGCGAGTGAAATACAACAGATGTGCGATGACTAGGATTGTCATACTCACCGACGACGGCAACTGCAACCAACAACTATCACCTATCGAGAAAGGCTCTTGTGGGCGAACAGCAGAGAAGCGGCTGGCAACACAAGAGTGTGCAGCACAGCTTTATATTCCCGTAGCCCAGCACTACCGCAACTGTGTGACTTCTGTAATCCATCTGGCATGCAACTTCACAATGTAGTCAAGCATGTGACTTGACAATTCTTGATGTTTGTTGAGAAGAACGCTGGGTGGCGTGCACAAGCGCCACAGTAAATGAAATGCATTGCGGCGTCTCTATCATCAAAGGTAGTCGTCAGTGAGGTCGTCTCTTCCGCGGTTCGTGCTGACAGTGCGGTACTCCACGGAGACGAAGAGACGCTGCAGCCGCCCTGTGCTACACTGGTGCCCTGCAAATGCGCGGCCAGTAGTGCAGAAAGGCGACGAGAGGCTGCAAAGGAAGTTGGCGTGATCGCAGTGGCATGCTCTGCTGTAGCGTGTCAGCTCAATGCAAGAATCCGCTGTTAGTCCACCTCGTCTACACTGGAGTACAAAGTCGCATTCGAGACGGCTGCAGAGATAGCTGGCTGAGAAAACGCGTCACTGGTGGTGAAACGGACTGCGAAGCATCGCCACGGGGTGCTCCTTCACCTCTGTCCCACGGCCTCTTGACTAAGCCTTACTCATCTGCTGAAGCAGAAGGAGCCTTTTCATTTCCCCATACTTGATTGTCGGTTTCTTGTCTCCTTACAAGCCACGTAACGCCTTCGTCTACAGGTAATGCATCGATTCGTCTGGGGACGCTGTGTCAGCATTAGAAGACGCACATCCTGCTGGTGTGTTGAAGGCAGTGTGTCTCCATTGAACGTGTGCACGGCTTTGCATACCGCGGCGCGCAACTTACGACACGATGGTATCAGTCAGCGTTTGTTTTTTCAGCCCTGTGATCAGTCGGCGGCGACGTTGGTGCGTGTGCTTCTTTGTCAGCTACTGCGTGCACAGTTTAGGTCGCGTTCAAGGAAGCTGGGCTGCCTCAGATTCATACAACACTTCTGGGTTCCTTTCTCGCCAAGGGCCTCCTCAAGATAAGGGAAGTGATACTTCCACACAAGGTCAAGACAGCACTGGAGAAAAAGGCGACGATAGAAAGCTTCATGCGGATCTGCCTGCGAAGAAGGAACAGCCTACGAACCTGCATACGCATCTGGTGTTACTGTGTGAAGCTCTTCGCAGAGAAAGTGCTTTGTTACATTTGGGTAGAGTAAAGGACAAGTCTACTTCTGTGAGCAGCCTTCAAGGCTCGAAAGCTGTTACATTTTTTTTTCCACTGACGCTGCGCGACAGAAGCGAATGTGTCACATACGAAGAAAGAATTCAAAACGATGCAGACGTGCGCATCCCCGCCGATGGTTCTGCAGCTCAGGCCACAGGTTTACAGGAAGCATCTCGGTTCAACAAGACGGCAGTTTCTGCACGTCTCTCCCCAGCTGCGTCACAGATAACAAGATTGAGGACTGTGTTCCCCTTCGAACAAGCAGCACCAATGATTTCGGCAATCAGAGGTCACAGTGCGCTATACAGGTGCAGGGAAGGTTTGTACTTTTGGACGCTCGAAGACGAGGACCAGAAAAGCTTCACCTTCGGTATGTGGTTTGTCCGAAGAAAAGGTTCCACACTCCATATCCGGAGGGCATTGAGAGAAGTGGAGGGTTTTTTAAGCATGCACAAACTATTTGGTTTGCAGTCGTTGGACGCTGTGCAATCTACATTTCGTCTGCAAACTCCAAAGGACATTTTGATGCACCCTCACCAGCGGGGCCATTTGTTCTGTCCGGGAGGCGCGTACCTGAATTGTGTCCTTTTGTTTAGCCCAGTTAGAACCACTCTAATGGACCTGTTGCGTACGATAGAAGAAAATGAGGGAAAATCCTCCAAAATGAATAAACTGGCAGAAATAGCCAGGCTGAATTTGACCCTACAACTAGTGCAGCTCCTAGGGCAGCTCTCACTTAGAGGTATTGTTTTACCCCGTCTCCCCTTAAAGTCTTTTCGTCTTGATGATTCTGGCACTCTGTATTGCCTTCCGTCCGTTCCTCCTCGTAAGCGAGAAATCGGGGACACGTTTAAACCTACGGTCAATACGTCCGATATGAGCCCTGCTGAGACCTGGCCAGAATTCAGTCTCCATACGAATGCTATGGATGGCGCCCTAGTTCTGATCTACATTTGGTGTCCGGCCGAATCCGAATCCTCGTCACTTTCGGTCGACACGGCCACCATAAAGAGAGCGTTGGCAACAGTTGCTCGCATACGTTGTCGCAACATGCTTGAAGATGTGCGGCGGATGGTTTATGGTATTTTCCGTAGAGATATCGATATGGGCACCATTGTGCTTTCCACGTCGTACCTACGCCTCTACACTCGTCTAGAGAACAAGTCAAAGACCGTGTAGAGAGTTGATATGGGGGGTGGCTGTGAGGCCTGCAGACGTCGTCAGTCCGCGAACCGTATGCGAAGAGGGTCGGAGGCCCTGCATCCTGAAAGCGGCTTGCCCACAGTGCTTACGGCGTCAAACATGGTTGAAAGACACTCTCTCGACGCCTCACTTCTTTACGAACGAGAACTGATTCAATCCGTCTGCGACAGTGCTGAGGGTGCACTACTGTTCTTTTACAGTGCCACAGAGTTAGCATAGCGTTTACGGCGTCAAATACGAGTGAAAGGCGCTCTGTGGGCGGATCACATCTTTTACCAGTAAGGACTGATTTACTCCCTTTACGACGGTGTTGAGGGCGCACTACTGTGATTTTACAGTGCCACAGTGCTAATACAGTGTCTACGGCGTCAAACCGATATACTCCCTCTACGACAGTGTTGAGGACACTAGTACCGTTTTACAGCGCCACAGAAGCCATCGCGGTGGTGATTTTACGATGTTGATTGCGTGGAACACAGTGTTGTCGATTTCGTGGTTTAACCGTGATGTGAAATCTTCCACAAGAATCAGACGGCATTATTGTTAACCAGAGATTCGAAACTGGACAGCATTCACGCGGACGCGTAGATTTGTTCCAACTGAAGCCAGGAACAACAATTTTTTCGATCGCTCTTTTGATGGCGTGAGCAAAATTACGTTCCTTCACATTTGAACTGCTGTGTTAAGGGGTTTTTAGCATCTGAGCTCTACAATACGTCGCGCTTAATGGAAGCCCGCCTGACCCTGCAGGTCACGAAGTCATTCCAGAAGGAGTTTTGAATGAATGTGAGCGGCAGTCACCGTAGCTCACTTCTGCGGTACGACGAACCGCAGCGGCCACCGATCTATAAACTATTAGGATAGCTGGCTTTGGCGTGTTCTTACTTCGGTGGTAATGCCAGCTTACATTGCACCTCACATAATCTGCAGTTTGGAGTCTCAGTACAATACTGCCTTTACTGGCACAAAACCCTGCAATGCCATTGCATGCTCCAGCCGGCTTGCCTGTTTCCTGAATACTGCAGAGTGTGACTTCTCGGCCCGTTTGCTATTACAAATCGCAACTGTGATGCGAGAATAGATGGAGAGGTGGAAAAAGACAAATTGTCGGCACGACACAGTGTCATTTTCGGCCATGAGGCACTGCCTATCACAATAATGAGGGGCTAGAATAGATGGAGAGGTGAGAGAAGACAGATGAGCGGCACGTCACAATAACTTCCCTGCGATGAGGCACTCGCATATCACAATAATGAAGGCTAGGTTTTGCCACGCACTGCTGAACAGATCTCACGCTTTAGATATCATGTGGGGGCCTATAAATGACAGTTTCTTATCAAATTCTTCCTAGACCAATAGTCGTCACCTACATGGACTACGCGACAGTTCCGTCTCAGCCTTTGATAGTGACACCACTGTCACACCCCAGACACCAATAAACAAAGATGTCATTTGAACCGCATGGAACACGGCACACTTCACCTGTACTCTCTATAATAGCATCCTGTGTTTGCTGACGCAGCGAGCACCCAGAGATGCAGCTTTATTCGTAGACGCTTACGGAAATTCAGAGTGCATCTGAATCACCATAATGAGAAACAGCGTGTAATTCATCTAGCACAGACCGTCAACGTTACAAGGTCCGTCTTCGTGAGGCATAGTGGTTCCATACGCAAGTCTGGTGCAGCCTGTGTAGTGACACTATATTCAAGTAAGGTGGAACAGTTACGTTGACGCCGTATTTATATCAGGTGGAACATGTCTCCTGGTGCCATATCCAGTGCAGGTTGGGCAGGGTGACGAACCAGGCGACAATTTATCAAGGGGTGAAGCCGCACAGCAGTGGCGAACTGAATTCTTGTCTAACGCTTATGACTCAGGACGACTACGCTGCTACTGCTGGCGTCTTAGTGCGGCACTCTGTTCGTTTGAACCGACCAGCATACTCGTACTTCGCACGTAACCTGCTGGCTTACGGTTTGTCAGGTGCGACTTCCTTCCTGTGTCATACAAGTCGGCGACCTATTACACATGCATAATTTAATTAAAAAGCCGGTGATACATCAACCTTCAGTTTTTGCACCTTCCTACTGTGGCTTATTTTCTCCGTTGAGGAATGCCTGCAACATTTCTTGCAACGGTTTCATTGAGTTACATTTGACAGACTGAAAGAGGGAGGCGATTAAGAATTGGCCAGAATGGCACGCTGCCCACACAACGCGAACAAGCCCCAAAATCATGCTTACGCCTTTTGACGTGTTGACTAGATTGCTTGTAGTGGTTCGGCATCGGCGTTTCCTCCTTTCTTGCCCCGTACACAGCTTCTGCGCTACGTCGAGTACTGAGTTGCACCAGGGCGAATGCGTGCAAAGACTATCGAAACGTAGATCGTTTGGCGACATCGGGTGCAGTAGAAGTGCGGCAGTGATAAGATTCTTATCAAATGCCAGTCTTGTCGTACGCCTGGCGTCGAACACTTTGGGGACCCCGCGTGCTGAACAGCTCAACTGGCAGCGTCAACCTACTTAGAAATGTGAGGTTGCCACTCCGCACTACATGTACGGCTCTGTTCTCCTACGGCAGGAACTTTGTAGGCCAGAGCACTACGTGTAGCGCTGTGTTCTCCTACGGCAAGAACTTTGTAGGCCATTGTTCTGCGGGTAGCTCGCAGATATCGCCGCTGTTATCTTGATGCAGTTAGTCGGGACTTTACTGTTTGCCTTACTGTCTTCGATTGATGCGCTTCACGTTGACTGCTATGCACAAAATCTGACTGCAGCAGGTTTAGCAGCAGGAGACGAGAACAGCAAGGCTGGCAGCACGGAGCCGCCTAGCACCAGACTTTGCAACAGCGGCAACACCTCTGGCACCAGCAACGTTAGCAGCCGCAAATTTCGCAGTTGCACTGACACATGAAGACAGAAAGCATCGGCCAGTCAGAGAACACCAGCAAGCGCAGAGGGCAGAAGCGACCAAAAGGTCACCAGAGACAGCAGACAGTCTACCCACGTGCCCTCCTGCTGCAGGTCTCCTTGTGTCACCGTGAAGACGCGAACCGATAACACCGTCCACAGCTTAAGTGGAAACGCCCCCCTGAAATAGTAGGAACAGATCCAAGCAGGCGGAAATCGACAAGCCAAGTGGATGTTGTTGTGTATATACAATATGTGTGGTCCCGGCATATATTCATCGTTAAGAGCATCGGGTGTGATGGATGAGATTGATTTCCCCCATCCTTCAAATTACGACGCCATACAAGGGGCGGTAAGCGGCCTGCCTCAGCAAGAACAGGTCTTCCATGCGCAGGTTCGCGAGAAACCGCACGCACTTCTTCGTGTAATAATGTGCGTACATACCCCTGCAGACATGTTGAGTTCGTGTGTCGATTTTATCTCCACATATGCGTATATATACAGACACGTTGAGTTCGTGTGTTGATTTTATGCACACATATGCGTATATATACATATACATGTGCACACCCTGTAGTTTCTACGTTTATAATTCAGATTTGCAAGTACAAACGCCTGTATACATTGACACAAATATGCATACGTAAGCATCACTTGATTTTCTGTACAAACTGGCCGGAGACTACCTTAACTTTACCCGTATATGTGTGCATACATTATTTGAGTGCATAGATGTGCAATCGAAAAAGTGTACAAACCCGTATTTCCGTTGAGGCGACGCTTGTACGAATTTGCTTCCCGTAGTGGCACACGCGCACTTACGTAGATACGTGCATGTGTAAAGATGAACAGCAACGTATACGAATACCTCGGAACACGTACACATATCTAATATAAATATGCGTACATATATAATTGTGCGTACTTGTATATCTGCACAGATATATAGGTATATGTATACATATATACAGACATGCGCAAGTAACTGAAAGGGAACACACTGTTTATACGTATGTTTCTGTTTCCTGGCAGAGCAGTCCTGCGTATTATTTATGGGTAAATCAACAGACTCCATATTACTAAGCAAGAACAAAGGAGAACGGCTCAAAATTCTTAGCAGGGCCATACGGCATAGACTCGAGAATTGCTGAAGGCCTGTCCATCTGTGCATCCCTGCGTATGTATCGCATATGTAAAATACAGGTGTGTACCTGGACACATGCATATACAATCCTACATATATATATATATATATATGTATATGTGTGTGCATATCCTCGCGTGTGCACTCGTCCGTAGTACGCCTGGCGGCACAAAGGAGTTTTCCAGTGTCCATATGTTTTTCTAGTCAAAAAAAACCCTCGCGGGTGTTTCTACTTGACCCCCACGCAGTAATGGCAGCAACACAGCAAGGGCAGCCGTAGTAGTTGTAGCGGCAGTAGATGAAGCCGCCCAGCTGTCGTCGGCGTGTCTCTAAATTTGCGAGCCGCTAGAGAAACTCTTTTCAATGGCACTTGTACGTGCAACTTTCTGTCCACCAGATGAAAGTGACCTTTGTTCACGATCCGAAGATACAGACATTTGACAAGACTCGGCATGGTCGACACGTAGCTTTACAAGTGAGAAGGCGTATGTGCAGCACCTGTTACACTGGGTTGTGGGTAACTACGAGCACGAGTGGAACCTGCGAGCCGCAGCGCGCGGGACAACAACTAGCAGCAGGACGTGTGAGACAGTACGACAACAACGTAAGGTATACCCAATACAGCCTGGCTCTGAATATACATATAAAGAAATACAGATAGACGTATATACCCAGGTACAGCGGAAGACATCGCATGTAACGCGGTCCTGACAAGTAATCAGCTGCAGCTAAGGAAACATGTGTATCTCCGTACGTACTGGACACGTACCGTCCTCAAAAATCTGCACATACTCAGCAGTAGGAGACGTCCGCACCTGCAAGTGTTCGTATTTGTTTGCATGTAAACACCTACTGCGTGAGTGCGTATATCTATTCAAGCGTAAATGCTCCTGCACACATAGTCGAATGCCACCTCGTGTACACGTTTTTATGACTTGCTCCACATCTGTTAATTCAAGTCTCGACGTCCGAATATGCATCACTTTTGAAAAACAAATCCACCTCGTTGTCACTGGGAACGCCACCTCTTACATTTCTACAGTAGATGCCTGACGACACTACGGCATTGTGTCAATACCATAAATGGTTGACTAACTTCACACGGCAAAATCCCCAGTCTGCTAGGTCGGAAGGTAAAGGCCGTTGGTCTTGAGGAATTCTGACATCGTTGTATAAAGACGGAGATTAAGGCAAACACTCCTCTTCGAGATGTGAAACGTCGCCCTACTTGTAGGTAGAGCAAAGTGTAGGATGGCTGCGTCCTTTGGGGTCGCTTAGGACGTGGCCGCAGCGCAGCCCATTTCATCGTGAATAACCCAGCCGGTCAAACTGTTTCTAATCGCCTCTTGTCTCCCTGATCCCAGCCCTGAGCACCCGCTTGAGCGGATAAGCTTTTCACACTTGCATTCGAAAGCGGTGCTGACCGTGTATTCGACTTGGTTTCAAATGGTCGCTGAAAGCCGGGTTTGCCACACTCATGGCTGCAGAAAACCAGTACGTTCTTCATGCGGGAAGACGACTTATATAAACAAAGGCGACAGACCGGAACGAGTGCACGACAGCTTTTAGCTTTGTGCTGCACACAGGGTAGCACACAGGGCAGTCTACATACACTTGTTCACGGGTCATTTAATGCGGGGCACTCTGACGGGCCTGACTCATTTCCGCGTTGCGAGAAGTTGCGTACACTACTGCGCCCCGGCAAGACACCGTACAGCAACTGCAGCGCCAGCGAGAGGACGGTTAGTGGACACATATACATATATATATATATATGTATGCGCGTGCATACACATATGTATCCTGGCGACTGGGGCGATCCCGCGCCTGCAGCGTGTAAATGAGGCCGGAACGTAGCAACTTTGTCTCGTCGGACCGCTAATCAAATAGACCACAAGCAGTCAACAAGTCCCCAAGGGATACGTAAACTCAGGCGGACTGAGTTCGATACTCGAGATGCAAGTGCACCGTACAAATCAGAGGGTACCCTGTAACTTCTTCACACTATTTCCACTGCCTTATAAAACAGAAGCCTTCTAGGATTCTCCATCACCCACAGCTAATCGGCAATACTACAGGAATTTCATGCCTTTTGGTGTACGGCCCTGCTTGTGATAACCTTAAAAATAACAGACCTTTGTGATCCAATGCAACTGCGGAAATGGTCTGTTCTTTCGTCAGCGGAAGCAATAACGTTGCCAACTTTTGCGGGCGCAACACAACTGGCAATTCTGGAAGGACTTCCCCCCCGCGGGAAGAGTCGGGCTGCGCTGGCTTCGTCAGCTCAGGATACCTTAAAAATTTCTGCGATGCTCTTGTGACCGTACAATTTCAACACATACGTCCACGTAATGATACGACGCATACTGCGCGCAATGTATTCGTCCTCTGTGTGCGTATATACATAGATATATATGTGTACGTATGTTTGCATGTATGTATGTATGTATGTATGTATGTAGTGTACATGTAGTCGCATTTGTGTGTGTGTGTGTGTGTGTTTGTGTGTGTGTGTGGTGGGTGCGTGTGTATGTGTGTGTGCGTATTTTTGTTGGTCTGTTTATTTTGATGTATGTTTGTGTGCGTGTGCGTGTGTGTATGCGTGGTAGGGCGGGTTCCTTTTTCTTGCATGTGTGTGACGCAGTAGACCTGGCGACACGCGAGAAAGCACACGTGCGCATTGATTTAGCGTAACATTTGGAGATATAAACTGAGAAGGAATCAGCGAGTTTCTAACAACGTTGCGTCAATTCACTCGACGTAGCATTGGAAGCAGCGTTGATGCACACTGGCAACCGCGAGGGGACAGCAGTGAACAAACACAGCTCGTTGTTGTCTAGTTTCAGACATCCACGGATGCACATCCGAAAAGCAGGAGAATTCCGAGGTAGTCATACAGGCAGCGATCATTATTGTACATGGCCGTAGTAGTTGGCGGTGACTCAAGGGCAAACGGTACGCGTGAAGTTCAGTTTAGTACAACATGTTGTTCGTAGGGTCACAGGTAGAATACGACGAAATGTCGAAACTTTGAGACAAGCACCGTATGAAAAGTAGTCTCTACAGTGTTGTTGTCAAGAAGGACGCTCTGGTAGAATACCTAACACAAATGTACCACATCCACCTTCACTATCTCCGATTCTGTGCTCAGCATGGAATTGTTCTTGTTGTCGCCATAGAGTCGTGACGACGTCATTCTCCAGCTCCTTCGTGTACAGCTTGTTTCTGCTCAGCGCAGCGCTCTCCAAGGACAGAGTACAATTTTTGTGTCGTTTCGAGTGCAAATCACGGTTCAGCAGATTTTGCTCCCCGTAACGCTCAGTCGATGTGTTTGCTGCCACTGCTGTTGGTGGTACTGACGGCTGCGACTGCTACTGCTGCTGCTGCTGCTGGCGCCGCTGCTGTCGCTGCCGCGGCAACAGCCGGTAGCGCTACCGCAGCTGTTGGACCAGCTGGGGCTGCTGCCTGAGCACAGCGACCGCAGCAACTGCAACGGCAGGAACACGTGCTGGCCGGGCTGGTCCCCGTCCCCTCGATTGGTATGTCCTGACACTGTTAGTGCTGCAGCTGCTGTTAGAGTCGCTTTTCCCTGTAGTGCCATTGTTGCTGCAGATCTACGTGCTGGAGCTGTTGCAGCTGCTCCTCGATTTGGCGAGCCATCGTAGTGTTATTCTCCTGTGCCGGGCTGTCTGAGCGAACACATGGCTAGGCTTGCAACTGCGGCTAGTGCGCATCGTCATCGTCTCCGATGACGAAGGCAGCAGGTATTGCTGCCTTCGCCGTCGGTGTCTTCCGAGTCGTGCTCCAGCGCATCACTGTTGCTGCTACACAAGTCACTGAAGGTGCTACGGCGTTGGCACACAGACTTCAGATGCTTCGTTCTCCTGTTGTCCGTGCCACTCCCGGCTGCAATTTCCAGCCAAGACAGCCTCCGCAGCTGCTGCGGCTACAGCTCGGACGGTCCGACGCGGCGCTCAAGTGCTCCCCTCGGTGCTGCCTTGACCCTCCGATGATGGCCACTGTCCCGCTGCTCGTGCGCCTCTCGTTGCTCCGCTGCTGCTCCTGTGCCTTCGCGCGTTCTATTCCCGCGCCTGCGGCGGCGGCGGCGGCGCCTCGACAGATGAAACTATCAGTTTCATCCTGATACTACGGCCCCTGGACCCCTGCAGATTGCTTGCCGCTGTTACGTTTGCTAAACGGGCGCAACCTTCCGGCTGGTGCTGGTAATAGCAGGTCACCCTGCTATGACTGCTGCTGTTGTGGCGCGCTGCGCCTGCCGCGAGTCTTAGTAGTGGAGCTGGGCGTACTGCGGCTTTGACTTCTCCTGCAGGCGCGGATTCTCGTTGTGGTAGAGGCAGGTGTAGCAACACCAACGCATTTCCGTGTATCTCTGTCCTGACTTCCTAAATAGTCCTCGCTGGGTTCCACAGGGGCTATTCCACGACACTTCCTACTTTCGTTTTCTCACATTTCTGTTTCACGATACTGTAGGCACAGTCCCATGGAGCCGCGGCTGCTGACCCCAGCTGCAGCAGCCGCAGCTGCCACTGCACAAGCAGCGGGGCCTCGCGATGTTGTGTACGATTCACCGAACAGGCAGCAGCAGCTGTTGAGACTCGCAGTGCAGCGCCAGCTGCAACAGGAGGAGCGGCAGCAACAGCACCTAAAGCAGCGCCAAGAGGAGAAGAGCCAGCCAGAAAAACAACACGCTACACTGCTGGAGCAGCAGCAGCAGCAGCGTGAGCACCAGGAAGAACCGCAGTACCACCTCGACCAGCAACAGCAACTTCGGCAACACCGGCAACAACAGTTGGTGAAGTGTGTTTTCTCACGGAGCAAGGGCAGCGCAATGGAGCGGAGCAGCAGCAGTGTTGCTCTTGGGAGTGGTAATGTTAGCACAGCAAACAGCGGCAGCGAGAGTACCAGCCGCAGTGCCAGCGATGATGAAGCTGCTAGAGTCAACCAGAGACCTGAGCTGAAAAAAAAGTGGGCAGTAGAAGAAGTGGTCTGCAAAGAGGACGGACTCCTTGGAATGCCAGATCTGCCTGTAGCGCAACAGCACGAGCAAAAAATATTGAAACCGTTGTACGAGCGACAATGCCAAGCGGAACAACAACAGCAAGGTCGACATCAGCAACACGAACAGCCGCAGCATAGTCAACGACAAGAACAGGAGGGACAACAGCAACAACTGCACCATCAACTTCAACAGCGACACGAGGAGCTCACTCAGCAGCAGGGTCGCCCTGAGGAGCCACGACAATACTTTCAGCAGCACGACCACCAGCAGCAACTAAGCGGCTACGCGGAGGGTGCTCTTGTAGGAAAGCATCTACTGCAGTATGCAGAAGAAAAACGACCAGGGATAGACGTAGGAGCAGCATTCCTCGCGAGACGCCAACTACATACAGCTGCTGAGGTACCTCCTCTTCCTCCTGCATTTGCTCATGCGGCTGAGGTTGCGCTTGCTGAGCACGGCCTCCACGATGTAACATCTGGAATAGGATGCCCAGGCGGACCAGTGCGACAAGCGAGAAAGAAAGTACAGCATTCTAGTTCGCCTTCCTGCCCCCCTTCCAATGCTTCTTCGGCAACGAAGGCGGGTGTGCGCAACATCGCGGGCCGTGTGTACCGGAACTCACGCATTACAGAGGTGAGGAGTTTCGCTGGCACGCTGGAAGAGTACCTACTGTTTCGTCAACAACAAGCGGAAAGAGAGAAAGCGACAGCAGCAGCAGCACGCAGCAGCAATAGCGACTCACCGGCAGGAACAGCCAATCAGCAGCTGGCAGGAAGAACGAAAGCAGCTATGCCGTGCAGCGGCTGCCGCCGGGCTGCATCAGCGGGGAGACAAGACTTCACGGGGAAAACTGCAGCAGCGCTCAGCAGCACGAGTACCGGCCGCGCAGCCTCAGCGTGCCGGTGGCTAAGGAAGGGTGACAACGTTAGTGGCGAACACCTAGACAGGATAAGAGGGAAGGAGGAAAACTCGCGGAGCAAAGGCAACGACCATGTGCGGCACTTCTTCTTGTGGGAACGCAACGCTGCACCACAGCAACAGCAACGGAAAACGGCTCACGGGATTTTCCAGCAGTTGTCAAGGCAAACTAGTGAAAGCTCCCAGCAAGGCGGCAAGAGGATATCTAGAGGTATTTCTGCTACACTTGCTGCCAGACCGCGGGACGCAGTTGCCGCCATACACCGTCCCACAACAGCAAAGAGGAACAGCCCTCTTCTTCAGCTGCGTACGTTGGGAGACGACAGCTCTTCTCTTCGTGTGGCAAGAGAACAGGGTAAAACAGAAGAAGCGGCAGACGAAGGGAGAGTAGGGGGGAAACTACCAAAATCCTCTGCACCTCTGCAGCAGAGGAATAATAATTCAAGTTCCCAACCAGAAGAAAGCCAAACAGATGAGAAGTCTGGCGTGATTTACGGGGATACGCACACACGCGCCAACGCAGCCTCTACCAACACTCAACAGCAACAAGCGACAAGAGAGGACAGCATAGCACGCAGTGAGAAGGGAGGAGCAGCAGGGGGATGTGCTGAAGATACAAAAGCACACAGGTCCGACGAAAAAGACGCCAGACTTCGGGGAAGAAAGTTCATTCCGGTGGAAATGAAAAATGGAGAAATTATGTGGCCAACTGATAGACCCATCATCCCGTTAAATGCTTGGATCTTCCAGAATTTTTCCGCTGATGAACCCCTCAATCCACAGAACTGGGTGCATCTTCCAAACGTAGGACCAGCTGTCAGTCCAGCAACTGGCACGCTACAGCCAGCCGAGAAGCAAAGCAGGCACTCGACAACACGACCTCGAATATCTTGCAGGTGCGAAGATCGTCCACAAGCTGCGAGGAGCCACATAAGGAGCTAAGAAGATGTCTCTCGTCTTAACTTCTGTGATAAGGGATCAGAGAGATTTATAAATAATTACCCGAAACTACGCGATGGTGCTGCGCAGGTCCTTTCGTACACAAGAGAATGGTACTCACGTAAAGGACGACCTTGTTCGCGAATGCCTAAAGGTGTATACAGTGCATTCCCACTTGTTCATGTGTAGATATTCAGACACGTACGTACATGTCAGGTCAAGGTACCTATGTATACTTGTGTGTGTAGCTATATAGGTATATGCATATAAATGTATAAGTATATGCATATATATGTATATATATACATAAATATATGTATAGAGAGAGAGAGAGAGAGAAAGAGATAGATAGATACACATGGATAGTGTGTCTGTGTGTGAGAGTTGACTTTTTTTGGAGTTCAGTCCGTGGCGAAGGGAGAACCTGCGCATACAGTGTATATATGCGTATACGACTGCACAATTAAAGTCGACGTGTGTGGGATAGACGCACTGCGTCATTAAGCGGAGGTAGACATTCGATAAACCTTCAATTCCAGCAGAGAGGGAGTGCTACACTTGCTTGTGAAATTATGTATTTGTACATACGTCCTCAAACCTCCTGGGGGAGATGAAAACGAACGAGTCAGAAGTCGGTGCTCCACCGCAGACTGACACGTACACACACGCGCCGCTACATATGTGTGTATTTGTTTAACATTTACAGTGCTACCAAGGTATATACAAATACATATATCCTTAGTCTTTTCTGCAAAATTGTGTGCCCTTCAAGTTAAAGCCCACGCTGGGTCCCGCACTGGCGTCGATACGCAGTGGGTCAGTGAGGTCGCAACAGCTCGCAGATCTACTTGTCTAATTGTCAGCGATTGTCCTCTCTCATTCGACGTGTGTCTTGTCCGTCACGAGGACACCAGGTGTGTGTCGTTGCGTGTTCGTTTTCCCACTGTCGAATTTATCGATCTGTCTTTGCATGTCATCGAGGAACTACATGGGTTGGCGCAGCCGTGTAACGTGTGGTTCTCTGTTCTTACGTGCGCGAGTGCGCGTAATGCAGCAGCGAACATATATGCTGTAGCAACTACAGTCTTGCAGACAGGTGAGGGACTATACACAGCAGCTGTTTAAAGTGTGGCAAATTTGTCTGACATGCACGGTGATCTTCTTCTGCTCCTGTTCCCGCCTTGCACACAAGGAGCATGCGGACACTGGAAATGTCGAGGTACCCTGCTAACATGTGTAGGTATATTGGCTTGGAAAGGCTGACACATGGCTGCAAGCGGGGATTGAATCTCTCAAATTCTTAAATGGAAGTTTCAAGCGCTTATTCTGTGTACATATATACATGCGTACGTGTCTCCTCAAGTACGCAGAAATAAGGGATTGTGGGACACACTAGTAAGAACAGAGTGAATTTTGTTGCAGCATGTTGTTTCAGGGCACAAAATGTCGCTCTTGCGTCCTACAATTGGCCCTCTGTTGTTCTGTGTCCTTAGCACTGCTCCGCTCGTTCACTCGCCGCTTATGGCCGAAGGGCTCCTGACAGAGCCAGTGAAGCTACCTCCCATAAAGCTCTCCGTCGGCTGCGAGGTCCCGCGTTTTATCATTCAAACGAATATTCCCCCAGAGACATCCACACGGACGCTTACGCCGTCAAATTCTTCTGCTTCAACTATACATGGTATTTATATCAGCGACAGCGTCGACGGCGGTGTGCGATGTTCCAGTCACCACTGACATCGCTTCGACGATACAAAGAGAAAAATAGGGTTTTCACTGTAGACGCAGGCACGCCTTCGCACGAAGACCACCTCTAGGCGACCATATTAACACACATGTGTGTCTTGTGTATGTGTTCGTATAGCAGTGTTCAGCGGGATGCGCGAGCGCGGGCAGACAGTCTACACTTGTGAACACGTACTCGGTTGCGCTCTCCTTCTGGGGCATAAGAGGTGTAGTGTAGGGTTCGCTACAAGTGAAACAACGAGAACGACCACATGGTTGTAAATACATCGAAATGTCCCTACATTCAACTGAAATCGCGCATGTACAGGCGTACGACCTTTATCAAGGTACGCTATGTGTAGAGAGACAGAGGTGTGTACCCACGTATCCGTGCGTGTTCATTCCCCATCAAGCTACACTACGTATAGAGAGACAGAGGTGCGTGCATGTGCGTCTGTGAGTTCACCCCCCGTGACTTGAACAGCGAAGCAGGTGTTCCTCCTCTGCAGACACAGGGTAGCCGCGTGCACAGACAGACCGCGTGGGCAGCTCCTAGCAACGCAGGTGCTTACACGATTTGTATATGCGCGTAAATATGTTCGTTGTGTACATACGCAGAAACGCAGGAGCATTCAAACGTGCAGACCTCGGTTCTTTTGTCGTTGGGCAGACGGATTCACTTTTTGCAGGATGCGATCGAGCTGAATAGTGCATGAACGCGTGTGCATACGTATATATCTTTACGGATGTACGAATGCTCGTAGAGATGCACGTGTACCCTTCGAAGCTTTGGGAAGTGTGCGTGAACGCGTAGATGCAAACAACCGTCCATATCCACTTCTCCGTGTGTATGCCAGCGACGTGCAGTTTACACATGTTCTTTGCCGCTGCGTCATGCTACGCGACCGCGCGCGTACGTGCAAGTCCAAACTTGTGACTCTGTTGCTGCAGGGAAGAAGCTACGGAGCCGGAGCTGTGCTGGTAGGCTAGGAGGAGTTCCAACAGCCAAGCTTAGATCCGTATACACGCCCTTCTTCAAGCAGATCCACGTGCGGCACCGGCCGACCAACTTCGAGGGGCTGGTGGTGCGCACAGAAGATGCGGGCCGCGTTCTTCTTGTCCGATCCAAGGTACTTGTGCTGTTTCTTGTGACGTTGCAAGCTATCTCAAGAAGCATTTGTACGGAAGTAGACGCCGACAGAGTGACTCTTATATTGACCCAAGCAGTCTTGCCGGTATCGCCATCTGCGGCTGTGAATGGCTGAGGCATTTGTGTAGCTGCTACCTCGAGAAAATTCTGTGTGCGCACTTATTCGTCCAGAATCCAATGATTACACATGAAGGTTGGCCCATGTTGAACCAACGCGGTAGGCAGCACGGACTTACAGGACGCGGCGGTCGCAGGAAAAGGAAGCGACGTTTTCTTTCGTCCCTGCTACTGTCCCTGCAACGGGTCTGCAGGTGCTGCCTATTTTGCTGCTTTGTCGTGTCCTGTCACGCCAGGGTTTGGCACGTACGAAACTTGTTACTGCAGCAGTAATTTGCAGGTGCCCGTCCTGGACACCGCATTATGAACATTCTATTGTTTCTGTACTTCTTTCTGCAACTGTAACTTCCTGAGAACTGGGTTGAAGGGGGCTACCTTGGTGCCACGACATTCAGTGAGTTTTCTATTCGCGCATTTCTGGATTACGCGTATGAGTTCTCACTCAGCAGGACTCCTTCCCCACAGTATAATCGGATCTTTGTAGGCGGGGTACACTGTCGATGTATCGATATTGAAACCTGTAGATTATAAAAACAACTACTACCACGCTGATTGTCATTACACGTCCTCTCCCACCGCGGCGAAACGTAGGCATACTTTTTTTTTAAGGCAGAGATCTGCCGTTTTTGTTCACGAGTTGTTTCCAAACAGTATTGCGTGAATATCACTACAACTTTAATCTCCTTCGTACTGTTGGATTACCAGTACACGCATCTCACCATTAATTCACTTAGCCTTAGTACCGTTGTCAGAAGTTACACGTTCACTGTGCATGCGCTCCACGTTCCCTTCGAATGCAGGACGGACATTTAAGGAAAGTCCACCGGGATGAATGCGAAACCGTAGGATTTATGTGTGCTTCCGCACCTCCACCGGAAACGTCACTGACTGACGCTGCGCACGTGCATGCAACGCATTTACTGTCGATGAATGCTGCATCCCTGCGAAAGTCGGAAGCATGTAGTCCTTGTGGATCTGCCGCTGCAGCCGCAGTTTTCGGCTCTGCCCCTGGAAGAAGCGCTACTTCCGGTGCCTCGTGTGCTGCTGCTTCTGTCCGCAAACCGCCAACTTCACCGAGTCGAGACCTTCCTCGACAGTCAGCACAGCAAGAGGCCTATGCGCAACAGCCTGCTCCTAGGCGGCAGATATTGAGAACCGCAATGCCGAGCTGCCCCCCCGTTCCTCGGCAACGCAGCGAGGCTAGCCGTACGTTGCTGAACCTCTTGGGCAGCTGCCAAAAAACCGGTTCTGCTGGTTCCTCTTCGCTCCTTACAAGAAATGAAGAGACATACAACCCTAGCGACAAGCAGCAGACACAGCAGCTCCTACTGCAGCAGGTTCCTGATTTACAAGAGGTTCTCGTGCTTGCTCAGCAGCACGCGAACGCTACCATGCGTAACACTGTCGCGCTGAAAAATGTAAGCACTCCACCTTGCTTGAGGAGCAACCTATTTATTCGTGTGCAAATTCCCGCAGAATGTCGCTGATGAGATTCCGTGTCACCATATGTCAATGGCCAGCGAGTCGGCTGGCTGCTGCCTGCTCAGGCGCCTAGTCCTTTGGGCAAGTGTGGGGGCCTGCATTGCACGAATGCACGAGTGAGTACGAATTCACGTGTTTGGAAGTGTGGACGAGCTGCGTAGGCATTCGCACTGGGACGTAAAAGAAGTTTCCTTCTGCCAAGGGAATCCTCCTGTAAGCGTACGAAACTCCGCGGAGGCTGCAGGATTATGCACCAAAACTACGTGCAGTGATTTTGCCAATTTATCGAAGAATAGCGCGCGTGTGTAGTGAATTCACAAGCACGCAGCCTGTATATTTGTGCACGGATATGTACATATACATATATATATATGTAGTGGCTAGACGTGCACAGGTGTATATATACGTATATATACATAGGGACAGCCGACTGAGGTGCACTGGCGTACACTCTGCGTACGTCTGAATTCCGTGTGGAGCTAGCAAACAGAGACAAAGTTTTTTATTGAGTTTGACTTCGCCATCCTGTTTCTCTACCCCCTGTGCACTAGTTTAAGTTAAGCTGCGCTTGTCAGCTTTTTACTGGCGGCGTTCTCTGTGGACTTCCACCACTGCTGGCGACACAGGGTGTAGCACAGTACACCTTGTACCGCTTGTCACGGTGGCTACCGGCAAAAAGTCCTCTCTATGAGTACAGAGGGTCCTCTCGGCAGTTCTAGTGGCAGGCACGAACGATGAAGGGTGACTCACGCTGGTTGCAACATATATAGAAGTCTACACAATTTGCTCGTAGCCACTAGACTGGTGGCGCTATCCCCGTTACTCTGTCCAATGCCGCCAGGAGTCCACCTTCATCAGATGGTAAGAGAAGAGGAGCGCATGCACCGCGAGAAAAATATGCAAGCGGTCTTTTACTGCTGTACGGGTACACCGATGCACGCTCAAGTTGAAGTCACCTGTGCATCCTGCCATCAGATGGCGACGATACCAGCCATTCGAGCTGTTGACAGTCAAATCACCGTTGAGGCCATCCGCGTAAAGAAGTACACGCTTGAAGGTAACGATGAGGAGAATCTTCTCCCCGTATTTAGTGGAGATGCTCCAGAACAAGACACCGGGTCCCCCTCTATAGCTCCCCCTACTCTTAGTGCTGCCGCTCCGCACGACGAGGCTGCAGCACCTGCCGATGCGGCACGCCTGCTGTTGCAGAAGCACGACGCTCGGCAGGTGTTGAAAAAGCGAGAAGAACAACTCATGGCGAACGAGGTGAGTAGTCTCTCATTTCATGTTCTATTCTACGTACGTTCAAAATGGAAGACAGAATAGGAAGGATATCGGGGTTTAAGGCGGCTGCTGGAAGCACAGGTTGCGACAAGAAATTCTTGGAAAAGTGTGCAAGAGAGATTTGCCCAGTAGAAGTTAAGGTGCACAGGTGCATGCGTGCCTATGTGTGCAGTTATTCAACACATACGTTTCCCTTTTTTACATTTCCGAGAAACTCTGAAATAATTGATTGCTCTTCCGATGAAATGACAGGTGTGAGTGCGTGCGACGGTCAAGCGCTATCTTGTGTGGAGTTGATACAAAGGCGTGAAACACCACTTTCGCGGAGCTAACGCTGTTATTGTTGCTGTTACTACTTTCTCTCTCAGGTCATCTACGCGCAGGACGCGCCGGATGCCACTCGCGCGTGGGGTATCGCGCCGCCTACAATTGTGAAAGACAGTCTCGTAATTCCTCCTGGAGATGGTGAACTGTTTCACCACATCCTGCAGGCACCTGGCATCGTGCCGCCCCTCAACCAGTGTAAGTCACTCTGCGCGAAGAGTGTGAGAATGGACGACGCAAGAAACAAGTGTGTGGCCGGGGCTCGACTGGTAAACATGTATATATGGATATATATATATATATATATCTAGATATCCACATATCCGCACGTGTATGTTTGTGTGTGATTACTAATTGCACCCACTTTTACGTCTCTACTCGGCAAGCTACCTCGCTGTTCATATGTCTTACCTTGACCCACGCTTCTCTTCACGCCCGAACAAGTACATTCGTGAGTGCTAGTGCGCTCTGCTCAGCAAGTAGGGCTCGCCGTGCGGCCCGTTAGTGGATTTAGATATTTTCTGAAATGTGGCTCTCGATGGGACTCCATTCATTACACATGGTAGAACACGTGTGATAGTGGTTGGGTGAGCGTGCACCCGCATTTCTATGACCATCTCGCGCCCCTGAACGCGTGGCTTCAGCCTGCACACGATGATATCTTCCTGTGTGCACGCTGTAGTTTGAATATTGCCTGTGGAGGACGCTCAAAGCTATTATCCGCAACAAGAGTTTGTGACTTCATGCGTAGACCTCCACAGGTGTATATAGGTGTAAGCAGTAGCGTGTAGAGGAACAGGTACTGATCTATGTGGCTGAAGACGAATTAGTGCGTCTACTTCATATTGATGCTGCTGTCGCTACCCTGTTTCTTGCCAACGTCGACGCGGACGGCCGTCACGATCATGCGCTTCACAGATTTGAACGAAACAGGGAAATCTCGTACAGTACGGACCACGACCCAGAGGTGGCCGGGAGGATCAGACGTATCTTCGGTTAGTACTGAGACTCCAAATATGCAGCATGTAAATGGAGAAGATCAACGAGGAATGGGTGAAAAACAAGAGCGGACTAACGGTAGTAGCGGGCTGCTGCTGCACGCTGAAGGACCAGCGTGGTTTTCCGACCTTAAGACCCAATTTAGGAACCAGCTGCTGCAACAGTACCTTCAAACTGGCAGCATGGAAGCCGCTGCTCTAGCTGTTTCATCAGGAGGTACGTGCGGATCCGTCTTTTCCGAATGTTGAACAGGATATCATTAAACCTGAAGTATTACTTGTGTATGTGTTCTGGTGCGTTGCACGCGATACTCTCTCTGTATCATCCACATGGAAGAATATCTGGACAGGCTTGTATGTAGTGTCCAGCTTAATTTCAAATTCTACCATTTAAGCATATGCGTGCAAGTACTCGTTTCAGGGTATCAATACACGTACTCACCGGCATGGTGCGTTGCTGGTGTTGTGCTTTTGCGGTCGACCGGTGAGTCGCGTTGCAGAGCTTCCTACGTAGAAGGGATGTTGTTCGTTGCTACCGCTAAACTATCCATTTTGCATTTATAGACGTGGTACTAAAGAGGTGTCGCGTGGGCGTTCGTCGGTGCCGCTAGACCAACCATTTTGCGTGTATAGTCATGCTAGTAAAGAGGTGTTATTCGCCGTCTCAAGTGAAAAGCTTCTATCTGAACAAGGCTGCGCACGGCTATCACATATGGCAAGGCACACATTTGTGTAAGGTGGTAGCTTCTTGCAGCTGCACTCTGCAGAATGATTACTCTTCGTGCGGCATTATTATGTAGTGACTCACTCTTGTGGCACGCCCTCCTGTGCATCACCCAATAAAGAAGGCTGTCGCACTCTACCTGTAATACTCTCTGTGACTGTGCGCCCACACTGGTAGTGTCCAGCTTGGTTGGCCTCAAATACCTTCCAATGGTATTTGAGGCACGGCGAAAATGCGACCTCCTGGTGTGCCAGCCAACGTGTTTTTGCGTTACGTGCCCCCCTGTATGCCTGACAGGTTATACGCCACTAACGTTTACAGCCTCGCATCCTCCTGCAGTACAGAGGAAGCAAGCGAAGGTTCTGAGGGACGAGCTGCGTGAGTTTGACTTCGTTCCAGTGGAACAGAACAATCCAGTGTAGGTACTTCCGCAATAGACTCCTGTAACGTTAAAAAAAAAATTTTTGGGGAGAACACTGAAAAGCATCGTTCCCGCAGAACCCTCGATGCCTGGGAGAAATGATTTGGCAAGGAAACCAAAAGCCTCCGACGGATCGAGTCTGACTTTTGGATTGCTGGTCATAAGCCGAACGCCACGCACGTAGACTTGCTAAATGCACACGTTCTCACGCAGGTGGGGCCTCTTCTCCCTTGGCCGCATGTGAGGCGTATCACCTCGGGAATGTGCTGCCTCCACCATGCTGCCTCATGGACAACTGACACACTTAAGCTCGCGAAGTCTCGTTGTTGGCGTGAAAGGGAGGGAAACCTACAAGATAGAGCATTACGGAAGCTCTCCAAGGGCGTGTTTGCTCACGATATTTACGAACTGATACTTAGCTACCATGCCTCACGCCCCAGAGACGGTTTCTACCGTAGTGCCATACGTGTATCTTGGGTTGTTACATATACTGCAAGTGTGACGCACCGGTGCTAGCCCCAAGAGCGTTCCGCACCAGGCACGTGCAGTAATCATTCTGGTCAAGCGTAGCGGACAAGCTGCAGAACAACCTGAGCTCCGCTCTAGTCCGGAAGCGTGATTAATCATGACTCAAAGCACAATGCTTCCACATCCTAGTAAGACGTATCCATTCGTGACTTCGTAGTTCAGTCAATGACGTTAGAGGTGTTTCGACCATAGGCGTCCGGCTGTAAAGTATAACAGCTGTGTTGCGTGCTGCAGTTAAGCGGTGTGTACCCTGAAGACAACCGGCCTCTCAGAAGGTATGACGGATATGTACCTCTGATGTAAAAAACGCGGTTTGAGAGGTAAGGTACGCTGTACTTTTTAAAAGAGGTACAGACAAACCAAACGGTATGGTGCGGCTGCGTGTCCTCTTCAGTAGCGTCGTACGGTTATCTGAATTCAGGCTACGAATGCAACCATGTGCGTGTTGAGCGTTAGCAGTGCTTCGTGTCTGTCCGTGACATAATTGCTGACGTGTACAGAAAGTGACGAGATTTTCCTCTCGGTTGTCGGTGAAGATTGCAGAACTGAATGGATTCTTAACTGTCAAACGCCGTACAAAGACGTCGCACCCACGTGACCAATGCGTAAGACTGATTATTTTATGTCGTCGAGATCTCTAGCGCATGCGTTGACTCGTCGGTCCTGACTGTGAAGCAAAACGGCACAAGTTAAAAAGGCGGGGTATACCAGCACGCCGCTGGTATGTGTCACGATTGTTCATCATCCTGCTGGATGCCAGATGAATGCTCTTCAGCATAAGTATGTATGCTAACAAATCTGTCCGATGCGAGCGTGTCTAACCCCATGTAAAGTGTGCGTCACTAAAAGCCTACGGCTTATATAGCTATTCGTCACAGTGCTTTATGGCAAATGAGTGTTCTTCGGCATAGGCATGTGTGTTAACAAAGCTGTGCTTTGTAAGCGTCCCTTCGCTCATGTGAAGTGTACGTATCTGTGAAACCCTAGGGGAATTCGGTCCATTAATACTGAGTCGACAAGCAACTGAATACATAGCTCACAACGCGGCTACAAGCAACGGAAGTGCTACAGTCCTGAAAACTAAGTGTACGGTGACTGATTCAAGTCGTAGTGGTTTTGAGCTTTTTCTGCTCAATTGATGTAGATGTCGGCTGGTACTGAGGCGGTTACAGTGTTTGCGTACGTTTCACTGCACACAAGTGCTTACGAAAAAAAAAAGAAAACACTCAAGATAAATAGCAAGCTCACGGAGTATCCCAGCAATCCAGAAAGTACACGTTACCAGTGGGTGTACATTTGAAAGCGGCGGCTCACATACATCTTTACACGTGGAGTAGATTATAGCGTCCCACATTAGCACACTCCAGCACACAGACGGAACTGCTAAGCTAGAATGATAAAGAAAGTGTATTGGGGGGAAGGTTCAAGATTCTCAGGCGTCTTCAGTATGATTTGGTTCCCTTTCCAATTCTGCCATCATAGATTTCCTACAGTTGGCTAAGACTCTACAAGTTCAGTTTGTTAAACGACAGTTCGTTGCAAACAGGTGTAAATGTCCTCCTGGTTAGATTTCCGAATTAAATTCTATTCTGGTGCAGCCTGGCGCCAAAGAGGGTAAGACACAAACGGTGTGTTGAGGGTAGTCGTAGTACCGGTGCCGTTGTCGTTCCGCCTGTGTTGTTAAAAATTCTACGTAAAGCAAGCACAGGCCGTCTACTGCTTGTCAGATGAGACACTTAGTCGTAACAGAGTTTTAAGAGCGTGCAGATGGTAAGGCGTGTCCATAATGCATCCTTTTGGCATCTCCCTGTAGCTAGTACATCCTTGTGTAGTTACATCGTGTATCCATAGAAAATGCCCCTGATGTACATAGAGAACATCTGTTTACGTCTGAACGAGTAGTTCTAAAATGCCGTGCCAGTTCACGATTTGAGCGACAAACCCTCCCGGATTCGTTTGCTCTTTCGACCTGGATTCTTCGGAAAGGCTACACCGCTCTGTCGGTTAGGTATGTATTTCAGCGCAACCGAATTGCAAGCGTATGCGGCAGTGACTCGTCTTCCACAAGTTCGCCGCAATGAATGTGAACCAGCATGGGAGGTTGTCCGACGAACACACGGCGAAGCAGGGCTATTCCCTGCTTGAACACAGCCACTATATAGAGGAAACTACTGTGGTCGTCTACGTTTCCACTACCATATAGAGGTAAACACTGTGATCGCCTACGTCTACTTGCGTTTTATCATAAATATTGATAATTCCGCACGCGTAGTATATCAGGTACCTCACATTTACGAGGCATCATATGTGGCGTACTGTCGTGTGACCGAATCTCCTTCACGACGGCAAAGTTCTAGAACCTCTCTTCAGCTGACGCATCCTGACAGGCATAAGCGCGGTACCCCTATGTAGAGCAGCACGGCGAGCATGACAAGTATTCGCACCGTGACGTGTGTATGACAAAGATTGTATCTTGGATGGAAACAGCTCAGCGAAGTTTGTCACAGCACAATCGGAGGAAGCCGGTCTGCACTCTCCGGCACATGCACCACACTTAGATACACAACAGAGCACAGATATGAATACTGACGTTTTTGAAATAGACCTACTGCGGGAAGTATCCACCTGGCGTTTTGGTAGTGCGAAAGACACAGTTGGCTCTCCCGGCAGGTCTGAATCAACAGGAACGACGGGGTTTTTCTTTCGCGAAAGACCCATATGTGTACCCCCACACGACATGCGCCCCCCTTGTTACTTCGAAGAAATTTAAGGTAGTTCTAAAAATAAGAAGTTCGTCCTCTGCATAGCTACTGGAGCTCCTTTGTGATTGCCGACTCGTGGAACCAGGAGCCGTGTCCACAGCGGGTGCTGCATGCACGCGGCGTCTATTCAGGCGAGGGATGGCACAGTGCTCACCTAAGCCCTGTCAAACCAGGAGCTCCTGGATAAGTGTCTACCTCTTTAAATCGCGCAGTCGCTTAGAACAGAGCTGGACAAAACAGATTAACCATCGTTGCCTCGGGGATCCGGCGTGCATTTCTGGCGCTACCGCGAGTCGCTCTGTTTCACAAAAAGACTTGTTTTTCCCAGTTCGTGTAAACTGAATGCATCGAAAAATATCTCGAATATGAAGATACACGTGTATTTGCCGACAACATACCTCTTTGTACTCTCTTCTTTACCAGTGTAACAAAGACTATGCCGGTACACAACAGCCCGGCTCGAGTAGAAGATCTGCTCGTTGGGAAACTGTGCTTCACCACGGCATACTCTAGAAGGTGTGTATCTCGGCAATTTTCGCTTTCGATTACAGACATCACATGAATCTCTTTTGTCCCCTATGTCGGTAAAAGCCGCTAGAATACTGCTGTGCAGCGCTCGTTGTTTTTCTCTCGTATCCAATTTGAAGCAGCGGTAAGAACGTTTCCGGCTGTTGCAGCTGCCGTGTAACTGACAAGTTCGCTCTCTGCATGGTCCGATCCTTCAAAGAAGCCGCACGTAAGGTTCTCCCCGGTCTGCGTCTCGTCGTTGTTGCGTCTGTAGAACCCTCGTCTATGTGATAAATCCCTGGATCGTCGAAGGGACCGGCCACATTGCTTTCATGCCGCACGCTACAGTTCGTATTTTATTCAGCTATATACTACAGGCTACCTCTCACAGGGCAGCCTCGTGTTTGAATGTGATTGTGAAGATTTGGTACGCTTGATTTTGGAGCTCCGTCGCGACGCACTCTTGCCGAAGGACGAAGGGCGTGCTTTCCAGTTTATGTGAACGTCATTTTTCCCCGTGACGGCGAATACGCGTAGTGGGTTGTTGATATACCTTTGTTTACTGTACTGTTTCGAGGGGCCCTCGAAAAGACAGAGCACCAGCGTCTACGATGTGTACTACGTGGTAAGTCTCATTCTGAGTCCGCGTGTATATGCTGGATGCTCTGCATACCGAATATCTTCTATTGGTTCTTTTTGCATCGTATGCGGGCAGCGCACGCGGCTTTACGTCATACGTTCGCGCGAAAATATTTACTCTCGGACCGTTACGCGTGTCTTGAATGAAACATCCAAGCAGACGCCAACAAAATGATGTCTTCGAATCCCTCGGCGATGAAGAATGCACCGGTAGTGTGCCGGATGAGGCCACTGCAAGACTGCTTGGCAAAAAATGAAGGAGATATTTCGCAGTGCATGGAGGAAGTGAAACTTTTCGAGTCCACATGCAGTAAGAAAGTGGAGTACGTGCACGACAGGGAGGGTCTCGACGACACTCGGACTGGACTGTTCAGTGGCCAGAAGGGAAAGTGATCGTTGTCAATAAAATATGCAGACAAGGTTTAACGGTTAGAAGAGTGGTCAGTGAGTGAGATATTTAAAGAGACAGCTTGATTGGGAAAGGGCATTTACGAATTTATGTATGCGTAGACCGGAGAAGAGCAGAAGGGCGTCTGGAGGCAGGCTGCAACGGCGTACAACTGCATTTTGAAACATAATTATTCGAAGGGGAAAGGTAACACGAGGAGTGTCCACAGAGGTAATTGGCCGTGTTTCCTACGTTAGACTGCGTGGAACGGGGAAAGGGGGTACGGGGTAGACGAATGGAGAGTAACTGTTGTGCGTCGAAAGTGGCTGAACGGAGAAGGCGTGTGCGGACCCGGCAAGCAGGAGAGTCAGTCTGTTCAGGAAAACACCGCAGAAAGTAGACGACGGCTACGAACGAAAAACGAGTTTTATTACGAGGCTGTTGCTCTAGGGTAGCAATCAAGACCCAAAAGCCGAAAGAAGAGATGCACCTTCAATGTGAAGGTGAATGTAGTAGCGTCTCCACTTAGATAGTCGTATGTTCTTTGAAAAGAATTGAGGAAGGCACGAGGAGGCGATGCACGTCTATCAGGGAAAACGAAATAGAACGTGTCCAGCTCGTGAATGCATAACGCGTCTTCCGTGCGCGTGACGGGACACTTGTTCTCGGCCCCATTTTTCCTGCGTGGCGATATGTTCATCGTATGTTACTGGATACAGCTTCGCTCAAGCGGCGTGTCGGGTGGAAGAACTTGACACAGATATTTGGAAACAGTAGACACAACTGCAAACAGCGACAAGTTACGGAATAAGGTTCTTATAAGGGAGATAGCGTAATATTTCAAGAAACACAAGTACATGCTCTGCGAACCTGTCGCACCGTTCTGCAGTGCATGCAGGTTTTGTTTCTATGTACGGTATACCCTTGTACGTGTACGGCATACATATATTTCCATGTGCAGATCTCTCCTATCGCCTTCTAGAGTTGCGGTAGCCGATTGTCGGCACGTCTGGAAAGCTTCGCTTCCGTGCAGGTCGTAAGTGCCATTATTGCAGCGGACCTTTCGGAGTGAAAAAATTCAACATACGTTCAGGCGGAGTTTTTAACTGGTTCGGTCACCAGGCTCAAGGATAATTGATTGATGTCGTATACATTGGACACACGCACGACCAGTTATTTGTGTGTCTACGTATGTATACCAGTTTTTGTGCAGTCGCAGCACGCTACAGTCTGTAGTGTGTGTGACTGCCAGTGTTGCTGATGTTCTGCTTTCTAGTGCAGGGCTGACTCCGTACGAACGAGTGTTACGTAAGGCGTTATGAGACCCATGGTATATTTGTGAACTCATCTGTGTAGCTGCCGAGGGAACTTCGTGTGTTGTGGTTCGCCGTACACAATAAAGCGGGCTTTAGTTGTTGTTGAACATTTTGCTGCTTCTTTAACTCACAGTCATGCGCAGAGTGTGCATAAACCCGTATATACGTATCAATGCCATTGGTGAAGTGTCCCCGCATATATACATAAATGTACACAGTGATATACACTGTAAAATTTGTCCGAGTTCTGATAAAGATCGGCAGTGCCTCACGTGCTGTCACGCCTGCGTGTGACGGTGGCAGTGGGGGGCGTGACAAATCTGTTTTTGCTTTATGTCTCCGTGAAATTGGACACTTGTCAAAATAGCGTGAGGACCACAGACGTTGATCGAGTCTGCTGCATTGACCGGAGCATTCGCACGAAAGACCACGAAGCACGTTATCCCTACAGTAGAAGGCGTGCAGGTGTATTTGTTTGGGGTGCTCATCAAGGAAATATTTAGACATTAACAGATCACCCTATGGTCACGTATGCTTTTACTGGTCGGAACTGCCTTGGACAGCAACCACACACGGGGAGCACATGTGCGTGCTGCACTGGGCGAAACACCCGTGAACGAAAGTGCAGCGAGGCCACTATCCTTAAAGAAGTCTGGACAGGCACGTCACCGCACGGTCACCAAGCTTCGACGGAAGCAAAGGTGGGCGTGTACTGGTTGTCCGTAGACATATACATACGTATACGCATGTATGTCTTTTTAGTAGTGGCTACACATGAGTGTGGTTCGCGACGGACTTTTTTTCGACTACGAGCGTATCAGTGGCAAGTCAAATTAGGCTGCCTTGTCGATACCCTACGGCTCTGAGCGTATCATTGACAATCAAGTCAAGCTGTCTCGTCGGTCCTCTTTTCTAACTAGAGTACACATCTACATCCTGAGGCAGCCGGGAGACTTTTTATTGTGGTCTTCTGGTAAGTGAATAGCTTACGCAAGGTCGTGGCCAGTACGTCTGGTTCGAAGGGCCTATGTCGTACACTTTGTTTGCGGAGGTGAATTTTATAGACATGCACGAAGGCCGCGTCCGTTGTCGACGTGCACGATGAATACGGAACGCACTTCTGCATATCAAACAATTTCAATCTGGAATTGCATGTGCGGTTCGACCAGGGGTCCAGTCTTTACGCTCTCGTGGATGTACTGTGTACGTGCGGACATGCGTGGGATGCACACGGATGCGTGGTCTTCCGAACGCGAAAACCTAAGTATCAGAAGTCGCGGATGTAAAATAAAGGTCTGTAGACCAGATAGAGACAAGAGCGTGCAACAGCCCTTCCGTCCCAACTTTCTACTTTTGATACGGTGGTAGGGATCGAATACCCCAACTTCTCACAACGTTTTCGGTAACCACGCAGGGCATCCGCCTTCCGCTGGGTGAGTAAGTTCGACCAGGTCGCAGTCATACGCTCGCCATCAACGTTGCTTTGTGTGGTCGAAGGAAGGCAACTACTTGTGATGCAACCAAATAGTGCGCCTGCATAGCTTACGCAGAAGACGGCGTTCCCCCGTCCTCGTAAGACTATACTACTCTGGGCCTTCACCCGCAACGGCGTACACCGTCTAACAGCTCGTATGGTCAATTTTTCGCATGCAGGTATCTTCGCTGCAGCCATGGTCAGCAGAGACATTCGCTGAAATGTAGAAATGTATACGTACGCTCTTTACGCATGAAACATGCCCGTGGGCGTTCGCACCACGCAACGAGTTGTGCACACAGTGTCAAAATTCACCAGTTCACAGGAGGTGAATGTAGCAGAGTACTTCGGCACAGCTGTGTTCCGTCTGCATGACCTGCATTGGCGCACACACGTCTGACAAGGTTGACTCACAACTAGTCATATGCTTTCCTTCAATCAGCCAGCGTAACGGTGACGGTAAATCTTTTGTACTGCCTGGTCAAACTCGCCCACACAAAGATGGCCGCGGAACATGCTTCCCGTAAACGTCAGGAAAACTTAGCGTATTCTGTTGCTATCACTATAAAAGAAAGCAGACGCAGTGGGAGCTCTCGTGTACGCTGTTGTGTGCATATAGTCTACGGACCTCTTCCCTATGTCCGTAACTTTTGGCGCTGAAGAAGTGTACATCTTGCATTAATGCTCAGTGCGTATCTTTGCGTTGTGTTGAAACTCGCGCCGCATATGCACACGAGATATATCCGTCTGCACGGATCATAACTTCTCCACCAAGCTTATCTGTCTCTCTCACTGTATATATATATATACGTATGTATATGTATACGGCCCACGTACCGACGGGATACGCGAGGATATGTGTGTGCGTAACACCCGTACGGGAGAGGGAAAGTTATCCGCTTTTCATGAGTAATTGACACTATTAAGTAGTTTCGCCGTGATATGCAGTTTCTGGGAGTCAGACGCGTAAAGCTGGAGCGAACTAAATGTATACGCCGAACAGACGGCGCCTCCTGCTCTGTGGGAAATACGAGCTTGCCGTATCACACGTGGTGTGCTGCGTGTTTTCTTGTGCTGAGACGCTGTGCAGCTCGCGTAGTTGCTCCGCCACTGTCAACCGCATCAGCCGTCGAGACGATCATCAACTGCAGTTAAAATGCTAGCCTTTGTCTTTGAGGGTAAAACTATCAAACGAGGAGACAGCATGCAGCAGCACTGCTCCTTGAATAGACTGCGTTGACGAATCACTGCCGTACATATTACTGCACAACATATTACTGTGTTCCGGCGGACAAAGTGGCTTGATATCGCCTGCAGCTCAGCTTAATTCTCTTGCGCGGCGTCTGGGAATCGTCAGCTGTGGTTTGGACGCCCAGAGAAAAGGGAATTCCAGATTATTCCGCGGCAATCGTGACGGCAGACCTCTTGGTCGCATCCACTGGTATTCGCCTGTGCAAGTCACCTCACGCTTGTCCGTCTCCGTTCTTCTGCCTGTCAATCCCTCTACGTGGATTCTTTTCCAAGATTTCAGCAGCGTACGCAAGTAGAGGTAGGTGCGGACGCACGAGGCAGCAAGCCTGTGGATGACAAGAGAAGGCGTAGCTTCGTCTTTCTATTGCCGTTCCGTTACCATCGGGCAACAGTGGAGCGCATACGACAGTATTTGTTTAGGAAGTTGTACAGGTGTGTTACTCGAGTAAGCCACCCTGTCACAACGGAGTCCGGCGCTTAAAATCACTAGTTTTACTTCTTCCAGGACAGTAAAGATGCATCCACGGATCCATCTGTGACTTGTGAGGCCAATAACGTAGGGCACAGCAGAGCTAGGTAGCACTCTACAGTGCACTAGAGTGTTTACGAATAACCAGGCTGCTCTATATTCGTGAAGACTGAAAGGTTACACATGTACGTTGATACCTATCTACACACAGATGCATGCATAGATACATATGGCCTCGTCAGTGGAGGCGTGGAGACAGTCGTACGGGCACCTATACCGGCCCACGCACATCCACCATTTGCGAGGGTACCAGTATGTATGGTGGCGGAGTAGCCCCCCACGTCTTGAATCTTTCCACGGTGTTTGACACGTTGTTCCCGTTCCGACCGCTGACCAATTCCTGTCAACTCGAATGGGCTCTCCCTTAACAGATTCCATAACTACCCTCTTAGACCGTTGGTAGTTTTTTTGGACAACTAGGGCCTCCGCCTGTAACTCGTGCGTGGAAAAATCACGGTACCTCCCACACGTGAACACACGCTTTTTCTTTCGGGAGGGGGTGAGCATCCCAAAAGGGATAACGCCACGGGCGTTTGGCGCAGTCGGTAGCGCGTGGGTCTCATAATCCCAAGGTCGCGAGTTCGATCCTCGCAGTGCCCATCACACCCCTACCGCTCTGATCTTCATCGTCTTCCATCGGTTTTAGAAATGCACTACGAGTGTGCGTCCAAGCCTAAGCAGGACTTGGAGTGCCGGATTCCGGTAGTGCTTCTCCTTGGTGGTGCTCCGAAACAGTGCGTTTCGTCCTTTGCTGGTCAACACTGCGAGCATCGCCTGTAGTCTTGATCGAAACGGTTACGATTCTTGCCTGTGTGTCCCATTCGTAGCATGCTTATCCTGGCTTATCCTTTTGCTGATAGGTACTGTTCCTAGTCGTCAGTCTACCGATGGCAAGCTCCCCTGTAAGCCAGGCGCACGATGTTTTTGCTCATGTTTACCTGTGCATGCCCATTGACACAATGCGCTCGGCCGATCCATCCAGCGCTACTGACTGCGTGGCTGACACCCAATTTGTCTCCTCATCACGCACTGCTTACCTTCCGCAGCGTCACCAATCTATCCTGCGTGCGTAAGCACCGCAAGCGCAAGCGTAAGCGCTTGCGGCGCAAATAGAATTTGTCTATCGCACGTCAGTCCTTTTCTTAACCTGCTTGTAGTTGGCCGAAACAACAAGCATGTAACGCTGCGAGAATGGCCCGAAAGCTCCACGTAGAAAACAGGCGTACCCTGTCAAAACGAACGACATGCCGTGAAAAACACCACGAAGGATTTCCTGAAGCAAAACCTACGAGGAAACCTTGAGGCGACGTGCCTTCTGGGAGATGACGCTGAATAATATGTAGGGAGCGTGCATCAGCGTGGCGCCCGTGCTGACGGATTGCACGAAGCTGAAGTGACAAGATATAGAATGGAAGAGCTCGTGGGAAGATTGATATAATAGGTATGTACGGAACTTCACATCACAAGTATACAGTTGTGCAAGTCAACATCTACCACTGAAACAGAAGCGCTTAGAGCGACAGTATGCATCCAGTGCGACTAACCACTAACTTTTGGACGCCAGGCAAAACCGGTATGCGGAACAGCGGTAACCAGCAGTGAAAACAAGGTTTCGAGAGAATATATAAAGGAAAGAGAAGCTGGAGAAAGGGAGAGGTGTCTAACAAAGCGGGAATTCACGCCGAACACCGAGCACATCTTGTGACCGTGAACAGCCAGAGCCTAGATGCTACAGCAACGCGCTTTGTGACCATAAAAGTGCGGACGGTGAAGAAACGCGGAGCTCCACACCGAATCAGCAAGCAATCAGGCAAGGACGCGTCAGCTCCGTAATGGTAAAGCGTACGCATAACACGGTTGGAATATCGGCAAATGTGAGTATACTTGCCGTATTTAGGCCTACGACAGTGCAGCGGAGGTGTACACATTGCGGATTCAGGCGGAGACACAGTGAATAAAAATCATGTAGACTTGCGTGTGGCTGACGTAGGATCAGGTGGCTGGCACAGTTAGGGTGCTACGTCAGGAGCGCCGGTACCTGTGTATACTGATAAGCGCATAGCAGTAAAAGCGCCTTCCACAGCGATGTCTATCTCTTTCCCTCTCTACATGGGTATACCGCTATTTATGAACATGTGTCCTTTTACGTATGTGCGTACAATCAACGAGCACACTCACACGACCTGATGAGCAGCTACCGACAAGGCACGCCAGCAGCGCTTGTTGCTGAGATCGACGGGAATGCCGTGACCGAATTTTTTCCCTTCGGCAACGTTAAACGATAAATCCTTTTTGAGTCGACAGCACAACTTAAGGCTTCCGTACCTACAGCATCCACTGCAAACTACCCTTTTTCTACCGCTCCTTTCTGCTTACTCTGTTGTAGCTTGGGTCGTACTAGCCGTAGTTGAGGCTACTTCGTCCAACCAAGCCAGCAAGTTCCACAACCCAGAATAGACCATCCAGGTTCCTGAAGCTTTTGTCGATTTCTGTCTCATGATCGGTCTGTTTCCTTCACGAAATGGCGATCTCAGTTGACCTTCAATTTAAGAGGTAATTCCAACCATTGCTTCCCGCCTTTCTGACCTAACGTGCAAGACATGTACGTTGCTCGGTGTCTACGCGCGACGCTATTCAGCTGTGTCGAGTCGGGTTTTTCATCAGAGAATGTCTGTGCGCAAGTCTGTGAACTCCTTTGTGCAATGCCGTTTGTAGGCCTGTGCACCACATCAGTGAACGCCAGACAGACTACCACTTGGTCGTGTGTACGTATGTACGTATGCTGGCACATAGATGTACGCACGAGGCGAAAGTGGCAGACGCAAGTATACTGTGGCCTGTTTGCTGATACTGAAGAGCGCCTGGAAACAATGTCGCTGCGCTCACTATTTTCTTGATTAGCTTCAAGGAGTCGACTACAAACGTACGTATATTCTGATGCGTATAAGTGTGCACGAGGCTAAAATCGCAGATGCAAATATACTGTGGCGTGTTTGCCGGAACTGAACAGCCCCTGGAAACAATGTCGCTGCGCTCACCACTTTTTTCATTGGCTTTAAGAAGCCGACTCCGAAAGTTTCCACTGATCTGCTGCAGCAATGAAACAGGCTGTAACAAAAACAGTGGCGGCAACATTCGTCACAATAATAATACTGGAATTCCTGATTTCGAAAACAGGGGTGTCAGTCGCGTGATCGCGAGGAGCATACGTGACACCGGCACCATTAGCTGCAGTCGCAGAGAAGACGTCTGCAAAGAGCATACAAATAAGAACACGCTCCGTCATGGCGCCAGAAGGAGCAGCGGTTGCAGTAGGAGCCTTACGGTCGCAGGCGGCACGAGTACGAACTGGGTGAAGCGCGCTTGTGATGTATCGAGTACACCAGCACGTGCTGTCATATCATCTTGCAATTTGCAGTTACAGGAAGACTTCCTCTCCACAGCAAAGTGGAAGAGAAGCGGCTGCGAGCAGCGACCTCTTGGTGGTGACAGAAAGCAGCTGCTGCGGCAACGCCAACAACCACAAAGCCCTGCGCATGAAGAGCACCAACAGAAACCACAACAGCTGGCCGCTCAACACCAACAACGGTCGCGATCCGCCCCACATGAGGAGCGCCTACGACAATCACAAGAACAACATCAAACCCAACAACGTGCTTATTCAGCATTTTTGGTCAACCTTGCACCGGATGTGGCAGAACGAACTTACAGCAACGAAGTACCATGTGGGGTGCAGTCGTTGTCTGCAATCCCTCTGTTGCACACACCGGTACAACGTGCGTTTCATTATTCACAAAGTGAGCGAGGACGTGCGTGCACCAAGTGTCATCCCCTGCTAGTTATCCGCGAGCGTGAAAGGGCTCACGTGGACAGCTCTTTGCGTTACAACTGCAGCGGCAGCAGCAGCAGCAGGCTCGACGACCGCAGCAATGCTTCCAGCAACAATGTGATGCCGTGCAGCTACGCGGTTAGAGGCGGTCGAACGGATACGGAAGTTCGGGCTAGGGAAGAATCTGCGCTGTGGAAACAATCATTACCTATGCGTGGGGGCTCCACATCAAGGTTGTCGCCCAACTGCGCGATTGTGAACTTAATCTCGTACGTAAAGAAGCCAGTGGTTGACCTTCCCATTCACATAGCTTATCGTCAGTTGGACGCACTGCAGACAGCGCAGGAACAGCCAAATTACGGCGGAAGAGCCACTGTGGAGAGTCACTGTCGAGGGGCTAGTACCCTTCTTTCCCTGAGAGTTGACCAACCGCCGCAAGCAAAGATACGTAGGAACGAGGATGTGAAAAAAGTGCTTTCACAACACTTCACCCAACTAAAGGCAGACCACCAGAAAGAGAGGCAGGACGTGATACGGCGCGCACAAAGAACATGCGAAAAAAAATGCTGGAGTGAAATGCTACCGCCACCACAAGACGAAGGCAGCTGGAATTGGCTCAGATATATAACCAGGGAATGCTCCTCTGTGAGTCATAAGAAGCAGAGTAACGCTGAGAATGGAGACCGCGCACAGCAGCGTAAGCAGGTGACAACGGAGGAGCAGCAGCATCCGGGTCTAACGCAGCTGCAGGGGCATCAGCCCGCCGAAGTGCCAATCAGCACGCTAACAGTGGAAATCGCTGATCGCGTTGGATCTCTCTGTGACTTGCTGGTAGGCCTGCGTGTTTTCATCTATATTATCGACATTTTTACACATATGCAGCGATACATGTGTGTCATTGTGCAGTGACCTGCTGTAAGCATTGCGCGTTTCCACGTACATTCATCGAGATACAAACTCGTGAACAGTGAGACACATCTATGCATCTTTGCCGACGGTTTTTCCTCCTGACGTGTGGCACATCCCCTCGACAATCGTTGGCTGCGCCATTCGCAAATGCTGTGCTTTGCTGATCGTAATTGTACCACCGAGGTACTGCTACTAGCGAACGATGCCGAGCCGAACCAACTTAGTTATTAACGTGTGTACGAAAAGGTTTTTGCGCATGCTCGTACAGCATCCGCACTCATAACACGTGAAGGCGATCAATCACCGCACGCCCTGTCTGTGCATGTGCACGCTGACGATGAGCTTGTGAATCTGTAGTACTTCCTGTTGCGAGTACTAAGCACGCTCCAACAGGTTCCTCAGTACTTCCGAAGTACCTTGCCTGCTGTGCAACTGTGCGTACGAGTGGTTTGCTTTCTGCATGCAGGTGATATTTAAGAAATTCAACGTGAATATCACCCAGATTAAAAGCACACCAAAGCCCCTAGATCTGAGCAAAATGTAAGTGCGTCCTTACGGTATAGTTACCGACCACACCTTGAATGGAGCAGTCGACAGCCTACGGGCTTATTCTTTGAAGTGAGTGTGCGTTTCGCGCGGGGGATGTGTAGTCTGGCGCCCTATACAGAAGCAGAGACTGTCACTTTGGTACACAAGTTCGAAGCACTGAACTGCGTTCTCTGTTTGCTGACACGTCTCTCGACTGGGACTGTGTCTTTCGTTCCGCGTTACAGAATCAAATTCGATTTCACACCTCTGCCACTTCATCCTGAGCTCGTGGTGGTTCGCCTTCATTCTTCGTACCCGCCCTGTTGCCTCTCTCTTTTCTATTCAGAATTGTCTCATGTCTACACTGCTAATCACTCACGTGTGTAGGTGCACGCTTTCTATATGTGCATTAGACCCTATGTGGCTCCACATATGTGCTCTCGCTATAGCGCAAACGCTATACTACACGCGTCCACTAAGTCTTTCCACAGTAAACTAATCACCGTATACTTCTCTTCTGTATTTTGCTTCTCCTTCTCGGTTGCTGGTACCGATCCTCAGTGTTTTCGGCCTTTTTTCTATTCCCCGTTTGCTTCTACTATTTCCTTCAAGGACATTTTCGATTTGTTTCCAAGGCAAGTGGGAAGAGCCACGCGTGGCGCAGTTATTGGACAACCTCCAAACCTTCTGCAGTGAAGTAAAACGCGGACATGCCAAAGGAGTTCCCTGGTTCCCACGTTGTGTCGAGGATCTCGACAAAATCGCATGCCAAACATTAGATGCAGGTGAAGAGGGATGTAATTCTGCGTCATCGTATACGTTTGCGTATACAGGGGTACTTGTAGACGCGCAACTAGTCGGGAGAAGAGAAAAACGTGCACCAACTTTACAATTGCTTAAATGTATATGTAGTTACCTGTACGCATCAAACTTGCAGACCGAGTTGAGCAGGGGCGTCGTACAGAGTTTCTGTATGAACGTTATGTTAGGTGAGGTCGCAGTAGACGTTGTCATGAGATTACCAGTCGAAAAGCTTTCTATCTCACTTGCTCACTACGTCCACACTACCGGTGACATACATATGTACATACGCGTATGCGTGTATATATGTCGGTGTACCTGAATGCTGGTGACGTGCACATACGTATTTGCGGGTTTGTGCACATTTGGTTCCCCTCCACATGTATTTGCCTAGGGTATAAAAATTCTAGTGAGGACGGATACACGTACGTGTGAATGAAACAGTGCCGTATCGTGGCCATCCGTGATCGCACATGTGATTATACAACTTCACATCGCCACAGCTCCCAGACAAGACTTCTTGTCATTATACTGCGCATTAACTCAGCCGATCGGGCAATTTTTCAAGTACATGTTCGTACGCGTGAATCCATTTGCATGTACACATTTCTGTGTTACGTAGCATCCTATACGGGTGTGGGAATTTGCCCTTGAAGGTGTACGTGAAGTATTCTCACGTGAGACCATAAGAAAACGAGGGACACAGGTCTCACAACCGAGTAAAATGATTGTAGTTGACGTACGACCAGGGTGTAACCTCTGAGACACGAGTAAATAGAGCCACACTAGTGAATGCAGAGACGCCAGTCGTGCGTGGCGTGCGGCGCCAATGCTCGACCGAAACCCCAAAGAACACAGAAACTGAATTTAGTGACATACACTGACTTCTGTGTTTCTGTATTTCTCCACGAGCATCATAATTTCATACTGTTGACTCAGTGACAAAGTAATACGTGCAGCTACGGTTGTTAGCAGTGGAGCCAGCAGTACCGAGATCACGAGCGCATCTGTTTACCTCCTCATATGTACACATATAATTATGCCTATGTAGATATTCACTGGAAATTAATGAGCATCCACGTATGCGTAAAGGTGTATCACACTTATACACGGCTGATGAACCGCCACAGACAAGTACCTCGGCTGTCGATGATGTGAACGTCACCCGCTTAGCTTTTGTTTCTTCCTCTAGGAGCCGATTTGCAAGCTGATCATCCAGGTTTCCACGACAAGGAGTATCGCATGAGGCGGCAAAAGATCGCCAGTCTGGCGGAAACCCATCGAACTGGCAATCCGCTGAAACACGTGGACTACACGGATGACGGTATGAATATATTTTTTCTGAAGGGTTTCTCTGATCTGGTGTCCTCCTACAATTACTTGAGATGCACTGCTTATCTCGGAATTTTTCACTTCTTCCAAAACTCACACCTTTGAAGGTGTGAACTCGGTGGCACGCCCATCTCCCAGTAATAATGGTAGGGTGTTTGGGCGATGTACACATGCTTGCATACGAGACTCGCCGCCTATACGTGTGACCGTGGTTCAAAGCATCCGCATTTCTTTGTACCACGTCCCCTCTTCTCCCCTCGGTAAGATATTGATTCGAAGGAAAGCACACGGGTTTTTCCACATACTGATTAGACAGCTGTTCATGTACATTGCGTAAAGTGCACGTATACACACCTACGAAGATTGTGCGACTGCGCAGAGATACTACGTACAGCTGAGTAGGTGCACTTGAACAACAACGTGTGCCAATCTTGAAGAGCATCAAAACATAACCTCGTTGCGGCGTGTTCGACACGTAGGTTGCTGTGTACATCCAGAGAGCATTCACACTGTAAGTCTGGCGAGTGCGTGTCCTAGACGTGTAAACCTATACCTACGCTCTTTTGGTGCATTCAGACCTACGTATACATAGAGACGTGTCTCCTGCGTCGTGAAAAGCTGTGTTCTGATCTACCTGCAGAAGTGGATGTTTTGAGGCCTTGCGTAGTTGAGGATGTGCAAGGTTCCTTTTCACTTCGCGGGTATGCTTTTGCCTCAAACTAAGCTTTAGCCTCAAACTAAGCTATTTAAATAATTGATAAGCGTCAGGTATATACACGGCGAAAAAGGCGTCTCTTTGAGCACTTGCCTGTAGTGATGCGCACCTATATTTACATATATATATATTATACATACATTTGTATAGGCGTATACATATAGGTGTGCGTGCCTTCGTGCTCCTGTCACTCACGCTTCTGCAGAGAAGAAGACTTGGGAGCATGTGTGGATGACGTTAACGAGGCTGTATCCGACATGCGCCTGCGCGGAGTTCAACGCAGTATTCCGAGATCTTCGAGCAGCGGGACTGTACAGAGCAGATGACCTGCCCCAAATGGCTCACATAAATGATTATGTACACTCGAGAACTGGTATAGAACTGTGGAACAACTTGTCTTGCTATGCAGCGCCTCCACGCGATGAAATTCAGTTACATGCGTAAGAGTGCACATAGTTCACCTAGAGCTCTTTCTGCATATTAATAATTCTATTTTTCTCTCTTTTTCGTCTGTCCCGTCCTCAACTGCGGAACAGAGCTGCACAGGACTTTTGCAGCTGTGCTTCGTGACTTTGTGGACATCAACTCTTCAAGGCTCACCGCTCTGCCTCGTAGTCGTGCGTGGCGCGCACCGTGGTGTTTTGGGTGGCGTGCGGTTCTTCTGCTGTGATCAAATTTCTTGTCAATACAACATGCATTTCCAGCTGCGTTGTAAATCATGAGATCATCACTTAATGCGCATTAGCAGTCTTAGACTTCGAACAGTTACTCCTTCAACGTACTGTGTGTGTTGTTGATGCGGTTGTGGAGCATTCCAGCTACATCCTGCGTGTGTGCTCCCTCCTATGAGTCGGGTGAGTCGCGCGAGCACTAGCTCACGCCATCCCACACAGTAGTATGGCGCAGTTGGATCCATTCGAGCTAAGTGTACTACTTTTGGTCCAGTGTAGATGTAACAACTAAACTGGTGCGTTGAGGTGTCAACTACGCTGCACAACATGCGGTGTTTTCTTTTACGTGAACAGCTGGTAGTCCTCGTCGTGTAGTCCCTACCTTTCTACGTTCAACGAAGGCGTACGTAAATTAGTAAAACCGAATCATATCGTTCCTACACATCTGTTTCCTGACTCAGCTGAGGCCATAATTGCTTGGTAAAATCTCGTCCCCTGCAGGCACGACTGTGACGTCTGAGGCTGGTAAAGCTGTGTACGTCTGTCATCTTAAATTGGAAGCACTAGAAAGTACAGGGATACGTGTCTTCCTCTCGCTCTTGTTTGGTCTTCCTGCGAGTTTCTATCTGTTTCAAAGGCCACGTTTTACACCACTTCAACTTCTGGCACAAACGGAGAGATGCTCCTGCGGTTTTGATGAGCTGTCTGGGCTGTCTGTCACGAATGTCAGCGGCACACTTCAGCGCAGTCTCAACACTGCTTGCAAGTACGTAGTGCCCGTCATTGCTGGTGTCTTCGGATGATGTGACCGCAACGTGCTTCTAGCTGTTTATTCTGCTGTTCTGTATATTTGTACCTTCCCAGCATTTGTGAGCTGCACAGTGGATCTGGGCTCTTCTTCCAATCATTCTCTTTCTTTCATTATATTGAGCCAAGCGTAGCTGCCTGGTGTTTCACATGACGCCCCACACTTAGACTGTTCGACCTCACTCTGTGAACTACAGTTCGCTACCCTGTGTGCCCCCATAATTGTTTTCATGCAATATATCACGTGTCCCTGTAAACACGTGTATTTTTACGTATGTTGCGTGGTATTCTAATGGGACCGTTCTAAAGGTACTATGCGTCGTCCTTGCATAGTTGGACTGTTTGCTATGTTCGGCAGGCTTCACCTTCCGTCCGGTGGCGGGACTACTGGCTGCTCGAGACTTTTTGAACGCCTTGGCTTTTCGAGTCTTCTTTTCCACGCAATACATTCGTCATTCTTCAGTTCCTCTGTACACACCAGAACCTGATGTGATCCACGAGCTACTTGGTCACGCTCCGCTGCTGGCAAATCCTGTACGTGGTCCGAGTTTTCACATTAGACATACGAAGATGTGTGCTAACGTGGGTTCCTACGTGAAGCTGCAAAGGTGGACAAGGGTACAATTGTGTACCAGTATGTTACATATAAAGACACACGCGTGCTTGTTCGTGGTAGCGCGTAAATGGAGAGAAGCACGGCTGCACTCCGGTCTTTCACGGAATGCACCGTAGTCTCCACCATCCTCTGCTGTGGGTACGCTGGGTTCCTCATTGCATGTGTGTGTGAGTTTACAGTGCATTCACATAATAGTCGCAAGTATGTATGTTTACTTCCCTGCGTAGAAACTATGTAATAGTGCCTCTCTATCTTCCCTGTGCCACACTCATCATTCTCAGACAGCCGTGCCTGTTTACGGTGCAAAAACTAGCGGGCGCATGTTAATGAATCTGCGCGCGTATTCTCGTGCGCAATGCGACACACTTCTCGTCACGCGTGGTCCTTCGTGTACGTACGTTACTGCATGTGTAAGGATACCCAACTATTTTATACGCGTTGATGTTCTTCATGTTACGCAGAAAAAACACTCGTGTCCTGCATATATTGTTATATACCGTGGTAATTGAGACAGGATCCGGCTCTTCACACAGTGGTTGGTGGGACACAAACGAAATTGTTGTGCATTGATTGTAATCCTGCGACGCCCTTTAACCTACAGTCGTTACGTTTCCACAAGCTACCACGCGGGCCAAAGCACACACTGTGATTGCTATCCTCGACCCCGTGTACACTCTCTGTGCCGTTTTTCTTTCTACAAAACATCGCACCGACGTTTAAGTGCTCCCATTCTCTCAGCGTGGTACGTATAGATACAACAGGAGACAGCCAATCGTCAAGCAGATCGCGTGCAGCATACCGTTGTGCATGGCTTGTGCACTAGCGCCTTTTCCTCTAAAGCCTTGCTTTTCAAGCAGTAAGTCTTCTTGGCGACTGTCTATGCCCGCAGTCGGTTCTGACACTTGTTGACCGTGTTTTTTACATTTCAGCGTGCTTGAACTGCCTCTGTAGTACAGAGTGTATAAAATTGCGATCAACAGGAAGAACTCATCAAGCGCTAGTATAATTCAGACGAAGTGTACCTCCGTGTAAATGCTCTGACGCCTAGGAAAGCACACGTCCGTCTAGATTCTGAATTTGTTTCAACGGTGGCCATGTAGCAGTGAAACAACTGCTGCTTCTTTGCAGGAATTTGCAGAGTTCTCGCAGCTGATTGGACTGGCGTCTCTTGGGGCTTCTGAAGAAGAAATTCAAAAACTGCAGCGCTGCTACTGGTTTTCTGTAGAGTTTGGCCTGCTACTGGAGCCAGAAAACAACGCCCTACGAGCGTATGGGGCTGGTCTTCTGTCCTCGCCTGGAGAATTACTACACGCCACTTCGCCAACAAATACCAGGGTACATTTGTGCTTTCTCCCTGTTGTGTACCAATGCATATGTGCGACCGGAATATCACGGGACAATAGCAGTTTGTTCTCATGTGTCCGTTCCGAAGTAATCGTTTGAGCCTGCTCACGTGAAAGAAGAGCGCACGTGTGTCTGCGTAGCGGCATACTGAAGCACAGTATTTCTGCGCCAGAAACAGGGCGGATCTTTTGTTGTAGCGGTTTCCCCCCAACCACAAAAATGCTGCGGCATATGTCAATATATTTACAGAGATCTGTAAGCGAAGGGTACCGTGAACAACTAAAATATACATTTGACTTTGTAAGCCCCCGCGTTTCAACTGAGTGAGCTGCACTGGTGGCAGGCCGGTATGTGTATACTTGTGTATACATAGATATGTACTTATGAATACATAAGTGTATGCCACACACACGTGGCCATGCAGAGGGGCGCCAGGAAGAACACAGTTCTGTATACGTTAAACACGAGCTTTTTCCATGCCTATTCCTTTGCTAACAATGCGTCTGTAGACTCGCTTCCACGTCACAACTTCGTACGAGCAGCGCATCAGATACCTTCTACCTGCGCGTACCGGCTCGGACACGACGCAACTCTTTAAGTCCACTATTGTCTTCCGAATTGCACACTCCTACTATTTGGAACTCTCCTAGCGTTCTTGTTCGAGCAGCATCGCATGCACTGGCAATCAAGGTCGGAGTTATATATTCTCTGGTGCAGGTATAGAATCTGTAACTCGTAGATCATGGGGAAACACTACCAAGCCACGTCCTCCGTAGCTGTTGTCTACATCTGTATTTTTTGCCGTCTCCCTATGTTGAACAAAGGCTCAAACGAGTGTTCTGTCTCCACTTCCCTTCCCATACAGATACAGGTGCTGCGATGGCGTCCAGAGGCTGCTGCAGCGCAAACCTTTCCCGTGACGACGTTCCAGCCTGTCCTCTTTGCAGCGCAGAGTCTCGAAGACGTGCGTGAACAACTTCTTCGCTTTTGCCATACGAATCTGAACAGACCTTTTGCTGTGCGTTTTGACCGCGATAGGCGTTGCGTCCACGTGTCTACTGAGGTGAACTCTAAGCCCATTTCCTTGCAGTTCTGACACTGAGAGCCTTCTGCCCTACATCCGTTGTCCTAGAAAATGAGTAAGAAAGGATGTACTGCAGTAACCGTTGAGAGACTCTAAGCTGCATGTGCATATGAGCGAGGCACCTGATAAAGGACGCGTAGTGACGTACGATATTTTCATCCCCGAATTCCGTGTGTGAAGTTCTCTTTACACCAGTAGCGAGTCAACGTGACCCACTATCCGTACAGCGTTTTCTTAATTGTCTCGTCGACATATATGTAGACGCCTAGCTGTCTACACATAGAACAAACGGGTTTTGGCGATTTTATGTGGCGAGAGGGCTGTAGCTACATTCAGAAGTCAACCTCCGAAAAACGCCTTTTTACCAGATGCGCGACGGTGCAATGTAAGGCGGTGTACGTATTGCCCAGTTCTCCAAAATCCAGAGAGCGATGAAACCAGCCGGGCGGAGCCGTGCATGTATGTATATATACATATATAAACATATAAGGTTTTCCTGTATATGAGGATGTGTATAAATGTCCACTAATATCCCGTGGCCCTCTAGGGAGGCCAGCTCCTCACCACGGCAGGCACTCATCTCGTCTCCGTGGTAGACAGGTGGGAGAGAGTTGGCGGATATGTCGTAAGCGATGACCGATATATGAGAGCACCAACTGTTTTGATTCAGGCGTACTCAGCGTTTGTTAGTTGAAAGGGGAAGGTTTACCTGCTCATCAGGGCGGGAAGAATGGTCATGTTTAATAAACAGCAGAGGCTCCTCTCGTGGCACTTCCGGCTAGACTCGCGCATTCCTAAGGAGTCTGTATCTGGAGGTGCGACTCGACTATTCTGAAAGCGGCTGCTTTTTTGAAGAGGAAGGTGCGCAGGAGTGTGTTTTTCAATAAGTGAGAAGAACCCCTTCCTGTTTTTCTCTTGGATTTTTGTACATACGGTGTACAAACGAGGTTTCGATTGTCGCGAGTCTGGCGCATATAATTTCTTCAATTACTAGACATGCGTGTCCCGTTAAATAATGGCCTGTGGAGTCTGTCAAGGCCCACTTGAGCTGCGTACGGCACGTTTCAATTCCGCATGGCAACATCAGAAACGACGACAAGCGTAAACAGGTTCTATTTGTACAATCCGTCAGACTCCGTAGGTTCATACTCACATCGACAGAAGATCTTTTGGTGATTGTAATCGGTAAAATCGACTACACGTTGTACAGAGGAGGTACAGGGTCGACGAATTTCACAGCGAAGCTTGCGCGTGTTTTCCGTCACCCTCTACGAACACATTCATAAGGATGCCTGGACTAGTGGGCGAAGGTTTGCAAAACACTCTTCACCTTACACTTGTGGTGATATGTTTGCATCATCCTCTACCGTCACACTCTAATAACGATTCCGGCCTTGCTTGACAGATAATATAGGGGTTTACAGCAAAAGTGAAATGTCGGTTTTACAGTGACGGTAATACCATAGTTGACCGCTGTTTTCTCTAGTCTTGAAGTTTGCCTGCCGCGTCATCGTCCCGAATCTCTCCTTTTTTCTAATGTGAAAATGTCTTATATTGAACAAAAGTGGTACGAGCGCGTCAACGAAGGATCCCCATTTGTAGAGTTGTACAACTTAATAGACTTCCCATCTATGCGCGTCCCGCTCGTCAGTTTTTGTCGGTTGAGTCTTCATTAAAAGTGTGCACGCATGATGTACACAAGCTTCACCGACGACATTTCTGGCATGGTTTGTTTCGTATCTATTCCGGTTTTTCTCTTTGGGCAATAAAAAACGGTTGCCGGCGGAGTTGCACGTTAAATTTGTCACTTAGTTACGGTAGCCAGATGACCTCAACCGCTGCGCCTCAAATAACGCCCACCATATGCTGTGCACACTTCGCACAGCTGGCGGAACTCCAGCACTGTGGGAAACACACAGAATCACCTGTGGCCGCACAGGCGGAAGTGTCACGCCTTCTAATGTATGTAGTGAACGCTACCCCTTGCCGTCCTACAAATCATATGTTAATGGTCAGTCCACGAGGTAAGAACGGAAGACACTTTCTTTCCCAGGGTGTGTTTAGAGGACACCACACGTTTTCATGAGGAACACGAGATACATTGCAAGTGCCTCCCTACGCAGCTCAATTGAAAACGCATCCCTCAACTATAAGTCTCGCGCACGTTCTAAACTACAAGGAAATGTTCATATTCAAGCCAGAGCAGTTTCCCGCGGCTTCCATAGCAGTACCAGTATATTCTTATCCTACCCTCTAGGAGGTGGTTCTTTTGAACACCTTACTTAAGCAAGAAGAAACGGCACACAACTTATAAAAGCTATACGGAAGCAGCGATCAGAATTTCTCTCCGCGACATGGATCAGCGTCCGTCTCTGTGGCACGGGTAGTAACTCACCATTCTAGAAGTAAAGAACTCTTCGTGAAAAATGCTGACTTTCTTCCACACAAAGGTGGCAAACAGTAAAAAAGTGTTAAAATCCGAGCGAGAAGGCGGGAATCATTTTGCTCGCAACAACCGCCTACTTCAGTCCGGGAAAGGAAGGAGAGGAAGACTGTTTTTGCGCTGCAACAAGCAAAGTTTCTTCGCTTCCTTTGCATCCCTCTTCATCAACAGCGCGAGAGGAAGCACAGCGAGCACCGTGAGGAAACAAAGAAACCAGAGACCTGCAACATACGAGCCTGAAACAGAAAAGAGGAACGCAGATCAACCGCGTGGACTCTATATTTGCCCAGCGGAAACACAAGTCAACTCCGCACCACTTGAAGTTTGGGACGCAACCGCACACAAAACGCATCCTAATACACTCAACGTGCGCCTAGGGGAGAGCACGTGCTTAAGGACATATATATATATATATATATGTGGACGTACATACGCACCTACCTCTATCGTTTTTGGGAAGCAACAAAAACAGTCCCCTCTGTCCATCTAGCTCTCTCTCTCTACATTGCTGCAGAGGCAGGTGTAGAACCAAAACGACCGGATCTCACTTTCGTACTGCTACACAGGAAAAATATAGGAAACAATCTCCGGGAAGTCAGTGTATTGCAATTCACCTAATCGCGCTGGTCTTCGGGTGACACGGATACACGTGACGAGAACAGCCGGGCTAAAAAAGTTACCCTCGCCTTCCACCCGACAAGCACTGCAAGAAGTCCTGCTTTTCCATTCTACGCATCTAACCACCTCTGCGTCTCCCTGCCAGTCTTTGCAGACGTAGCTGCGCCTGTAGGTGCATATACTAGCAAACAAATATACATATATATATATACACACATTTATGTACAAATATATATATATATACACATATTCACATACCTATAAATATATACATATATATACATACGTATGTAGGTATATACGTGTTTGCAAAGACGCGTATGCATGTATACAGATACGTACATATATAGATATACACACATATATCCATCCGCACTGATGTGCACACAGACCCTACTTGCATATCATTCTACTCCAAGACGCACAACCTACGTGTCTATTTATACGTTTGTCTACAGACGTTTGGATCCAACCGTGTCCGCAGGAGTTTGATACAGAACGACACGGTGCTTGCTTGCACTGAAAGGCACAGAGTCACCTGCCGTCAGCTGCATTCGCTTACACATGGATAAGAAGAACATTCTACTTTTATTCTCTTTGCCTCTCTCTTACCACACACGTACAATTAATGCGGTGTGTTCGGACGTCAGGCGACTTCGTCACCGCACATTCGGAGAGGACTCTCCGGCCCACGTACGTCTGGCTGAGCCGTTCAGGCGTTGCGTCTACAAGTGTGTCACTTCCCTTTCTTCTCCGCTACAGCCAAGTCGTTGTTGCTGGTGCTCCCCCCTCGCAGCTTTTACTACCCACTCACGCAAGTCCGCGAATTTAGAAGTGTACGTGCACTTTTCTATGCACGCATGTATATACACTACATGTGCAGTCAAGGTTTGCCGACGCCTCCTCAAGCATAGAAACACACCCCCAACTCGCCCCACTCTATGGATTTCTTCCTATATCTATATCTATATAAACAAGTACACACCCACACACGCACAGGCAAAAAAGCACACAAGGGCACAGACAAGTTTGAGAGGCAGGCGCGCACGCGAGAGTACACATGTGTTCACGAGAACGTGCGAGCAGTTGCTGGCTTTTTCTCTCTAATGAACTGGATCCTTGGGCTCTATCGCGACAGCTGTCTGCCCGAGTGAGGACGAAGCTGCAGTGCTGCAGTGCCGACGGCAGAACAGGGAAGAAGCGGTATATTTCGCGACGACAGCCCTATGAGGTCAACGACTTGCAAAGCTGCATCCCTGTGTCGATCGTTTTTTGGGCGTAGTCACCAGCAGCGCTCTCACCTCCCCGGTGGTCCACCACGAATCCGAAGAGGCCATCCACCACCGCGACGGCGCCGCACTTGACTACTTCGATTATACCAAACGCGAGCGGGTACAAGTTCGTCTCTCTGACGCTGCCCGTCACCCACCCACCCACACACACACACACACATACGTGTCCTTTCAGCAGCCCCATACACGCCCACACACGCATACACCCGTGCTTAATGAATGTCTAGATGTACACAGAACGAAAAGGAAAAAGTCCTCTTCGGCGACAGGGCGAGCGCCGCCACCATCCACGACAGTCCTGCAGGCAGCTCGCTGTTAAACACACGAGGAACAATCCAGTGAACCTGCCACACGCGCCGAAGGTAGCTGCTGTCAGAACTGTGATCTCTCAGGCTAAGTGCGTTGTGTAGAACTCAATACACAAACGTACATCCCTGAACGTGTCCACAGGTGTGTGCAAACTCGGAGCTATTCATATACATATATATATATACACGCATGTATGTATATATGTACACATACGTGCTCTGCAAGGACAACCCAGATGCTAAGTATATACTGATTCGCGCAGCCAGTCTATTATATATCCGTATATATGTACAGAGATAAAGGCTGAGAAAGCAAGACCCCGTTTAACCATACTAGATGCCTTCCTTGTAAACGACGCGATGCCCGCACCACGCATCTGTGGCGAGGAAAAAAAAGTGTCTCTGCTGCGTAGACGAACAGATAAAAACAACGATGCACTTCGCATTGTCTGCAGCGTGCATCTGGTGGATATTTTCGACCGTCCCTCCGCACGCCCTGGTAACATTTCACGCGGCCGCGGGCGCGGGAATGAGGGAAAGCATGGTGGGCACCGTTGCATCAGCTGGCACCCTCACACCGTGGCCCTTCCAAGAAAAACGGATGCATCGTAGACTACGCTGTTTCAAGCGTGTGTGCTGTTGCCCCGTGACGCTCAGACTTCCGGTATACGTGCGTCTCAACTTGGTTGCAAACAACTGTTCCTTTCGTTCTGTCCACGCGTACTCGCACTGCCGCACGTCGGCATGTACACACGGGTGCAGAACACAGAAACCTGCGTGTGACTATAGAAGAATTAGCAATTCACACGTTCCTCGTGACACGTTCTTCGCACGTCTTTGCCCGCAGAACCGCTGTCTATACAGTCCAGGACCATGTCTGCCCACGCCGTGTGTCTAGTGTCTATACTCCCAAACTTGCTGCACTCATTCCGTTCAAACGAAACGAGCCAGACCGCCAATATCTGCAAGCAATTACGCAACCTACGACCTTCCACATCCCTACGCGTACACGCATATACATATATATGTGTACAGCTTAACAGCAATGTATACGTACGCAGGTTTCAGTAGTACACACGCGTATGTATTTATACATACACTCAATTACATATATAAGTAGGTAGCTATATGTATACATATATATCACTGATACGTACGCGCACGTATATACATTTATGTATATATAGGCGCATATTTGTGCAACCACTTTCCCTGCTGCGGCAGCTAGTCCGCATGTGCGGCGTGCTACGATTCACTGGGACAGTTATTCACCAACGACGTGGAGACTTTACGCCGGAGAAAGTCCAACATACACACACACACACACACACACACACACACGCACACGTGTATGTATATGCATATATATATATATACATATATATATATGTGTAGGTGTATAGATGTGAGTATACACAAGTACACTCCCACACTTACAAGTATGCTGACGGACGCGGTAGACCGATTCACAGCAGCATTGAAAGGAGACTTGTCTACGTCTATACGAATCAGTCAAGATATCCGTGTGTATACACACATACATGCCAATACGGTCTACGCGTGGTCCTCTTACAACATAAAAAGTACACCTACATGCCACCCCAGCCACCCACACGTGCTTTGCCCTTCACGTATACACATATGTACTTAGCTACAGGATCCTCACATATATATATATATATATGTACACGCATTTTTGTACACTCAGACCTATGAAGGCGTGTCTTAGCTCTTTCCGGCAGCAGCCAACAAACGTAAAGCTATATCCAAGCGTAAGGCGACCGCAAATGTACGAGAGCAGGAACACAGCACACGACGCCGTCTCTACAATGTGAACTATTTACAGGTTGACAGATATATACTCATATGTATTTATGTACACACATGCGTACACCTATACACACATACGTACAGATATAGACTGATAGGCATTAATGTACACACATGCATACATATATATACATATATACATATACATGTGTTGACGGTGTATCTCGGTGTGTATGGCGCGGCGTGTGCTGCAGGTGCACCTGCACTGCTGCTGTTCGATGTGGTAAAGGGCTCAGTCTGAGGCCAGCCATCGCTACGGAGCAGGGAAAGAAGAAGCCGAAAAGACGACGCTGAAGAGGGGAAGAAGAGGGAGAAGAAGAGAAAAGAAAGAACCTGTCTTCTGCTTGTGAGGTCGTGATCACCAACAAGACACGCACAAGCTTGAAGGAGACCTACATGTGCGGCTGCGCTACCAGCGCCATCAGTACAGTTGGCAGAACTGCCTCTGTTACTCCGAAGACGACAGCAGCCACAAGAGCCCAGTATCTTTCTTCTCTTTGCTCTGCTGCTGCAGCAGGGCTACGCAACAAATCTGTCTCCCCCTCGCTTTCCGGTGTCCGTTCTGCGGTGCTGCCGTCAGTGCTGCTGCTCTTCACTGGTCCTTTCCGTCTCGCGCCACTTGAAAAATCGGCCTTGCTATTCCTGCTGGTAGACATGAGACGCTTGTGGCGCGACCTATTGCTGTCGTCTTCTCCCTGTTCCCCCTTTAGACGGCTGACACTGTTTTTGCTGCTGCTGTTGTCGTCGCGGCGAGTGCTGCTCGGCCTCTTGCAGCTCCCTCTGCGGTCACAAGTATCGTCCTTCCTCTTCTTCTTCTTGCTGCTGCTGTTGTTGAGGGTCTCATAATTCACCCGCGGCGTATTTTTTACCGCGACGTTCAGCGGAATGACAACCACCGCAGCGGGGCTGTTTCTATCTTCAGCGTTGTCGTCTCTACGTGTGCTGTGACGCGCAGCAGCAGCGGCAACAGCAGCGCTTTCTTCCTCACTGCTCCTAGCACGGGTGTTATCCTCCCGTTCTGTACAACAAGCAACAGCAGCAGATTCTCCTGTAACTGCATCGTATCTTGGGTCTTCGTCTACTGGTGACCAGTTTACCCCAGCAGCAGCAGCAGTACGTGACCTAGTAGGCGAAGAGAAAGACGGAGCAGCAGCAACACCATTTTCTCGGGCAGAAGAAGAAGAGGTCGAGCTTCGATAGGCGACTGCTAATGCAGCAACAGTATCTGTTCGCGCTGCAGTAGACCACGACATCTGGGTGTTAACGACCGGTAAGCTGCTGGGAAAGCCAGCAGCAGCAACAGCGCCTTCTTCTGGAGCAGAAAAGAGGAAAGTGCGGCTGCCGCGAGCGTCAACAGCAGCAGTCGTTGCTACAACGGAAGAAACACGCCGTTTGTTTCTTGGTGACAGGGCGTCCCCGAGGAAAGCAAATTTTGATGTGCTCCTGCCTGTCGTTGCTGCACTCGTTGCTGCTCCTGTCTCTGGTGTTGCTGGGTGCGAAGCTCGTAACGCAGCTGCTATTCTGGCCGCGGCTGGTGCTTGTGTGGCTGCTGCTGCTCTTCTGTCTGCCTTCGTTTCTGTCTCTCCTGGCGCTGCAGCTGCTGCTGTCGTGCCCGCTAGTTCTGCCCTCCAGCCTGTTACTGTTGAGACATCTGCTGCTAGGTCTGCTGCTGCTACATCCCCTGCTTGACCCAGCCCCCCGCTACGAGAATTGCTTCGGTGGCCTACAGTTTCTCCCCTACAGCTCACTGCTGGCAGCACGTCTGGTAGATGTTCACCCTCTCCTGCTGCCGTTGCTCCTGCTGCAGTGTCTGCAGTTGGGGAATAAGAAGCGGGGGCGTGTCTAGAGCTACTTCGCCCCTGCGGCCCCTCTGCTGCTGCTGGTGCTGCGGTCTGCGCTGCTGCTTTGGCTCCTGTCGCAGTGGCGTCGGGAGCAGCACTTCGCGAGTGAGAAGCAGAAACAGGCGGAGAGGTGAACGGGTGTGCGTTGGCTTGGACTGCTGCTGACGACTTTTCTACCGCTACTGCGGTAGCAGTTCCAGAAGCAGGAGAAAGAGCAGGAGCAGGAGCAGCCGTCGGAGTGAGAAGATACACGCCACCTCCTTGTGTTCCCTCTGCTGTTGCTGCGGCTGTTGATCCCGCTGCTGCAGACTCCTGCGCGCGGTGTAGGGCAATGGTGCCGCAGAATACAAGCCACATCAGCAGCAGTCCGACACCTACAACAGCAAGTGAGCCCCCGCACCGGTCCACCAGATACGCCACTGCCGGTAGGACTACCAAAGTCGTGACTGAAGAAGTAAGCGGACCGGCACACACACGCGAGCGTGGAGAAGATCACTTGTCTCATGCGACCGCAAAAACCCGCAGCTTCGATCTTTCGGCTGTCGGAAGAACGCAGGAGGAAAGCGCAGACCAGCCGGGTACAAGAAAGAGAAAACGGTATGCAAGCAACAGACACCTGTTCTCAGCGTCCGACAAAGGGGGAGGAAGGAAAGGATTAAATTACGCAAAAAGGCTTTGCTCGGCTACGTGACAGCTAGGAAAGTGACCGACGCGACAGAAAAAGTGAAGACGCAACAAATTTGGCGACTCCTGCCTTCCTCGCTCTCTGTTCGCAGATGGAGGGATAATTCGGCGCTCAACTGTCTCTCGCAGAATAAGTTCAAGCTGCAGCGGAAGAGGCTGCGTGGCCCGTGTGTTCCCTTGCCAGGCAAGCTTTGCTGCGCCAGTCCCTCTGAAGGAAGGACGGAGGCCGATTTGAAGAGAGAAGACAAGGAGACTTCTTGGCAGACAGAGAGGCGATAAGGAGATGCGAGAGACAACAGCCAAGGAGAAGAGCGAATGAGCAAGAACGCGACTTCTGTGGAAGTGCGGCGCGGGAGGAGAAGCACAGGAATACGGACGTAATGCGGAGAAGAACGAGAAGAAGCCGGCATACACGGAGGATAAGAAGAGGAAGGGGAGAGAAAAGCGGCTGACGCGCAGGAGGAAGCAGGTGGCACACAGGAGAAGGCGGAGGTAGGGAAGTGAACTCGACCTTCGAGGCAAGAAGGCAGACTCGCGCGTAACAGCAGGCGGACGGACAGGCAGTCAGCCACCCACAGACACACGGGAGGCACGTGCAGCATCACCGAAGCAGCGACACCGAGGAAAAACAGCCGAGAAAACGGCAGGAGACCTCCACCAGAAACCAAAAAAGACGACGAAGGGTACGAGGACGAGACAGATGGAGAAGAAGAAAAAAATCGCTGGGAAGAGCACGAGACGAGAACTCATAAGAAGACCGTGCGAGAGTCAAAGCGAGACACAGCACACAGAGTGAAGAACACAGAGGCAGGAAGGAAAACGAAATACACGCAGAGCCGGAGGCGGAAAAAATAGCAACGCAGGATCCCCTCCGACGAAAGAGAAGCATCAGACGCACGTGGTCAGTAGAGCGTACCCACTGGACTACAAGGTCAAATAAAGACGTGTGCGTGTGTGTGTGTGTGTAGGGGTGACGTCAAGCCTAGTGAGGAGAAAGGGAAGAAGAAAAGAAGAAGAAGAGAGAAACAGAAGAAAAGGAGAAGAAAGGAGGGGTGAAAAGGGAGAAGGGAAGAGGTGCTCGTGAAGGTGGGAAGAGACGCCTCTTCAGGCTGGAACTGCGAGTGGAGAGCCGTGCCAGTAGAGAGACAGACGGAGATGGTCATGAGGGTGAAGAAGAATTTTTTTTTCTACAGAGAAGAACTGTGCCCTTTATTCACACAGAAACGCCCCGACGTCAGCGTGCCCCGCTTTACCTGCAATTCGGGGTTGGTACGCAGGAGAGCGGGTAGCAACGGAAAGCCTTGCGAAAGACTATGCGACAGAGAGGGGAAGAAGGCGCACGCGTGGGGGAAAAAGAGACGTCAAAAAAGAGAACTTCAGTACGTGCGTGTATTTCTCTAGATAGTTACCCATACGCCCACACACGTCTGTCAACGTCTCCTTCTCCCCCTTTCCCTCCGTGTCTATCCATATACATATATATATATATATATATATTCTCTCGCATGCATAGATATACATGTGTATTTCTCTAGATAGTTACACATACGCACATATGTCTACCTATCTCTCTTTCGCTCTCTCTCCCTCCCTCTCCATACATATGTATATATACACTCTGACACACACACAGACACACACTGCACATAAAATTGATATATATATATATATATACGCACACATGTGTCAAGATACAAATAGAGTAACGCAGGCTCCCGACGATAACAAGGTAGGAAGGGGAAGTCAGAAGATCAACCGAGAGCAAAAACAGATGGGGATCCAAAAGAAAACTGCTGCTGCTGTTGCTGCTGCTGCGGCGTTCGCGAACCGCACGTGCGGAGGTCCTGCAGTGCTACACAGAGGTATACTAGCTGTGGGCCTGCAAGATTACAGATGTACATAGACGCCCACGTATAGCCCCCCCACACACACATATACATATACGTGCTTCATTTTTTTAAATTACAGGCAGGTTCTAGTTGAAAGATCAAGTACCGAAGTGGCCACGAACGCTACAGAAAGTCAAAATGACGTAGCACGCGTATCAGCCCCAGCACCGCTGTTGTTTGTGAATGAAAAGCTCGCATGCCTGCACCTAGTAGTCAAAGGGGGTCGTCCGAGGCGTTTCTTTTTGAGGAAGCTTCTTTTTCTGCTGCAGCTAAATACAGGCGTCTGTGTGTGTGACGACGTTTAACAAGACTTGTGCTACTCAAGCAACCAGCTCAAATACTGCATATATATATATATATATATATATATGCTGTTCAGGGTGCTGCCGAGACGCTTGTATACGCAGGGAAATACATTGGTGCATGCGTCTCTTGGGGTGCGGTGGAATGTTGTCGTTGTTTACGTTTACATGTATCCCCTATCCTAACACGTATATATATACACATATCCCAGTTCGTGTATACTTAGATAGATAGATGCATACGTATGTATATTTCTTCCCTATACATATACGTCCATCTCGAGACCAGTACATGCCAGCAAAGACGCAGACGTGTCTAGCGGAGCACAGAGGGATAGAGATATATCCAACTCTAGACAGAGAGATAGATAAGCACACATTATCCTCTACATAGAGGTATATATAAATATATCTACCTCTACAGATAGAGATAGCTCAATACATCTACCTCTATAGAGAGAGATAGATGGACCTATCTACCTTTATAGAGAGAAATATATGAACTTGTCCACTTCTATACATAAAGATAGATAAATACGTCTACCTCTATAGATAGAGATAGATATATATATCTACCTGTAGATGGAGAGATAGACAAATATATCTAGAGAGATAGCGAGATAGATAAATGTGTCTACCTCTAGATAGAGAGACAGATAAATATATCTGCCTGTAGATAGAGGTAGATAGATATATCTGTCTCTTGATAGATATAGATAGAGATATCTGTCCGTAGATAGAGATACGTAAATATATCTACCTCTACAGAGGCGTATGTCTCCACGGGCAAGAATGTGTGCGTCTACGAAGGCACTGTGTACTTCTCTTGAATACTTGACGTTATTGTTGCAGCCGAAGAGAAACGCCATCAAGCCAGTGTGACTACCACCAGGGTGGACGTTTCTCTTTTATTCGTGGGGCCCAAGAAAGACTGGTAAATCAAGTAGTCAAGAAGGAAGTCCTACTTGTAATAACAGCAGCGAAGACGGCAGCGTGAACGAATGTCGTGCGGTAGATGCGATGGAAAATACTCGCAGCGAAGGAAAGAAAGCAGTGACCGGTGGCAACCGTGAGCGCGTGCAGCACCACCAACATCCAGAAGGAGCTGCCTAAAGAAGATCCGTCCACACCAGCAAAAAAACTCTTCCTCCTGCCTCCTCGGCCGCTGCTGCTGCTTTTTCTTCGCTTGCTGCTCTGCCGGAGCTGCTGCAGCGCCATAATCCTCTCCCAAAACGACGACGCCCGCAGCCAGCGACGCTGCAGATGAAGCATCGTCTTCCGCGGCTGCGCCTGTCCCCCTCTGCTATCACGTCTTCCTCTCTGCCAACCGTCTTCCCTTTTTCTCTCTTGTGCGACGCTGTTGCTGCTGCTCTGACTGACGCTCCGCCTCCTGACCGAGGTGGTGGGGCACCTACAAGTGCCGCTGCTGCTTTTTTTGCTGCTGGCGTTGCTGTCGCGCTCGCTCTTGCTGACATTGCCCAGCCCCTGCCCCGGGCTGCTGCAGCTGCTCCTATCGGGAATCCTCCAGCTGCCGCTGCTGCTACTGACATGCGTTACCCTGACGCCCAGTCCACGAGAACTGCTGCTGCTGTTGCGTCCCTCTTCATCGGTCGCCCAGAGAAACGGAGAAGAAGAGGGTCCCCGCGTATGCAGAACCGACTCACCAAAACTGCTGTCCTCACTTGTATGACATTCTGCTGCTGCTGTTTCCTCCTCTTCACGCCGCTCTTGCTGCTGTGGAGATGCAGTCCCCGATACCTGCATGCGCTGCCGCTTGAAAGCGTTCTCGTGCTGATGCGCATCTTCATCCATACACTTTCGTTGCAAGCGCTCCTGCAGCCCCTCATGCGTCTCCTGCAGCAGCACAGTCCTTTTCTGCAGCAGGTGCTGCTCCTCCTCGTCCTTTTCCTTCTTTCTGCGTCCCACCAGTGAGTTTTCCTCCTGTTGCGGCTGCTGCTCTTCTGCATGCCGCAGCTGCAACACCGCCTGGTCCTCCGGCTGCTGCTGTGCATGCTCGCGCTCAAGACACACCTGCGGCAGTGCCTCGTGCTGCTGCCACTGCCCCACGTCATTTAGCCGCGTACCGCGCAGCCCTTGTGCGGTGCACGTCAAAATTCCCACCTGCATACCTTCGGGTTCTGAAAAACCCAGAACAGAAAACTCAAGCTCTGTAGAGGCCGCATGCACTGGGTAGCTTTGATGCGAGAGAAAAGAATCAGCCACAGCTCCGACTTCTCGGTCTCTCCTGCTGGTGCCGGTGCTGCCGCTGCTCTTACTGCTCCTGCTGGACCACGCGGCCGCCGGAGGCGTGCACTGCGCTGCTGCAAGGAACATAGGAGTAGGAGGAGCAGCAGCAGCACGAGGAAGCAAACTCACATGATGTCAGTGCAAGGAGAACAGTACGCGTGCTCAGAAGCAGCCGCCGAAGCAGCAAGACGAGTGGCAGAAGCAGCAACAACAGCAGTACAATGTGAATAAATATATATAATGTACGCAAACATAATATAATGTAATATATATATGATGTATTATATATTTCGTATTTCAGAATGTGTACAATATACATACATATATATAATATATCACACATATAAGATGTATAATATTATGTACTGTATAATATAAATATATATATGTATATTATATATTATTATATATAATAAAAATAAACATATAATATATATATACACATATATAAAATATCTATATATGCACATAATATATATATGTATATAACATAGATCTACAGAATATATATTATATACAAATAGTATACATATATATATATATATATACGGAGACCGGTGGGTGGGTAGCAGCTACTATGCAAATAATTATTATGTTTGCATTTGCAGTACATGTACATATACTGCAGCCCGTCTCCGACGAGAACGATGGAACGTAGACGCTACTTTTATGGGAAGTAGAGAGAGACATACTTCGACTGTCTACGTCTCCATTCAACGCATGCGGAGACGAGAGAGCAGCAGGAGCCTGCATCCCCTGCTGCCGGCAATTATCTGCTGTGGCATTTCTCCGCTGCGGCATTTCTCCCCGAGCGTGCCACATACCTTCTGCATTTGTTTTTCCATCGAATATCGGCAGGGCCACCAGTGCAGCTGCTTCCCTCTCTCTGTCGGGCGATGCTTCCTCCTCTCTCTCTCCTGCTCTTCTCTCCTCCTCTCGTTCTTCTTCTCTTCGTGTTGCTGCTGATTCTGCAGCTGCGGCCTCTTCTTCTTCTGCTACTGTCGCGCCGAGTTCTTCTGGTGCGGCAGCGTCTTCTGCCTCTACTGCTGCGAAGGTTCCTGCTGCCGCCGCCGTCCCTGCTGCTTCACCTTCGTCGTCTACTTCTTCTTCACCCCCTGCTTCTGCTGCTGCTTGTGCTGCTTCTTCGCGCAGGATGCGTTCTGCAGCTGTGGCCTGGGCGCGGCGCAAGAGGGAAGCAGCATAGCATGCAGCAGCTACGCTTATTCCGCACACCAGCGCAGCACCCAGCAGCAGCACGCGGTACTGTCCGACAGCCGGCATATCTTGTTGCTGCGGCAGCTGCTCTTCTGCTGCTGCCGTTCTATCGAGACGCAACCGCAGCACCTGCTGTTCCTGCTGAGGCGCTTGCTCGTGCTGTCGTCCCGCCGCCACATTGGCCCCAGTGTTGTCCCGTCCCCCCCCGCCGCTGCTGCTGTTGCTGCTCACGCGTCCGTGTCGCAGAGCAGCAAAGGCAGCAGCAGCAGCAGCAGGACCCACACGTCCGAGAGCCTTTGCTGTGGCGCTGCATGCAACACTCACTGCGATAGCCCCGGCTGGCGTTTGTGGGAAGAGCGTTACGAGAGCTGCGCGCTGCAGAACGACGACAGCTCCCCCCCCTGCGCCTGCAAGAGTGACAGCAACGGCGGCTGCTGCGAAGGACGAGAAAACTACAAGAGAAAGGGAGAACAGCAGCTGTCCGATCCAACAGACGACAGCCGCAGCAACCAACTGCAGGGGCGCCGTCGCAGGCAATGTCACCCGTCTTTTTGCTGTGCTACAGCAGAGACGCCCTCTCCCCCTCTCCTCACACCCCATACACGTAACACTCTCTCTCCGTACCACATTCTCGTACGTGCTGGACCCAGCAGCGTAGCCGCTACTACTGTCGCTGCTGCTGATGCAGCAGCCACTGCCGCCGTCTCTACCGCCAGCCTCCCTGCTGCCGCCACTCCAGTGGCACGTGTTGCCACTGCTGCTGCTGCTGTGACTGCTGCTGCTGTGACTGCTGCTGCTGGTGTCGCAAGAGACGCCGGCGTCCTTCCGCAGTGTAAGAGACACATGGGGTTGGCTGTCTTCTAGGAGAGGCACGACTGCGCAGGAAGGAAAGGAAGAGTCCAAGGCAGAGAAACGTCTGCTACTTCTGCTCGTGTCGCTGCTTCTGCGGGTGCTGCGACTGTTGCAGTTGTTCCAGCTGTCGCTGCTGTAGCCGCTACTGCTGATGCTGCTGCATGCGCCGGTGATGATAGCAGTAGGAATAGCAGGAAGCTCGAGCAGCGACAGCAGCAAGCCGTGGTAAACATTGGAGTAGTGCAGCGCAGGGTCTCTAGCAAGAAATAATTGAAGGGCAGCAAGGAAATGGCGGAAAAAGTGCGGAGACGCAGCAGACAGCGACAGCAACAGCAGCAGCACTGCGTCGGACACCTCGCCCGTGATACTACGGTTGCAGCAGCTCCGTCCTGGCCAGCTGCAGACGGTCGTAAACAGGCGCCGAAGAGAAGACGATGTAACCGCACGAGGCGACGGCCCTGCAGCAGAACCAGCCTCTGCAGCACCAGCATCAGTTACAGCACCAGCTGCATCACCGAGACCAGGGACTGTCGCAGTAGCAGCAGCGTCGGCGGCACCAGGGACTACGACAGTAGCACCAGCATCATCGGCAGCGTGGACTGCCGCGGTAGTAGCATCAAAGACAGCAGGGACTGTAGCAGCAGCAGCATCGGCGGCAGGAGGGACTACAGCCACAGCAAAGACAGAAGCCGAAGCACCAGTGGAAGCAGGAGGGATGCAGCTTGCAGTCGCAGCAGCAGGCGTCCGAGAATGAGACGGCGCGGCAGCTGAGGGAGGTAGGCACAGCAGAGGAGCAGGACCAGAATGTCTTGCAGCAGGAGCATTGGGGCCACCCGCTGCTGCCGCAGAAAGGGCAGCGGCAGACGGACGGGCCACACGAGAAGAACAAGCAGCGGCAGCCGGCGATAAAGTGTAAAGAGCAGGGTTCTGTAGAAGACAGGAAGTGAAGAGTGACGGTTGATGTGGAATCGGTGCTACGTCGTCATCGCAGTGGGTGTGCGACCAGGTGGAGAGAAGAGCACCAGCGGATGACGAGCCACCAGGAAGAGGGGGAACAGCAGAAGATGCTTCACAGACCTGCGTCTGAGAATGGGCTTCCCCATGACAAACAGGCGCCGGCCGCAGAGACGCGGCGTCAGGGGAGGAGCGGGCCATCGGTGTGTACAAGCACCTGCGTGCACATGCACCGCAGAGTGGCGCTACGTTCTGGTGCACATACACCCCAGATGTACTTGCGTAAGCGGACTTTTTACGACCGAAAGGCAAGCAGGCATTTTGTAGCAGTTAGGAACAGACACGCAGAGATGCACGGACGCTTGGACGCTCGTTTTCCCACACAGGGAGAAGCCTCTCCCAAATCCGATACTGTTCAACAGCGAGGAGACGCTACGCCCGTACCTGGAGTATCCCACGCGTAGGCGTACGTGCATATGCACACACACACGCAGGTATATGTGTACTCGCGTGCGCGACTTCGTTCTGCTGTGAGTACGAAATTACCCACCGGTGCAGCGGGCGCTGAACTGCATATATGGAGGCGCTGCGCCGCACCGTATATATGGAGGAGCTACGCCGCATGGCATCCAAATGTACATATATATAATATATTCACACAGAAACCGCTACACACAGATCGTCTGCGGAGAAGTTCTCTTTCCATACATCGTCAATGCCTAAAACGAGGAGAACAAGAAAACAAAGTGCAGGACAACCTGTAACGGTCTCTTTGGCAGAGTAGAACCGGGCAACACCCCCTGCAGCAGCAGCGGCTCATATGCTGAACTTTAGTGATAGCATTCGCTATCTACGGCATGACTCTATGCCACAAACCTGTCTTTTCCTTCCCACGTGACGTACGCAGACGCATACGTATGTTGGCACACAGCAAGAATGCTTGAATCATGCAGCTAAACATGTATGTCAATAATATAACCGTGCGCTAGTTGGTTTTTCGCGCAGTCTTTACACTGAGAGCGGACGGACGCTCGTGCGAGGCGGTGCGTGTGTCGCGTCGGGGTGTACGTACACCTGAACGGCGCGTGGCTTGTTGCTTTCTTCCAACCGCGCAATTGTCGGGGTCGCAGGTATGCTACACTTTCCGCAACTTACACACGGAGCATTAGAACGTTGAGTTTAATCTATTCCAAAGCAAAATGAAATACTTTACACAGAGGAAAGAGAGCGCGCTGGAAAGCGAGCACAAGGCAGTGACTACCCACACACCCACACAAGACGGTGTACCACATACAGCATGCGTGTTACAACGGGGCTGTGACCCTTCATGGTAGCCGGGGCCTGCAAGTATTACTTACTTGCAATGCAGTATTTTTTCTATTAGTTCAGTAATACGAGCATATACAGAAAGGGGGCTCTTTATGCATGCCTGCCTAGGTGCACACACACATGCCTACGTACGCATGAATATATATATATATATATATATAGTCCACATCAACAGGCGCAGTTTATGTCTGGAGGTGAGGTGGTCGTCAACGTATGAAGACACGTACGTAAGTGCGTGTGCACCCGTTTACGAGTAGGTCTTATTCTCTGTCCCCCCTGCCCGTCTCTCTGTCTGTCTCTGTCTCTCTCTCTACATGCACATATATGTAGCTGTAGAAACACGTACGTAGAAACCATACATCTGCGTCTGTTGGTCAACAGATGTAGTACGTCAAAAATGATCCGTCAGTATATAGATACGCGTGTACGCCTAAACGCATATATGTATTGAGAGATAGATACAGAGGAAGAAGGAGTGAGAGAACGACATAGGAGGCGCGAGATGTATGCATGCATATGAAGTTGCGCTTTGCAGGGAGAGGCACGAAATAAAATATCGGTGTGGCTCTGTGCGGAGGTACACCTATGTACGCATGTAGGTGCGTATATACGGATACCTCCCTGCAGAAGCAGAACCGACGCAAAATGCAACACATGCAGACTGTACAAAGAGTACACATATAAATCCACAATAATAGCTGAATGGACATTCATATATCTGCGTATGCGGGACTGACATCCTGTGCAGGCTGTATAGTCGTGAACAGAGGGGCGATGTGTTACGGTATCGTAACACATCTGTGCGCAGCGAAGGAACGCCTCTGTGGGTTTATCTCGACCCGTGGAAAGTGAGAGGAACCTTTAAACATATTTGCGTACGTGTATTGAGTTACCCACAGACACTTGAGCAAACAGCTGCACACGACTCGATTCACAGTGCCGCATCAGAACTGTGCTTCATGCGTCGCAGCCACGCAGTCTGCGATGATCCTTAATTTAGAAAGTGTGACGTGCATATACATAGAAATAGATATAGATATGTGGGTAGATGTACCTGTACTTGTACGTGAGCCCGCAGATGAAGAGGCAACTTAGAATGAGCAGGTAACATACCGTTCGAAAATCTTAGTCGTGCACTCGTGTTCTAACTGTGTCACTTGTGCCTCTCGGATTACGGATGTGTGGAAGTCAGCGGAAGCCCACACCTTCTGGCCGGTGCATACACAATTATATCGCTGTAGTGTATCTACCTGTATTCACATATATTTATATATAAGCTAACATATGAAGACGCATGCCTCTGAGCACGTTTGAGCACATATTAACGTAGTTGGGTGTTTTGTGTAGACGAAGACTAGATGCGTTGACAAATACAACTACATCAGCTACGTGTGTACCAATAAATTTATTCGTATTTCCTCTGCCTTTCCTGCAGATCCACGCTGACTGGTCAATGCCGCCTCTGTTTATTCCTGCTGTCTTCTTTGCCTTTACATCTATTGTGGATACAAGCAAAAATGAATTCACCCGTTGAAAACTCATGTGCGTATATACGACGGAGCACACAACAGCAGAAGTATATACATATACGTGTATCCATGTATAGAGAGAGAGACAGAGGTAGATATCATACACATATATATATATATGTATATATATGTGTATGATATCTACCTGTGTCTCTCTCTCCGTACTTGAAATAGAGAAACATGTAAACCAGAGGTACGACGCATTTGGTGCACAGGTGTACTCGTGCACATCCCTATAAACGACAAGCTCTACATCTGTATGTACTCCTCAGTGCCCCTGTTCAACGACGTTTGAACGCAAATGTATATATCCACATGTATGTGTATTCAGACTCAGGAAGCTCGTTTTTCGATACAAATACACAGCAGTGCTTAGAGATCCAGTGTACGTAGAAAAGTATACGTATGTACATATATGTGCACCGGTAGTTTATATATCCGAACATACCTGTATATATATGTATACAGATATATATACGTTTTAAGTAGAGGAGCTGTACATATATACGTGAACCTATATTCACGCAACAGCACATCCACCAGCGTGTGTGTGTATATTTATATCTGTATATATGTTTATATATATGCATGTACGCATACGGATACGTACGCATACTTCTCTGGGTACACAGAGGCACATCTACTACGAGATAGAATACTTGAAATGACTGCTGCAATGCACGCACGTCGTACAGCGGCTAGACGTCACAGACACACACCTCTCTGCGTGAGAAAGGCCTCAAACACACATCACTTTGCCGTCTTCGTCATCAAACGGCGTGTCGCGCATGTCCCTGCTTCTCTGCCTTTTCTTCTTTTCCCCTTTGTACTTCTTCGGCTTCCTCTATACAGAAGCGACATAAAAGCAAACTGACGACGCACGCTCGTGTGCGTAGTAGATGTGCAGTCGAGTGCCGGGGGGTCCACACAACCTGATCACTTCCTCCTGTGTCACGGAACACGCGTTCTTTGCAAGGCCGTGGCAGCACGAAGGGGTACACATATATACCTACGCTGGTAGAGGTTCACACGGACGCGATCATGCGCACTAGTCTACACAAGTAGATATACTCACGCATATCTGTACATATATGTAGATACATACGTAGACATTGAATGTATCTGCTGGTGGGTGTACATGGGGACAGACACATATACGTGTACGTGAACGTCCATATCAATACACATGTACACATATTTAAAGATATCTCTACACATGGATGTAAAAATCTGCCTCCAATGTCTCAAAGCTGCAAGGAGAATAGTACTGCCGAAGATGACTCTACTTTTCGCTTGCTGGACCCCTACGCAGAGGGAAAGATGGTGCGTTTATGTAGTTATGGGCACTACAGTGTACACCCCCACGCTTACACATTCGAACACATACGCATGAGCGTACCACACGTGCAGACCAAGCGTGAGCTATACACTAGAAGAAATAAACACATAGGCAAGTATATGTCTATAGACGGCACGCGCGTCTTCAGTGTTGCTTCATCCTTTTGAGGGGGACACACACACACACACACATAACATCTGCGTGTGTGCAGACATACCCAGTCTATATGTAAACATTGCATCTACCGAGTGTGCAACTGCGCGCAGGCGTGTCGGGCAGAAACTGACAAAAGTGAAAAGTGGAAAGAGGAGAGTTTGAGAAGAGTCCGTTCCGAAAAGAAAAAGTACCTTTTTCCGTCGTCGCGCCATGCGCTCAAGCGTCTCTTTATCGAAGAAATTCGTATCTTTCCTCCACCGCTATAAATTACATGGACGTCCGTGTATACACCGGATGGAAGCGTTATCCGTGCCGGTACGGGGACCGTAGATACTGAGAAAATTTTGGGGAACTCGAGTGCGGTATCGGGTGGAATAGCACTCTGTACCAGCTGTGTGTGTATACACTCGTATTTGTTTATATCTAGGTATAAAACCCCACTGGGGGTGACGAACAGCAGCGTATGGCGACGCTGTCCTGAAGAATAGTGATCACACGTTCTCGGTCTTTGTCCTTTCTTTCGAAAGATCATGCGCAGTTGTAGTCGCATGTATATACGTATGGAAACACGCACCAAACTATTTGTATCCACCTGCAATTTATTTATATATATGTGTCGCTGTACGTGTGAACAGGCGAACAGAAACGTGCTTGCGCGGACTTTTGAAGAATTGTATCCACATACCTATAAGCAATGTAGAACTACGCCCGGTATAAGTAAATCTACGTATACACACATGTGTGTATTCCTAAAGTAGCGTTTCGCGCGCCACGTAGAAGAATTGTGCGTCCGCAGATTTATTCGGGGAAGATGGATAACAGACACATGCAGAAAAGCTAAAATCAAGAAACACCTTAGAAGTGTTCCTTTTCAGGGGGAATGCTCCGTTCTATCTCGCCGCGATCCTAAACGTCCAAACATTTTTCTCTAGAAGTATATATACACACCAGCTAACGCTAGACCATTTATTTATATACGGGGAGGTGAAGCAGTTTCCTGTTCTGTGTGCAAATACATACATATGTGAATGCACATATATGTGTATATATATATATATATATATACACACATATATATGTATGTATATATTATTACATAAACATATATATATATATATATGCATGGATGTACATTTGGACGTTTTGAGAATAGCAGAAATCCCTTGAGAGAAAGAACTCGCGACTTATTCGCAATGCCTCCGCGTCTCCCTCATGGTACACATACATATATATATATATGTATGTATACATATGCATACGTACATGAACGTATGTATGCATGTACATATTGTATATATATATACATATATGTACACATACATGGGAATGTACATACAGGTACATATGTACATGCAGATATTGTGTACCCACTATAAACATACAGATATATATATACACACATACGTGCACACATACGCATATATCGTTCAATCTGTCTATATATATATATATGTATGCACGTATACGGATATTTGTATCTTTGAGTATAAAGATATACTTGAACAGATAAGCGTAGGCGAAATTATGTGCACAAAAAGAGTTGCTAAGGTATACCTGCAGCAACACACATTTACACACGTAGAGAGAAACGAGGGAATCCGTTTCATCCGGACGCTGTGACGGGCGAACGGCAGAAGTTGGGTCCTTTGCAACGTTGCGAAGTCGCTATTTCTGCTCTACAAACCAACATTTCCACTTACGCAAAAACGCAAGCGAGTCTACACATGCTTCGCCATATAAGTGTATATATATATATATATATATATATATACACACACACGAATTAGCGCGCGTTTCGTATTCCTATACATATACATACATATGTATATATGTATATATATGTAGATACATAGATATATATATACGTACAAATAAGCACGTATTTCTGTGTATCCGTATACATATGTATACATGTAGATATATAGACAGATATCAGTGTGTGCTACTAAGTCTGTTTTACTACCCAATATATATATATATATATGCACACACACACACACACACGCGTACGAATAAGCACATATTTCTGTGTATCCGTGTATATACATATGTGGATAGATAGATAGATAGATATCAATGGGTGGTATACTTAAGTCTGTTTAACAAGTCGATATTGCGAGAGGAACAGGGGAACCTACGCAGTTCCTCCACGTAGTGTCTTCGAAAACTCCCTCCGTGGAGGAACACAGAGGAAGTTGCACAGGCGTCAGAACAGACGTGTGCAGGTACGTAGAGGAGGCGGTGGCGGCCTCTCTGCAAAGATGCGCGTCTGTACGTGTGCGTGCATGGGTCCACATACATGCAAGTATACAAGGGTGTAGAATAGGGGTTCCTGATAGAAGCTTGCAAAGACGTCAGAAGAAACGGGGCCAGCTGGACAGAGGAGGAGACAGCGGTTTCTCTACAAAGAGGCGCGTATGTAGGTGTGGGTGCCCATATGTGTAGGTACACAAACGTGTAGATATGTACGTTCTTGATGAAGAACGGAGAGAACAGGGCGCTGCTTATATCAAACGACGTGAGCCGACAAAAAACCAGCCGCTCGACCGCCTGTGCCCGTTCTGAAGCTCAGCTCTCCACCACGAGCTTCTCCAGGTTCTTCAGGCGCGTGGTAAGATGCTCGCTCTCTCGCTTTTTCCTGCAGAAAACAACCGGGCCAGCCCGCAGGAGCCCCCTGCCTCTAGTTACCCAAGAAGAAGGTAAAACGCCTCTTCACTCCCTACGTCGCCGTCTACTTTTCAACTAACCGTGCCGTGTGTGCCGTTGGCTGAGGTATACGAGGATCTACACACACGTACTGACACGTGTCTGTTAAGGAGACGCGCAAGTGCCAATAAAGTCATAGAGAGACAGCAAGGATCGGGATAGTGTGGACCAGTCGACGGATAGACTTCTCCCTACGTAACCCTACACGGACGGTTTACACATCCAGGAGAAAGATACGAGCAGATGCCAGTGTGCTCCTATGGGTGGAAACACATACACACATATGTATATGAACTTCTGGTAGACAAGAAAAATAAGTGGACTTTTCCACGTGTAGCTGGGCTCTTTGCACGCGGAGACCCATACGTATCTGTGCAAGTAGACCGAATCACTAAGACGCACAGACTCACACGTATATACGTCCTTACGTGTGCCAGTGTGTGTGTGTGTGTGTATGTAGATGTACGTAAAATGGACGTGTTCTTCCAGGTAGAGGAGGCTGCTCACTCTTTGACGACTTGTGGCTGTCTAGCACAAATGCGAGTAGACACCAGACATACACGCAGACATATACAGATGTGTCTACAAGGACAACGCCGTGGCCGTGCGTGTGCTTGTATACGTGCATAGATAGAGAGAGGGACACCTATTTGGGTCTCGCGGCTCTCAAGTTTCGAAGTGTATCGTAGAAAAGTTCACGTATATTCAGACAGCTACGCACCTCGGCATACACAGACTTGTACAGGCTTGTTTTTGTCGCTGTGTGGGGACGCGTACAATACGGCTGCTGTGCTTGTCGATAGTTATCGACACGGGGTGTATGTACACAGCAACTTCAGGGTGTGGTATGTATGCATATACGTGTGTGTGCGGAATACGGCGCCAATATATATCCCCTCACAAACATACATATATGTGTATATTTTGCCAGTGTATACCGGTGCTTTGATGTTTGGCAGACGTGGACATGCGAGAAAGCTTCCCCACCTGTATGCGTCTCACTCTCTGTATGTGGACATATACGTATACGCATGCCGGTACCTGTAGTGGCATATAACTGCATCTCCTCCTCTGTCCCTCCTGCCTACGTGACTGTATGTGACACATTTCTCTCTACTTGCACTCACCTTATCACCCATATATAAAATTTTATATTGGTAGACGGTGTGTTGGTGTGTGTCGGTGTGTGGGGTGCTTGATAGACGCGCCCGTATGTACGAAAGTGTCCGTACCTTTGCGCGTGCGTGCATCACTCACCAAGGTTGGTTCTCTGCTACATCAACACGAAATGTTTCACTTACGAACATATATATACATATATTTATACGTGTATGTATGTATGTATGTATACCTCTCCCTCTCTCTACATATACGTGAATATATATATATATAGATATCTGTGCATATAAGTATATATACTCCTCTCCCTCTCTCTACCTATATACGTATACACATTCAGATATATGTATATCTACGTATACCTCTCCCTCTCTGTATATATATATATATGTATACAAACATATATGAATACACATATACATGTATATACTTTTCCTGTATGTACGGGGAGACTCTACAGAGGGACAGAGAATAATATCAAGGCGTATCAAGATTGACAACGGTGAAGCGGCAGAGACGACTCGGCGCGTTGAATTCCCAAGTCCGACGGCGCGAGGCGCGAGTCGGCTGCACACGTTCCTGCTCACCGGAGCGCTTCTTGTTCGTCGTCTGTCCGTCGTCGGACGTACTGCAAAATTCGTACGCAGCAGCAGCAGAGAACGAGGAGAAGTGTGGACAACCACACGATCTGCTGCTGGGCGACTGCGTCAACTCCGCGTCTACTACCCACGTCGTCCTTCGCGAGTTTCGTCCCAGTCAGCCCCCCTCCCCGCCTGTCCCGCCTGTTTTTCTACGTAAGAGGTCTCTGCACACGCACTTAAGAAGACCGAGAGACGCACCTGCATGTACAACGGCCACGTAGATATGTACACGTAGATAACAGGAAAAACAGAGAATTTATAGAGTGGAAATGGTTCACGAAAGCAGGCAGCGGGACTGTCTCTTTCCACCTACCTACGTCGGCGTCAAGACTCACATATACGTGTGTCTATGTCCATCCCATACAACTACCTAAATACACACGTCTAGTATACATGTATGTATACAGGCACACAGAGCCATCGAGGGAGAGAGAATGATTGATGCGAATATAACTACACACGGATGTACAGAGATACATGTGCAGATATACACATATACGTATGGATCCTTTTTTTCGCAACGAGAGCTTCTAAACAGAGAATGAATAGGTCAGTCTCTGCCTACGTGCGCGCACCTATGTGAATATGTATGTGGACGTGATTTCTTGAAAGAAACCTGGACTTGTACGGCTGGCAGAAGGTAACACGAAGCGACAGGGGCACGAAAGAGCAAACCATAGAATACTCTTGTCCACACACAAATACACATATGCATATATGTGTGTATATAGAAACGTGTAAGTGTACAAACATGCATGCGTATGGATGTACATATATATATATATATATATATGTACGTAAGTAAAAATGTGTATATATATACGTATATATGTGTATACATACTCTTCAAAGCACCCACGCCCACTTTTCTGTATCAGGACGTCTTCTCTTTACAGAAAGTATTTGTGTGCATGTGCGCGAGAAATACAACACGAACTCCAGCGCAGTGAGTTGCTTGCGCGACAGGTTGAGAACAGCGGAGATCGTGTGCGTCTCAGAAGTAGAACGATGTTTCGGCAACACGGCAGAACATGTAAATTCGCCAGAGGGAAGAGAAAGGGAGATTGAGGGACAGAGGGAGGTGCCCGTTGGCTGCAGAAAATACATGAGCCGAGAATGCTGTCGCTGTAACTCACAATATAACAGCAGCGGCAGCAGCAGCAGCAGGATAGAGCAGCGACAGCTGCTCAACAAAAAACTGCGCGCAGCAAGTGGCAGCTCGGCGTGGCACCAGCTGCGGTAGGCGAGACAAGCAGCAGCTGGTGCGCGACGAGAGGGAGAGCAACAGCAGCTGCTGCGACGAGAGATAGCGCAGCGGAGAGCCGCAGGAGCAGCGGTGTCAAGAGATCAGCAGACAGAACAGCACCCGAGGGCAGCAGCGGACAGCAGCAGCATAGAAAAGCAGCACAGAGCAGCAGCACAGGGAGAAGCAGCGGAGAGCAGCAGCGGAGAGCAGCAGCAGCGAGAAGCAGCAGGGAACAGCAGCGGAAAGCAGCAGCGGAGAGCAGCAGCGGAGAACAGCAGCCGAGAACAGCAGCGGAGAGCACCAGCAGAAAGCAGCAGCAGAGAGCACCAGCAGAGAGCAGCAGCAGAGATCAACAGTTGCAGAGAAAGTAATGGCAAAAACTAGCAGTAGAGACAGCAGCAGGAGCAGCTATGCGGCAGACGAGACATTAGCAGAGGGCAACAGCAAGAAGGAGCAGCACCGACCGACAGAGGAGAAAAAGCAGCCCAGCGCGGCGGCAGCGGCAGGAAGAGAGCAGCAAGAAGAGTGATTAGAACAGCCACAGAGGTGCGCGTGTCTGAGGAAAAGCGCCGGCACCGAGCCTATGTGGCCTGCGTGTCCGCAGACAAGAGAACCCAAAGAACTACAGAAAAGAAGGGAACTTACTTCTGCATAGCGAAGTTTTGCTCGCATATCCTCCACGTAGGCGGCACTGCAAAAAAAAAAGCGCACCGTACGTACACCCCGAAGACACACCCCACAACAGACAAACGTGCGTGATCCGGCGGCAGCAGTTCAATTTCTGTCCACCACGCAAGTGGATCTTCCACCCATACGCCAGTAGATGTCTCGGAGTCTGCACATACCTCTCGAGGACCACGCCGCGGGTGCAGACACACACGAAAGGTCGGTCTCGTCTTTTTCTTTAGTATCGAAGGATAAACATCTGCTTCGGTGCGTCCTCTACGGAGTGACTCGCTCAGAGACATGTGCATGCGACTAGACACGCTTCGAGAGGCCAGAAGGAGGAGGAGGAAAAGACGCCAGAGGCCGAAGAGGACAATCGAATGAGGAGGGGAAGAAGAATTCTGAGGCAGTACAGGCGCAGACGGAAGGGCCAGCGATAGGAAGTCTCTGCCGCGGAAAGAGCACTGTACTATACACAACGACAACTTTTCTCTACACGTCAACAGTTCCACGATGACGACGCACTGCAGCAGACACACGCCAGAAGCTACTGCCCCTTTCGCTCTCTGCTGCTGCCCGGGGGCCGCCGCTGGTGTTGCTGCTGTTGTTGTTGCACCTCGTGCGGCTACTGCTGCTGTGCTGCTCGTCGCTGCCGCAGCAGTGCCCTCCCTTTCCTGCTGCTGCTGCTGCTTGTCCTCCTCCTCCTCCTTGTGACGCAGTTGTTGTCGCTTCTCCCCCTGCTGCAGTTGCTTTTCCTGTCAGTGCCCGGGCTACTGCTACTGCTCTGTTTGGGGATGCAGCTGCTGTGTCGCCTGCTGCTGCTGCTGCCGCTCCTTCTGGCGCTCCTGCTGCCGTGTCCCTTGCTCATCTGGTTGCTACCATTCATACCGTCCTCGCGGTTCCTCCTCCTGCTGCTGCCATTGCTGCTACGTTTCCCTCTGTTTTGCGATTGCTGCTGTCAATGATGCTGGCGATGTGAGGGTGCTGTTGCGGCTGCTGCTCTTGCTGCGTCAGCTATTGCTGCGTCTGCAGTGGCTGCGTCTGCTATTGTTGCGGCTGCTATTGCTGCGCCTGCAACTGCTGCGTCTGCTGCTGCTGCCGGCGCGTTATCCCTGGTCCTGCTGCTGCTGCTGTGGTGTGTGTGTACCCCCTGCGGGTTTACCGGTCAGAGGAAGAGAGAGTCTGCACGTGACGCTTTTCCCACGACATGATGCCGCGTAGAATTTCTTTGTCGCGAAAAGAGACGCATCGATTAAAACTCACCTACAACCACCGGATCGCACAGAAGCAGCAACAGCGGCAGCGCGACAAAGCGATGCAAAGGCACATCAGCCACGCACACACACACACGCACACATACACACACACACAGCAACAGCAGCATCGGCAACTCCGCCGTCACAGCAGCAGCCACAGCGCCTGTGACGGCAGCAGCAACAGCGTCGTTGACAGCAGCAGCAACAGTGCCGTTGACAGCAGCAGCAACAGCACTCTCGACAGGACCGGTAGCGACACTGCCCGCAGCAGCAGCACCAGAGTAATTCGCCGCCAGAGCAGCGGATCCCTCTCACAGAGCCGCACTTTCGTCAAGCAACCTGTGCCACGTGATTTGCTTGAAACTTCTCTTTTGCTCTGTTTGTCGTCGCGCTCGGCCGAAGCGACTGCCTCCTGCTTCTGCTTCTTCTTCTCATTCTCTCCGCTTCATCCTGCTCTCCTGTAGCTTCCCCTCCTCCTCGTCCTTCCCTGTGCTACGCTGCTACGCTCTGCCCCCCCTCGCATTCGCTACAACTTTCCCATACATCTGCAGGTATACACATAGATACGGCTCCACACATATATACAAATCTACACATAGGAAAGAACCCTACTTCACTCTGTGTAGTTGCAGTGCGCAGGAGTCCATACGCGTATACATGTGTTCTACTTTTGCAGGCCTGTGTACGCATATGTGTCCACACACGAGGCTACGTATATAGCCTTACACACATATATACACATGTAGAGGAATACACCCCTGTGGCTCCATGTCCACACACTATCCATGCGTAGTAGATATATACAAAGATACACACACATATGTGGGCAATGAACCTCTCCTTCAGACGTTTTTCTGTGAAGAAATCTGCGACGCACAACTTTCCGATAGATAACAAGGAAGTAGTCGCCCCACACATGTGTGCGTGCCCGTATTTAGCGACTTCTCTTTGCGTATATAAACGTGTAAATAGACACAAACCGAAATACACTCCCTCCAAAAGAGGGCACTCTGCGCCTTTATCTCCTCAATGTACACACATACATGTGCTTACACGTGGTAACGAGAAAAGAGACACGTAGAGAAGTAGATTTATGTGCTCCCCATCTGTAGAGATTCGTGGCCATACACTAAATGAAGGAGCGTTCTCTCCTGCATGTATACACAAATATCGATCCTTGCCCACCCCAAGTGTACACAAGTGGAATATCGTTCTCTCCTACATATATACATTCGTATGGACTTCTACCCACTGCAAGTGTATACAAGTCGAATAGCGCTCTCTCCTACATATATATATATATATAGAGAGAGAGAGAGAGAGAGTTATAGATAGATAGATAGATCCCTACGCACTGCAAGTGTATACAAGTCGAATAGCGCTCTCTCCCACATATGTATATATGTAGAGAGAGAGAGCGCCCTACCCACTGCAAGTGTGTACAAGTCGAACAGCGCTCCCTCTTATATATATATATATATATGTATACAGAACCCTACCCAGTGCAGGTGTGTACACGTCGAATAGCGTTCTCTCCTATAAATATATTTATATATCCTTCCCCCTGCAAGTGTCTATGAATCAAGTAGGGTTCTCTCGTACATATATGCGTATGTGTGGGCCCATACCCACTGCAGCTTGCATTCCTGCAGACGTGCATAGCGATGGCGTGATTGCTCGTCGTGAATGAGGAGTTGCTTTACACAGCGGTCAATTGCTTCGTATCTTTTCTGGCATTTACGAAGCTGCTGCTCCATCTCTTCTTCGAGGAATAAGAGCAAATTGCCTGTTCTCGTTTTCTGCCTCTCCCCTTTCTCCTTCTCCGTAGTCCTCTTCTCTGCGTAGTTGTCTGCAGCGTGCAAGCCGTCGGCTGTCGTGGCTGCAGTACTCTCCACCTGCTGCTGCCCCTTGTGCGCCTGCTGCTGCTCCTGCAGCGTCGGCGTTTCGTTTGCTATTTCTCCCCCGGGCTGTTGCTGCGATAGCAGATGGCGGTCGGGCTGCTGTCCCTGCCCCTGCTCTTGCTTCTGCTGCTGGTTTCTCAAGCCGGTTTCCGGCTCCTGCTGCTGCTGTTCCTGCTGCTCCCTCTGGCGACGCGTGTGTCGCAGACGAGCTGCCTGCCTCAACATCTCGTCGGGGAAGGCAGGGAGTTCCATCATCGACGGAAACGCATGCAGCTCGGCTAGCGAGTATCCGTAGCGCTTCTGAGCAAGCCGTAATTTGGCCGCTTCTGTCTGCGGCTTGAGAAAAGAAAACAAACGAGCCAGCTTGCCAGTGTGCTGCTCTGCAGGAGGCTGCTGCAGCGATGCGGGCACAACCGGAGGCGGCGGCAACCCCAGCGACGCGGCAGGAGGGACGCACAGCGGACGCACTGCAGCAGCAGCAACATCAACAGCCGCAGAACCCCCAGCAGCAGCAGCAGAGCCAGCAGCAGCAGTGGCAGAATCAGACCCACCAGCCGGACGAAGAGGTGCAGAAGCAGTTGCGGGAGAAGGTGGTGACGACGTGTGAACAGCAGCAGCAAGAGAGGAGCCGCCGCACTCCTCAGCAGCTACCGAAGAGGAGGAACAAGAGGAAGCAAACGCGGCGGTGGAGCCGCAGCAGGCCTGCACCTTCGGAGCAGCGGCAGCCGCAGCAGTAGATGAATGAGAGGAGTGTCCGCACGCTGCAGCAGCAGTGGAGCAGCAGGGAAATCCGTCTGCAGGAGCTGAGGCAGCAGCAGCAGCGGCTCTGAGTTCCTTGCCCTCCGGCTCTTCTCTGGTTTTTCTGTTTACTCCTCCCCACTGCCTCAGCAGCTGCTGCTGCTGCTCTGCAGGCGTGCCGCTCTGGGGGGGAATCTTCAAAGAATTCAACAATAGGGAGGCCATTTTGTCGTCCTCCTTTCTGCCCATATTCTACATATACGTATACCTATCTACGTACTCAACGACTACCTTCCCGTGTACCTCTATACAGACAAACATACACGTATATACTTTGATAATACATGCACAGGAATACGTAAAGAGATGTAATGGAAATGTATCCGTCTATATACATTCACACAAAAATATAGATACGTGTATACGCAGAGACACAGGTATACATGTGAATGTACACACGTACACATATATACATATATATATAGGCACGTAGGGAGATAGACAGATAGACAGTTATTTACCTAGGTGGTTTCATATACATATATATATATAGACGCTTCCTTGGCAAGCCCAGCCTCACGGGAGCTGAAGTTGAGAAATCAAGACGAGGAGCAACAAAGCAGAGCAAATAACAACATCCACGAGTCGTCCTCTGCGAGTCACCCGAGACACGCAGTGTCGCACATATCCAAGCTCGCCTTCCGAGGCATGACATATGCATCGCGAACAGACACTACCCGCTTTTTTCCTCATATATATAGAGAGAGATAGACAGGTAGATACATTGTACAACGCAAGTCCATATCCACGTGTACATATGCTTCATTCGTGTGTACGTTGGGAAGGGATGTTTATATGCGGTTAGTCACGAAGACATGAGTGTTCCTGAGCTAGAGCGTCCTCCACGAAGACAGGAAGACGTTGTGGGTCTACACAGAACGAGCGTCACGGGAATGCAAAGTCCTTCATACATACACAACGATACACATCTATATATATACACGTAGTCCTGTGTATATCTTGACAGATATATGGGTGTACACCGTAGATTGTACACGCGCGTAGACATATATATATATGCATATGTGTACATTCGTGTATGTGGTGCTGGGCACATCTGTATAGATCTCCGCCGTAGAGTGTACATATATATATATATATGTATATATGTAGATAGACGTATTTCGGTCGCCTTCTGTGTGTCCCTTTCTTCACATGGAGATAAGTCCCTATATATATGTGTGTCTATATTGATGCGTGTCGAGCCGAGCACATTGGTCAAGGAAGTGTCTATACGTATACATATACATATATATATGCATATATATCCGTGGTTATACGTCTGTACATATACGTATGTATATATACCTAGTTATATGTGTGTGTAGAGGTGAGAACAACAACACGTGACGTAGCTACAAGTTGAGCCGGTCCTGTGTATAGAGAGATGCAGGTGGAAAGCTCCTTCTGCTCACCTTCAGCAGTAAATCTATGCACTTCAACAAAAATATATATAAGCACAGATGTAGATATATATGTACATATGTATGTACAAATGTACAAATAGATATGCACAAGTAGGTAGAGCGCTGGATGTCTACGTAGGGACATTCATCTACAGATGTATAAATACAGGTATGGGACACCGGCACTCCCCGAGAAAACGACTGACGGCAATACAAAATTGACAGACAATAACACGTGCATCGTCAGTCCCGATCGCCGCTCATGCCCCTCGGCGTTCCCCTCCTCCCGTATGTAGGGCGTCCACCGCGCGGCCACGACTGAAGACTGTGCGGTGTACATACACCGCATCACGGAGCTCCCCTACTACTTCTGTGCAGACGTACCGTGTGCGCACATCGGACCGCAGAGTTGCCGTACTATTTCCGTGCAGACGTACGGTGTAGGTACACCGCACCACGGAGATTTCGTACAACTTCTGTGCAGACGTACGGTGTAGGTACACCGCACCACAGCGGTCCCGTACAACTTCTGTGCAGACGTACGGTGTAGGCACATCACACCACGGAGATCCCGTACTACTTCTGTGGGCAGACGAACATGTCCAGAGGTGTTGTAGGTATTTGGAAACGTCAAAGCATGGAGAGTCGAGTCGTGGACATATATACAGAGAGACAGGGGCAGCACAGAGAATTCCTTGGGGAATGCGCGTGTGAGGCCGTTCCTCAGTTATCTCAAGATGAACGAAGCAACCACACAATTTTTGAGAGGAAGTTGTCCTCGCGAGCGCATTGCTTGTATGGAAAGGAAGCTGGAGAAGCTCTTGCACGAGAGAATCGTTCAAGAGGACGTCACATGCAGCAAGCAAGTAGAAAAAATGAAGTAGTCCCGAAGGGCGACGGCGGCAGGCATCACAGCGGTAGAGACGGCCCTCCAACACACACGTATAGATAGACATATATATATATATACATGCGTGGGTCTTTATACGGCGTATACGTGCGCCCACATGCAGGTGTCTGTGCTTAGGTTTCTATTTATGGACGTACGTACACACGCATGTAGGTCTCGCTTGAAGACGGCATCCGCCCGCAGTGTTAGGGCGTGACATCCGCGCATACAGGCATTTCTTATACAAGTCCGGCGCACACATATGTACGGAAGAATGCGTTCATATCTGTGTAGATAGTATATGTTAGACACGGGTCAACGGACGGTCGTGGGCGGCGGAAAGGAGACAATGACGTATGGCGTTACCCGCAGCCTCGTCCCGTCGGCGACACCGCATGACTCTGTGTGTAGACAAAATTTCTGAAGAAGAAAGAGAAGGAAGCGGTTCAGGGTAAAGGCCTCGTCTCCCCAGCACCGCGTGTGTTTCTCGCCGGAATGGAGAGTAATAGTAGTGCTGTTCGCATGCAGCACGCTCGCTCTCTCTGCACAAGTTGATAGCACTGGGGCGGAAGTTTTGAAGTTCCAGCGTCGTTGTTGGCCGGGGGAAGAAAGGGGGAACTAAACTACGTGAAGTTGTAACGTAGCCGTCCTGAAGGAGCGACACTACCAGACATCCGAGACAGCTGCGGGCTGGCAGTGTCTCCACGCGCTGCTCCTGCATGTTTCTGGCAGGCGACACACACAGGAAATGCTGCTGCTATGCTGTCCCGCTCTTCTCTCGCTCTACGGGGTCCTGCTGCCCCCGATACTGCGCCCTTCCGGTGCTGGGGGTGCTGCTCTCATGCTCGAAGCGCTGCTCGCTCACAACGTTGCTGTCCTGTAGCAACCGCTGCTACGCAGAGCAGCGGTGCTGCTGCATGCAGCGACGCCGAGCATGGCCTGTTGTGATGCTGCCGCTGGTGCTGCTGCTCGGCTACTGCTGCTGCTGCCGGGCTGCTGCTGCTGCTGCTGGGCGGCTGCTGGGCGTTCTTCTCCCCCCCCGGCGTTCCTGTCCTCTTCCCGCAAAGGGGGGCAGGAGGACAGGGACGCCAGGTCAGCAGCAGCCACGGCAGCAGCGCGCTACGCAACAGTCGTAGCAGGTGCTTCCGACAATAACACGAAATGAACACTTGTTCATACTGCCGCGGCTTTCACAGCTGTTGCTGCTACGGCTGCGGGAACTACAGGCGACCCCTCCAACCATTACGGCCGGTGCTGCTACTCCTGCTGCGCTGTTGTGTGCTGCTCCTGCTGCTGGTGCTTCTGCTGCTCCTGCTGCTGTTGCTGGCGGTCTCGTGCTGTTGCTGCTCTGCCGCCTGTGCTGCTGCTGCTGCTGCTCCTGTACTAGTAGTGTTCTGCCCTCGGGAGTTGTTGCACCTCAGCACGGTTCCTGCGCTCTGCCACTGCTATATGGGAGGAGGGGATTCCGGTGGGTGAAGGGCATGTGATACGGTATTTTCGGTCGTCGGAGGCAATTTTCGACAGTTGCTCCTCTATTTTGTCTTCTCTTCCGCGGATATCTGCTTCGACACGTCCTCTGCCGTACGTTTTGCAACAATGCCTGGTGCGACTCACCGGGGTAGCAGTACATAGTGCCACATCATCGGCTGTGTGCGGTGTTGCGCCGCGGTGCCCACGGGCTCCAGTTTTCTCTCTGCAGGCGGGGCGCCTGTATCCCAGCAAAGTTTGATTTCCAGTGGAAGTGCGGAACGGTGCTTATTTTCCTCAGTAGACCGAGTGACTCGATTGAAACGCGTGTTAGTCGACCACCCACATCCTGCTGCACAACGGACAACTCCCCTATCTCGCCCCGCTCCATTGTGACGCTGAGGTAAACGTTAGAGAAACGCCCTACAGAGCCTTATATATGTTTTCCTTCCCCTCTCCCTTGTATGGACATATTTTTACTGCCTTTGTGTAGCAGTGCAAATAGCGGCGGACATGCCGTACGGACTCATACGTCCGCATCACGACTCCATCCGGTGCCCTCCATACTGCAGCATCTTCCGGAGAGTTCGCTCTTGCTTCACGTATGTGCATGTTTCTCCTTCATCGTTACTCTACACGGCCGCAGTACTCAAAGAGTTTTCCCTCGCCATCTGCTCCGTCGATTTGTCGTGGCACACACGCTTCCGGGGGGCCTCCCCTCCACTCCTTTCGGCTGACGGGGTAAATTTGCGGCGCCGAGATCCTCCCCCCCTTGGGTTTAAAAATACTTCCGCCCTCAGCTGGAAGGCACTCTCTTCTGTCTCCCCTCTGTCTGTCTCTTGGTAATCTACACGTCTCTTCTCCGACCGTCTGGCCTTCTACACCTCCGATCACCCCGCCCTTTACGTCTATCGTTTCCATCTCTCGACAGAAGGAAGAAGCGCGAACGATTCCACTTCTTCGATCTTTTTTTTATTGGCTGGGCTCCTTCCCTTTTCTTTTTCTGCCGTCGTTGTCCCTGTTGCCGTTCCACATCCATCGGCCAACGGCTTGCTCACGAGCCTCTCCCATCCCTCGCACGGGTGCATTCCTCTATACTCCTGCTTTTTCCCGTTCCTTCAATTCTACAGAAGAACGTCGCAGTAAACTCCATATTTGTTCCCGACTCTGCGAAGAAGAAGAGGAAATATCTATCGCCGCTCCTGTTGAAGACACGGAGCGTGCTCGGGACGAAGGAAAGTCGAAGCGACCGTCCTCTTTCACGCTTTACGTTTATCTCGAGAAGACTTCACAAAACTTTCTCTTCCCACCACCTCCCGAAAATGGTTAGCTCTTGTCCTCCTGCAATGTGACTGCCTTTCGCTTCCATATCATCCACTGCAGGATGCCAGCGCATGTATCCCCTGTGCCGCGTAGACATACTTTTCCCGCACAGACGTGTACACGTATCAACGTATGTGTGTGTATTCTGTACGTCTGCACATATGTATGTATTGTTAGATATGTACGAGGATAAAGATATACATATGTGTATATATGTGCACGGACAGGTAGCATCTGTATAATGTTGCGTATACGCCTGCAAATGTGTATACTTATGTGTATATAAGTATCTCCCAATGCGTGCATATGGACACATCTATGTAGGCCTGCATGCGCGCATGCGTAAGTGTGTATGCGATGGACAGAACGTAAGTGTATTCTCTCCCCCTTTTGTTCGTTGTTTATGTGTGTGTATGTATATGTGTGTGAAGAAACGTAGCTGGACACTAGTACCAAATAAAGGAAGAATGAAGAAGACAGGTGCGCACTGCAGTACCTGTGCATACCTGTAAACTAGGGAAAGCGCGTGTCTCTTTTTAGCACCGTGGAATGCTGTCCTAGTGACGCTGACGTTTCTGTCTGTCTACAAGTATATGTGTATCTATCTATATATATATATATATATCTATAGGTACCTATATATATATATATTTCTACGTGAGTACGAGTATGTGGGAGCACGTACATACGTTCACGTATATAGCTTCTATATATAAAATATCTATACGTGTTTGAACGGACTTCGAAACTCTACACGTAAGTGCAGATATGCCTGTCTTCAACTCTTGAAATATCTATCTACACTTTTGAAGGTACGTTCGTGTGCACGTAGGAGAATCTAAAGGGCGTGAACGCTCTCCCTTCACCCAAGAAGTAAATTCTTCCGTTTGTGCTTCCATATATGTGGGGAGGTAGGTAGCTGGAGGCGGGCCTACTCCGTACCTTTGTGTATGTATGTGTGTGTATATACTTCTGCCCCAGTGTCACAATCCGCATGTATGTTTCGGTGTACGTACACGCGGATAGAAGTGTAGAGTCACCGTATTCTCGGTCTGTTCCAGCGCGTGTACGCAAGCGACATCAACTACGTCGATACGTCGTAAAGTGGCCGTACCTTCATATAGTGGAAGACGTGTGTTCGTCACGACCTGGTGCTTCACGTGTCTGCTACCCAGAGCACCCGCATTCCGCGCGCAGAGCGTCAAAGTGTACGTACACCGCGCGTGGGGGTGCAGTGCCTACGTGGACCCTGCAGAGAAGTGGAGGGGACGCACACCTCGTCGCACAGTATTGGAGGAGTGCGATATCCAGTCGAGGGAAGGTTGCACGGAATTGATATGCAGAAACGCGGTGTACGATATACGGAGTACGGGCACAGATGTGAGCGTAGACCCCAGAGAGTTTGGAAGTGTACGTACACCGCACCGCACAGTCCTGGAGCGCAGACTCGCAATCAAGGGGGTGTCTCGACACCACACGCAAGCTGCGTCTGCATCTCGTATGAACCGCGGAGCTGTGGGCTCCCACTCGCAGGCTGAGACATTGGACTGCACTTCACGTGTGCGTCGGGCGTACATACACGCCGCTACGGTGGAGTGTACGTACACCGGAAGAGTGCTGTGTTCCGTGTGTCCTTTTGTGTCAGGCGCTGTTGCCGTGTGAGTACGTCCTGCTCCCGGACTAAGCTTCTGGTGAAGCGTGTGTAGCTTCTGTATTTTGCTCGGTCGTCTTCTGCTTCCCGCGTCCTTCCCCGCCGTTTCTGACGTTCTCTCATTTTCTGCGCTTTTCTCACTCATTCGTTTCGTGCTCGCAGTGGCCCTTCGAGGGCCTCTTTACCTTTCCCAGCTTCGCTGCACCGTCTCTCTGTTGTTGTTCATATATATAGGTAAAGTCGTGTCCCGCCGTATTTGTCTACGTAGAAGGGCCTGAACAAGTGTGACGGCCTCTATTTTCTCCCGAACATCTCTGTGTTGTCTTTTTGCCCACAGTTCCACAATCGCTACGGGCTGGCGGGGCTGCTGAAGGACGGCCACCGCACGTTCACCGGGATCGACGAAGTGACGCAGCGGAATATCGAAGCAGCGCGGGCTCTCTCAGAAATTACCCGCACGTCCCTTGGTGAGTTGATACTCGCTTGTTTTTCTTCTTTTCTTCAGCCGCCCTTTCGAAGCGTCCACGAAAATTCGTCCTTCCCGCGAACGTCTTCCGATCCTGTTCTTCCTCGGTGAAGGTCGCACAAGCATTAGCCGGCCGTCTTCAGCTCGTGGGGGGGATTACTCTCTTGGCAGGCTTCGAAAAATGAGTACTAAATCTGCTTGTAACTGCATGTCTGGTGCCGTCACAGTTCCGTATGTGCTGCACACGTGGTGTCTCTGTCTGTCTGTGTCAAAAACCACCTGCATATCTTTCTTCCTCTATCGTAGTGCGCGAGACGAAAGAACCACCCCACCTCATACGGCTGGTGCAGTGTGGTCCTTCACCTTTGTATTTTCTTGCTCTCCGCTCTGTCGCATTCCTTTCTTACGCGCAAATTTCATTTCTGTAAGAATTCCCTCCTCACCGATGTCGCTTCCTTCGGCGCCCGTCGCCGGCGGTGGGCGGCACAAGGTTTCCGCAGTCGAAAAGTGGTCTCAAATACCTTTCTTCTCGCTGAATAGATGCTTTCCTCTCTCGCTCCTTTATATTCATAAAACAGATTTCTGGCGTCCGTTTGAGAAACGTGCACGTGCGCCGGCTTTCCCGTCACGAAGCCTGTCTTAACAGCAGGGGGGCCACGTCTTTCTCCACCGCTTGATGCGAAGCGCCAGTGTTTCTGCTCGGTCAGATACACTCTGTGTGATGCGAAGATGCTTTTCGTGAACAAGCAACAACCTTCTCTTCTTCGTCTGCGTCTCGCTCTCTCCGGACACAGAGATATAAATCTCACTGGCGTCTCTCGGGCTTTCTTCTTGTCGCGCATCGGTGTTAGTGTGCACCGCTGGCGATGCCGCATGCGTCTTTTTTGTGCGTTGTTTTGTGTCTCAGTAGATATTTTCATGTAGAACATGGCTGTATCTTATCTTGTCTACAGGTGTCTTTTGCTGCAAGTGGGTCCCCGCGTCGCCTTGTCGACCGGGGCGTGGACAAATGGGAAACAGTCTGGTCCAGCGCTAGCATAATAAGTGTGCGACATTGCTCTTCGTGACACGACGTACCGAACGTCATACACATCCAGGGAATGAAGTTCTACGTTCGATTGACTTGCTTATTCCTCCTCCTCTATGTAGTCGTTGTACGAGGTGCCCCGGTCCTCCGCAGGAACGTATCACAGGACGAGAAAGTCTGGCTTCTGCCTGTGTGCCTTTTTGTTCTTCGTCGTTTGAATCTTCTACCTTACACGCACGTCGGGCGGCCCCCTCGTCTCTTTTTTTCTTGCGAATTTGACGTACTCACTGCGGGCCAGGGGACTCTCGGAGGAGGAAAGCTTCACGCGCAGCACGACGAGGTCGTTGCAGCAGTGGCAGTATCCTGCCGCACCGGTCTTCGAGGACACAGGGGCGTATGTATGTGTGTTTGTAGTGTGAGCGCCTCTGTATAGTGACAGCAGGTGTGCGTCTGTACAGCTGATTTCTTCCTCTCCTTCCATTCTTCTCTTTCCGTGTCTACCACAAGGGGCACAGACGCTCGTCTCCACACCTAGAGACATAGAGATGCTGACGCACTGCGCGCCTCCCCAGAGAGCGCGCGTCTTTCTTATAGAGAAGAGTTACGCTACCTCGATGTTGGGGAGTTTTGCGTCCGTCGAGTTTTCACCGCTGCAAACCGTGGTGTCTCTTTTTGCCTTCACAGCCGTTGAACACCGCGTCGAAAGGGAAATTTGTCAGTTATCGCTGCGTTGGGTGGCAGAAAGGACGGGGCTTGTTGTGTCGTCGTCCATTATAACTCGTGGGCAGCTACACTTAAGGGTGTGTGTAATATAGTAGAAACAACATCTGGATACATCGTTATGTGTAAACGTTTCTTCTAGAGTAGAAGTACTGAGGGTTCTTTACCTGCCTCTTCGTCTTTTCTCTGCGGCTGCTCCTCCCACGTCCGGTCCCAGCGGTGAAAGTCACGGGAGCACAACTCCTGCAGAACGCGCCAACAGGTCGGAAGGCTTCTTCCCTGTCGTTGACACTTCCTGCGGGTGGTACTCGGTAGGTCGGCGTCTCTGTGTGTCTCTCACCGGGTGTAGGGACTCATGCCTGTCTTGCGTGGGGGACACACGAGTCGACCTTTACCTCTGGAGAGGTCTGTGCGGTGTCTTCGTCGTTCTGCGTGTTTCACACATCTGGGGAGGGACGCGGGACAAGCGTTTGTCTTTTCTTACGCACGTGTCTGGCGAGCAGCATATGACGGGCTGTTTTTTCTTTTCCTTTCCTCTGTTGTCGTCCAGGACCGAACAGCTTATCGAAGCTACTGGTCAATTCCCACGGCAAGCGCGTTATCACCGCAGACGCATCGGTCATCGTAAGAGGCCTCGAGGTGCAGCACCCCGCTGCCAAACTCCTCGCATTTGCTGCGGACATGCAGAGCGAAGAATTCGGAGGCTGCGTCAATTTTCTTCTCGTTCTTGCCGGCCAGCTGCTCTCCCAGGTCAGCAGTCAGCTGCAGAGACCTTTCCGTTTTTCTCCTCCTGTGCACGTCTCTATACCCTTCAAGCGTACGCATATTCTCCGCTCGCTCGCGTCTGTCCTTCTGGTCACGGGTCAGATCGACGCGGAACAGTTATACCTCCGGCGCCCAAAAAAAGAGCCACACAGCACACGACACTGCAGAAGGACAGAGACGACGTGTTCACAGTCCCTGTGGCCACAGGCAGAAGGAACACGCAGACAAATATATCTGCACGTCATTGTGTGAATACACATATATATATATATATAGGCGGGAAGACCACGCACACACTTGTGTATAGGTTGTTAGTAGAGGTGCCCGTTGTATATACACTCATTTATCAACGTGTGCGCTTTTGCGTATAGACGCAGAAGTACTATGAAAGCCCACGTATACGTGCATATGGGTAGCGGCGATAGGCAAGCGTCCTACCCGACGCTGCGTCCTCCTCTACGCGCACGTGGAGGAATCGGGCTGTAAGCACATACATGTATATACGTATCTTCCTGTGTCTGCGCAAGCGACGGGCCGCGGGTTCTGTATTTATGTATGTGTTCGAGTGTGCCTTCCCGTATATATGCGCAGAGAGAGGAAGCCAGAGAAGAACGACGAGCATGAAAAGTTCCCTGCCCGTATATATGTAGATATATAGAGAAAGTGAGGGAAAGAGAAAGGGGGAAGGACAGCGAGCGTGGAGAGTTCTCTGCCCGTATGTATGTATGTCGAGAGAGAGAAGGACAGCGAGCGTGAAGAGTCGCCTGCCCGATATGTATATATCGAGAGAAAGAGAGAGATACGGAAGAACAGGGAGCATGGAGTCGCCTGCCCGACTATACGTATATATGTACGTATATATATAAGTGTATGTGTGTAGACATGAAGAGTCGCCTGCCCAAATATGTATATATGGAGAGAAAGAGAGAGATAGGGAAGAACAGGGAGCATGGAGTCGCCTGTCCGACTATACGCATATATGTACATATATATATGTGTAAGTGTATGTGTGTAGACATGAAGAGTCGCCTTCCCAAATATGTATATTTCGAGAGAAAGAGAGAGATACGGAAGAACAGGGAGCATGGAGTCGCCGGCCTGACTATACGTATATACGTACATATATATATAAGTGTATGTGTGTAGACAGAGATAGGAGGACAGCAAGCATGAAGGTTCAGCAGGCTACACATATATCTGTAGACAGAGAGAGAGAAGGACCGCGAAGGTGGAGTCGCCTGAGGGTGTGCGAAGTGACCCTTGCACTTCTGGAAACGTGCGTCGAGTGTGTACGAAGGCGCCGGCTACGTGTGCGTGCGTGTGGGCAAAGACCCGTGGAGGCAGAGAGGAGAGTTCACTATATATATATATATATATATATGTGTACATATGCGCATAAGCTTGCAGGTAAATTGCGTGTAGATTTACGAATACGTTCTAGGCCTTTGAAGCTAAACTCGTGAGAACATATATATGTGTGTATATATGTACATATGTGTGCGTATATTCGGACGTCTGCATATGTATGCAGAAGGAGAGGGAGAGGGATAGCCTGGTTTTGCTGTCACTTTGCACTTGTGTGGATAAACTTTTTCTTGACGAGTGGTGTTTGCACATCTACTGAAGCGAGAGAGAGCTGCTTTTTCTCTTCTTCTACACGTCTCTGTGTGCACTGCCGTTTCGTCCACTGTGTAGAGCGCGACGGGTGGCGAGAGAAAGGCACACAGAGCCAGAGACAGAGGATCTCTGATCTGAAGCAGAAGTTGTGGAGGGGATATATTGCTCTTTCGTACGTGCGGATCTGCTCCCAGAAAGACAGCGGTGGCGAGGCAAAGCGAGGGGAGGAGGAACGAAAACAGCAGAAGTGCATGTTTCCGCGTTTCTGTTCCTTGTACTTGTCTGTAGTGTTAAGCAAAGAGAGGAAATGCAGCAGACGTAGGACTTCTGTGTAAAACTGAACCAACTTGTACGACCTGTTGTGAACAAAAGTGTTTCGAGGTGTAAAGGGAACGGCCAACAGTGAACGAAGAAAGAAGGTTCTCAGTTCCCTTCCTGTTGTTTCCCTGCGAGTGGTGCTGCCCTGCTGTTGCTGTGGGGTCACTGCTGCGGGGGGACTGCTGTGGCTGTCAGCTTGCTGCTGCTATTGCTGTGGGCTTGCTGCTGCTGCTGTTGGCAGCTTGCTGCTGGTGGTGTTGTCAGCTTGCTGCTGCTCTTGCTGGCAGCCTGCTCCTGCTGTTGCTGCTGGCTTGCTCCTGCCGTTGCTGTCAGCCTCCTGCTGCTGATGCTGTGAGGCTGCTGCTGGTGCGGTCAGCTTGCTGCTGCAGTTGACTGGGTAATGCGTTGTGAGCTGTGCTGCTGTTGCTCCATGTGTGGGTGCGGCTGCACGCCCATCTTCTCGTGCTGTTGCTGCTGCGGCGGGTTGCTGCTGCAGGGAGTCCCCTGCTGCGCTTCCTTGATGCTGCTGCTCAGTGTGGTGCAGTTGCCTTTGTTGCTGTTGCTTCTGCGGCAGCTTCCCTAGGTGCTGTTGGGGAGGAAGCTGCCGCAGTGGCTGCCAGAAGTCCCTCTGCCTCGCTTTTTTTTCCCGCTGCTGCCTCGTTTGTTGCTGCTCCGTGCTGCTGCAGAGGGTGACGCTTGGTGCCGCTGGATCTACTGCTGCTCTTGTTGCAGGCGGAGTATCTTTTGAAGCAGGGGCTGCATCAGACGGACGTGATCCGTGGGTACGAGAAGGCTCTGGCGAAAATTCCTGGTTTGTTGGAGGAGTGCGTCTGCCATACCGTCACCCAGTTCAAAGATCAAGATGCCCTTGCGAAAGGTATATCAAGAAACCCACGTCCCGAAGCGCAGTCCGGTGTATAGACACCCTGGATCCTGCGCAGGAGGAGTCACAAGTATTCTCGTTGCCCCATACATTCATCCATGCCCACGTCCACACATCCAGCAGTAGCCTCTCTCTCTGTCGTATCCTCTACAAATATACATATTTATATATATATATATAAACATGCACACGTGTATACATATATATATATATATATGCGTATTTCTGCATGTTTTTTCCGTGCCGTTTATCTGTGTGTGGAGGCGTCTGTGCGCCCGTTCTAGGCCGTGTATAAGAAGAATGCGGCACTTCCTTCACATTCCCTTGTCTATGTGGATAAGGGAACAAGGAGAATGTTTCTACGCACTTTTTTCCCAGGGCTCTACATACCTAGCTCGTCAAATCCCCTCTGTTGCGCGCAGTGCGTCGTCGGTCTCATGCAGCAGCTACAGCCCGCAGCCGGTGTCTCCCTGTTGAAGACGAGTGAAGTCGGCTCTTCTTCGCGGAGAGTTTGCTGTCCCCTCTTTCCCAAATGCACCAACTCTTGTCCCCTCTTTTCTTTCCTGAACGCTCCTCCTTTCTTCCATGGTGCCACTCTTGCCCTTTCGTGTGAAATGTACTCTCTCTCTCTTAAAGGTGCAACTCTTATGATTACCTTCCCGAAGTTTCTTCTGGACGCTGCCACTTCTGAGAGGTCCCACAGACTGCAGTGCGAACGAATAGGCGCGCGACGGTAACGGGAAGTCGCAGGGGTAGAAATACGAGCAGCAGCAGCTCTCTTTCTGGCGCATCTTTGGTTCCACAGCGGCGCCTCTCTGGACGTCTACCTGTACATCCGTACAAGACACACGTATATATATGTATATCTATGGATACAGAAGTCCGAGTGGTGTACGCATATCCGCGTGGGCGTGGTACAGCTGCGGCTGCCTTTGCTGAAACGGTGTGCTGCACGCAGTTGCCTACACAGAATCCCGCGCGCGCGCACAGCGGGGGCCCAGCGGGTACGCTTGCTGCTGCTCGCCTGGCGACTCAGGCGCCAGTCTTCGTTTCTGTGGACGTCCATATGTGCTGGCGCATTTGTGTAGATTTACAAGTTCTTGAGGAAGTCGATGTGTTGCTGCTGCTGCATGTTTTGTGTGTTGGGAGCAGTGCTGAAGCCGGCAGTGGCTACCAAGCCGCTGTGTGCAGAGGGGCAGTTGCACCGGCTGGTAGCAGAAGCGGCGATTCTCGTTGCAGCAGCAGACCCGACCAGAGGCTTTGACGTGGAAAATATTCGCGTGGCGAAGCTCACAGGCGGATCCCTTTCTCAGTCTGTCTTACTGCGAGGGATGGTGGTGACGCGCGCTCCTTCGGGTAGGCTGCTCGACGCGCTGGCAGCAGCAGCAGCACCGCAGCTGCAGAAGACAGAGAAGGATGAGAAAGAGCGCGAACAGAAGAGGAAGAACGAGGGAAAGGAACAGAAGAAGACAGGACAGGGAGTTGAGAGCAGATTTGAAAGAAGAAGTAGTCGGCGGCAGCACACAGAAGCTGCGGCAGCTGCAGCGGCGAAGATGGTCACTTGCTGCATCTGGCACAATACAGCACGTGCGCAGCAGGGGCAGTCGTAGCGTCGAGGCGACAGCCTGACAGCAGCAGCGGCGGCACCTTTCCTGTCATCACGACAGGGTGATGCTTCTTTTGATTAGACCCCCCGGCAGGGCAGCGTCGTCTCTTGACACTTGCACATCATCCGTTTTTTTCTCAAGCAGCAACGCCAGCCTGCTGAGTCCCTTTCACCTGCTGCCTATGTATTGGCAGGCCGCGGAAAGGTGTGCTGCTGTGCGTCCTGCTGCTGCCGCTGCTTTGCCGCCTCCTGCTCCTGCTGCTTTGCCGCCTGCTGCTGCTGCTTCCGCTGCTGCAGACGAGGTCGAACTGCGGCTAGAATGTGGTAGTACACACGGAGAACCGAGGTGTATGTGTGCGGTGTGGTGTAGGGGGACGAAGGAAGACCAGACATGCCAGCGCATCCGCATCGGTGGGACTGGCCTGGATTGTCACTTTTTTGTGTGATGCCTTCTCTCTGTGTGCGCGTTTGATATGCCTCTGCACATGCGTTTCCCAGTACCGAGCTGACAAGAAGTTGTGTCACATGTCTCTTCTTTCGGCGACTCGAAGAGACTTTCTTGACTTTTGCCGTTCACTTTCTAGTAGCGTCATTAGAAACACTGCCTAGCTGTGTATCGATACATCTCTACGTCCGTAGATGCATACAAGCGCCAGTATGTCCACGAAGGCAATGCATGTATAGACGAAAAGACAGGAGACAATATGTATATGTATATGTGTGGATTTGCACTTTTCTAGAAGTCGGATCCTGTGATGCGTGCGTCTCCAGGAACAGCGACCAAGAAGGAGAACTGCAAAGTGATGGTGCTGGGATGCGGCCTGGAGTGCGCCGGGACGGAGGCGAAGGGGACGGTGCTGGTGCGGAGCGCAGAGGAATTGAAGAACTTCTCGAAAGGCGAAGAGCGGCAGATGGAAGAAATCATTCGAAAAATCAAGGACGCAGGGGTCGAGGTTATTATCGTCCACGGCGGCGCCATCAGCGACGTCGCCCAGCACTTTTGCAACAAATACGAAATCCTCACTCTGAAAGTGGGTCTCTGGCTTTCTCCCTTGGCTTCTCTCTCTCTTTCGCCCCCCACCGCCCCTCCAGCTCCCTGCACTGTTGTCTGTAGGACACCCGTTCAGGTGTACGTACACTGCAGGCCGTCAACGCAGCGGGGGCACGACTTCATGTGCAGCAGCTGAGCTGCTCTGTACATGTTTGCGGTAGCGCCTGCGGTGCTGGGGTCTGCAACGTGCAATCACTGCAGTGTACGTACACCGTGCGTGCTGCTGCGACACCACGCGTGCACCCGCTCGGGTGTTTGGCAGTGAGACGCGACCGTCTGCGAGAGCAGGACTGGTGCACGTGGCCTAACGAACTGCGCCAATTCGTGTCTCTGCATACGGAGGGCTCAAATTTTACGTGAGTGGTTTATGTAGAGGGACGACTTCGAAGAGAGAGAGAAAGAGAGAATTCTTCTCGCGCGTAAGTTGTGTGGCCCGTCCAAGCGCTTTTCTCGAGTGCACATGCGTGCCGTCTTCATCTTCTGTGACACCCATACACACATACACAGAGAGAGGAAAATATGCTCGTGGAGGCATTGTACGGGAGTTGTCTTACGCTGCTGTTCGTCTTTTCTTCAGGTACAATCGAAGTTTGAAACCCGGCGTCTCTGCCGCGCCTTGGGCGCCACGGCGGTCGTCCGACTGGTGAGGAACAACCGCTCATACGTCTCCGGTAGTGACGGCAATAGGAGCCGCAGTTGTAGCCGTAGTATTGCAGGGGTAGTTCAGGAGGGAAATATATATTAATAGGATAGTAGTAGGGTAACAGGAGTGTCGTAGTAATTATGGGAGGAGGGGTCGTGTCTTAGTAGTCGCTGAAGACTGCCAACAGCAGTCACAGCGATAGTGTATGCAGCAGCAGTGGCGGTGGACTGACGAGATCAACGCAGTCGGAGTAGTACGGAGTTGTATATCAGTATTTGTTGGGGCAGGGTAGTATGTTTAGCTGTCCTAGGAGTGCTGCTGCTGGCTGTCCTTACGGTTGGTGGTCAGCAGTTCACTACGCAGCTGGGTGAGGGCGCGGCGGGGCGACGGGGCAGTGATGCACCGCATTTGTACGGCAGAAGAAGACTTTTGGCGTAGAGAGAGAGACACACAAACTTTAAGGAGGAGTGGGGCAGACGCGAGAAGGGAACTTTTGTGCGTGCGCGTCCTAGTGCCTGCTACTCAACTAGAAAAAACCGACCCCCGTCGACCGTGTAAGTAGTACGTGTGAAAGCCAAATAGCAGTGCACGTCGTTTTTTGGGGGCGCTACGTGTGGCCGTTGTACAAGTACGCGAGTGTATGTATTTTTCATGTATATATACGCGAGCCAGGCTCTACAGCCAAGTCCTGCGGGTGTGGGGTAATACTGCGATAAGAGAGCGACACGCCGTGTGGAGTCGGTGTCAACACCCAGCTGTTCACAGTAGAGTTCTGCTGACGTGTTTCCTCCCCTCTGCCCATGTGGATTATTTGACGAGTTGCGTGTGCGAGAGTAAGATTTCCCGCTCCCATCCGAAGCGGAGCAGGTGTCTCGCATCGAAGTTCCAGCGGCTGGTGCTCGTCTTTGATGACGTCTCGTCTCGGAGTGACAGCTGCGTCTTCTCGTAGCTCGTGTATTCGAGACGGCTAGACTCTGCTGCTATTTTTCTCCACTTGCGCTCGCGGGGGGTGAATATTTTGCCGTCTTCTCTGCTTCACATAGATGTGGTTGTTGCAAAATGAGGAATTTTGGTTGTGACTGTGCGGTGTCCTGGAGTTGCGTCTTTCCTGCTGCTGGTGCTGCTGCGGCTTTATGGAAGTCTTGAGTGTTCTGCTGCATCGCCTCGCTGCTGGTCGAGAGAGAGAGATTTTTCGTGTTTTCACCGATGCTTCGGCTTCCTGCCGCACGCTTGTGGCTGCTGGTGCTGCAGTTCTATCTGCCGATTGTTGAAGCAGTGTTTCCTGCAGCTGGATCATCGTAGCTGCTGCCTGTGGTTCCTGACTCATGCTGCGCGTCACCGCGAGGCGTTGCTCCTGGGTGATTCATTGCTGGTATCTAATGTCGGTACCTTTTTTCCGTCCCGTGTCGTCCTGAAGCGCCTCTACTCTCTCTGTCTCGTGCAGATCCTACGTTGCTGCTCTTGCCACTGCGATCTAGTGGCTGCTGTTTGTTCCTGCTCCTGCGCTGTTGATGCGGCTGTCCTACTGATGCTGCCCTCCTGCTCGTACTGCTGTCGACGCTCTCCGCCTCGTTCTGTTGCTGCGTTCCTGCTCATTCTTTGCTGCTTTCTACTGCTCGAACTGCTCGTGCTGCTGTCCCCTCGTCCCGTGCCGTTGCTGTTTCCTGGCGCTCTTCTACCTTCACATCCCTGGGCGACTCGCACGTCGGTGTACACGTCTCTTCGCAGCTGTACACACTCGTGCTTGCCTGGGCACGGCACGTCTTGCCGCAGCAGCAGTCTTCGCTGGAAGCCGGCTTTCCGCGCACTCAGAGGTCGAAGTGTCTCTCTGTAGGACAACGTGGTGTATATCCGGAGTCGTCAATTCAGTATGTGTGTAGGAACTATAGAGGCACATACCTATGTGTATATGCGTAGGAGGAATGACTGATGCACGTAAGAAATGTAGTTCTAGGCAGGCAGAAACGAGGTATGCATCAGTTGTCGATGTGGACGTAGACATTACACCAAGTGCGTTCGGATGTCTGCAGTAGTATTCGTAGAAACGTACGGAAAAAGCAGATAAATCCCGAGTCGTGAATGTAGTAGTAGTGGTACTAGAAGATGTGAGGCTGTAGGAAGAAGAAGCGTGTGCGGGTTCTGTTCCTACTCCCCCCCCATGCAAGAGCACCTTCTCGTCCTACGCGCGGCGGCTGCTGCGGAACTTCTGCGGGGGGCGGTGTGTGTCGTTGTCTCTGACGGTGTCGCTGCGCAGGGTGTGCCGAGCGCGGAGGAACTCGGGACGTGCGTTTCTGTCGCCGTTGCCGAGGTCGCATCGAAGAAAGTGACAAATATTCTTACTAAAGACAGCCGCGTCTGCACACTCGTCCTGCGAGGCAGCACGCCGGCTATTCTCGAAGAAGCCGAACGGGCGGTTGATGACGCCGCGAATCTCTTCAAGGCGCTGACGCGCGACGGACGCCTCGTTGCAGGCGCTGGGGCTGTCGAGATGGAGCTCGCTCGCAAGCTGCAGGTCAGCAAACGCCACTCCCACAGGAAAAATGGTCTGCCGCCGCAGCCGTGCAGGAGAACCACGAGGCAGATCTGTGGATATTGGTGCATTGTGTGGGCCACATGGTGCGTGTCTCCCATCTGCAAGTCAACACACACCCCGAGAGACACGAAAAGAAGCTGCTTTACAAGTGCGCAGGTGGGCGCATATATGTTGTGTGTGGGTGGGTTCACGCATATAATATATATGTAGCGTGTCTGAGGCACGTGGGTGGCGAGATCTCTCCGGTCAGATATGAGTGCAGTATATAATTATACGTACACGTCTACCTACACATACGCACCTGTGTTCGTCTGTGAATCTGTGGCGAGGAAGGATGCAAATACACGTGCGTCCTGGTGTAGCGCTAGGGAAGCCTCCTGGCCGACGTCGCGGTGTGGAAGCACGCATGCGCAGAAGGCACGAAGAAGAGCTATTGACAGGTTCTTCCCCTGTACGTGTGTATTGCCTTGTGTTTTTCTTCGCCGACGCGCGGAACGCTTCACGCTGCACTTCTGCGTTTCCCTGCGACGACGAGTTGTCGTGGTTTTGAGGGGGTGCTTGGGCGCTAAACAGCGGAAAAAAAACCGGCGGCGTGCGCTGAGGCAGTCTGGCTCGGTGCACCAACAGCAGTGTATACGCGCGGATGCATTAACGATCTACAAGCAGTAGTGATGTGCTTTTATGCGCTCCTCGTTCTGTGCCTGGATTTCTTAGAAGTGTACGTCTACGCAGCAGCAGTTCTACGTCCGCTTGCTTCGGCCGTGTGCCTGTGCACACTAATAACGGAGCTCTAGACAGCAGGAGGAGGCGTATGCTTTCGTGTGCCGGAGGAGTATGTCTGCGACGCGCATCTCAAAAGTGTCCTTCCCCCCCTTCCCGATGCGGTCCCATGCAGAAATTTGGGTCGGAGCTACCCGGAGTCGAGCAGTACGCTGTGATAAAATTTGGCGAAGCTTTTGAAGCTGTGCCGCGCCTCCTCGCCGAAAGCTCCGGCCACAGCGCTACAGGTCAGCAACCGCGGCACACTGCACACGTACATACACCCGTCGGTACATATATATATATATATATATGTGGATGTGTACGTTGACGAAGGTGGCTGTATTCGTACATAGCTACGTCCACTTATATAGGTCTCTATTGTATTCATACACAGCTACGCCTGTACGTCTATATCTATATGGCACATATGGGTCTATGTATGTACACGTATGTACGTACGCACCGAGATGCGTATATATTTTGCATGTGTACAAAAAGGATGTCGGTCTGTTGTATGTGTGTGCGTCTGTCTTTCTATGTACACCAGTTTGAGCGTTCACACCTCGTATATGTGTCAAGCGACTGTTGTCTCTCGCCGAGAATTCGACTGCCTCAATGACGAGCTATGGCGGCCCGTGTTGTCAAGGCGTTCTCAGAAAAAGCAAAGACCGATTCATGAAGTTACCTGTATACGCTCGCGTGCATCCTTATACCTGTAAACATACATGTATGTGTGGGGGTGTGTATACGTAGGCGGGGACGTAAGGATGGTGTCCCCCTGGTCAACTCGGAGGGTAGTGTGAATGGAGGAGCTTGAGATATCGCGTAAGAGTTGACCATACTGACGCGTTATGCGTGTCTCTCTCGTCTCTGCATTTCCTTGTCGACATTTGGCGGCCCCACTGTGTGCGGGTTAGAGACAGGAAACAACGACTAACCGTCGTGTGTGAAGTCCTCTTCGCTGCAGCGGGAGCTCCTTGATTAGTCGTATCTGGTGTGCCGGGGTCCTTGTGAAGTTTTTACTCGGTTATTTTAAGCATCGGATCTTCTTTGTTTCTTTAGGCCAAGTCAAGTCCAGGTGAACTGCCGTGAATGCGTTTACCCGTGCCTTCAATGTCGCGCTCTACAGAAGGCGGGCGTAGTTCCAACCGCCTGATGAGTCTGGCTGGTGCATCTGAAAGTGTGAACCCTGCTCGTCACCCGCGCAGTTGGGTGCAGGTGGGTCTTTGCCAACCCGTCGGTCCCTCGCACAGTTATGGGACGTGAGTCTGGTGTGCGTTTGCTTTTTTTTACTTGCCAGAGGTGTTGGCAGCACTGCATGCAGCGCACCAGGAGGGACGCACGCACGAAGGCGTGAACGCAGACATTAGCTTGAGCAGCAGCAATATGACTAGCGGCACCGGGGAGACGCGCAGCAGCGAAGGTAGCAGCAGCACCGCGGAGCCAGGGAGCGCAGGCGAATCGGCCGCAGCGACGCAGGAACCGCTCGTCAAGGGCAGGCAGGTGCTCACGGTCGATGCGCAGGAAAAGGGCATTTTCGATCACATGTTAACGAAGCAGTGGGCAATCAAGCTTGCAACTGATGCCGCGATCACCGTGCTTCAAGTTGACCAGATTATTATGGCAAGACCCGCCGGCGGACCTGCTCCACGTAAGGCCTGTTTCATCTCCGCGTCACTCATGTATATTTTCACTTCGGCGTCTTTGATACGGATAGCTATATGAGGAGTCCGGTCTTGGGTATAGTCGGAGCCTCCAGGACGTGTGGACTTGTGTATAGACGTATGGGTGTGTACGAGTATTAGTGTAGAAAAGTCGTAGGATTTCGACCGTACTGTGTGCGTGTACACGCACATACGTGTGTGCACACACGGAGATGTACTCGTCTCGATGTGTTTGCATAGCGAACGACCATGTGAAGGGTGGCCGCTTTCGACCATCTGTGGGAGTTCCGGCCGCCCGTGCCGCTTGTGGGAAAGGGCACAGTGTAAAGAATGACCATTTCCAAAGAAAACAAAACGTTTTCGTCATTCCAAGTCACCATTTCGACAACATGCATTGTGCACGGGAGTAATGTTTTGGGTTCCCTGCAAAAGAAGGCGTACTACAAATTGCAAGCATCACAGTGGGTAGCCTCTGCAGTGGTGATGACGGGGTGACGTATATGCACGAGATTTTGTACGTGGATAACGATGTTTTTTTTCAGAAGTTATCGCGGCTACACTTTTCAAGCGTTACACAGAAGTGGGAGGATCGCCCACTGTGATGTAAAACGCAGAACGGCGCTGTAGAATATTATTGTGTACCACATTGCGTCAAACATCCAGTTACATCATCCTGTGTATGTGCCTGTTCATGTATACACCTATATGTGTGTGTATATAGCTACGTACATACGTGCGTCGTGCAGGTGTTCCTGAATAGTACACATATATACGCACTTGTGCAGATGTGCGTGTACACACGTGCGCGCTTCTGTGTGTGTACGTGTATACAATCTACGTTTCTGCTCGCAGGAGCTCCTGGTGCGCCAGATGCGGATTGAAGCGACGTGTAGCTCAGAAGATAAGCTGCCGGATTTCACACACCAAGGGTTCCGAAGCGTACACCGCGCACAAGCGATTCATTCATTCTGCCTGGAACGACGTGCTATACCTGAGTTCCGCGCGGAATGAAATCTTGCGCAGGACGTTGTTCGTAATCGCGTATATACTTTAGTGACACACAACATCTCAGCTGTGCTGTTATACGTTCGCGGTGCCGGTGGATCAATTCCCTTCAGATCGCAAGCACGTCGTGCGGTCCTCCCATGAGACCGGCGTGTAAGCCCGATGGTTCTAGTCGACCAGTGCAACGTTTTGTTTTCACTGCCGGAGGTCAAACTTATATATGTGAACTTGCACACTGGTATAGGTACATAGTTGCGGAATGCAGAAGTGATGACAGTGAAAGATCTCTGCCTAACGAATGGACGTCTCTCGCATCTGGAACACTGTGGCTGTCGGCGGCACGCGTTTATGACAACTGTCACGGAAGGTCTTGGGTTTCCTCTTGTCTCATCACACGGTTCGTCGTTGTCATCACTTCCGTGGGTTACAACGGGGAATCAGACACACGAAGGCTGGTCGTACACTGTTGGGGGCCACTTGCCGCGGTGCTTGTTTGAGACCTGCGCGCGGTGTTGACGACGGTAGCTGGCAAGCTGACTTGCGTAAGACTGCGTGAGACTGAACGGGTATCAAGCAAAACGCTCGCAGATCGGCGGCGGATTGCAGCGGAATAGTGATCCTACTAACTGGTAGGTCAGCGTGTTCCTCTTGTCTGCAGCCGCTTGTGTTGTTTCTTGTGTCAGTGTTAGTCTGCCTCTTTGTAAACGTTTGGGTAATGCGGCGTACGGCAAGGCTATCTTTTTCCCCGTTGTCGAGCATTATTCTGCACGGAAACAAGTGGGAATTGTGCACAGAAAAATAACTTTCTCATCCGTTTCTTACCGCCCTGTCTGCCTGCTTCTTTAAAACTGACTACATATATAAGAGAGAAAAAGGCAGCCGGCTACTCCGAAGGGTTACGTGGCTGGACTACGATGTCACAACAGGCGAGCGACGCCAAAAAAGCCCGGAAAAATACCTGAGCGGACAGCGAGAGTTCTGAAGATTCTTGCAAGCTGTGCCTGCTACGATGCAGTATAAAATACGCACAAGCACATTGTGCACATGTGCTTCCGTGGACCTCTAGCTGCCGAATCTATGAGCCCTGTTCTCGGAATATTACGGATGCATTTGCCACGGCGGCCACAGGTGCAAAGATGTAGGTCGGGGAACGTGTCTTGTGTGCAGGCATCTCGACGACTCTTCAGTCGTCATTATAGACTCTGTGTGATTTCCATATAGTGGATGTAAGAAGGAAACGTTTCTGAAGATTTTGCACTCATCGCGGGTAGCTCTGTAGAAAGCTATGGAGCACTAACGTTTTCCCCATACGCTGGCAGAGACAATGACTCCTTGTGTTTCATACTGAGCTAACGGCACAAGGCACGCGTAGAGACTGCGAAGCTTACGAATGCCCCCCCACGCAAAACAGTTTGTGTGCTTATGTAAAACAGTGTTGTTGTAATGCAACACTAATGCCAAATCGTCGCGTCCCTTGAGAAGGTATAGCTTTACAAAAGTGTCAAGAGTCTACTGCCAGTGTCAGCATACATCCTTGGAAGTTGTAACAAGCTTACGCGTGTGAAGCCTTCTGCTATATAGTCCGTAAGTGCACGTGAAGGGCGTGGTCACGCCGCCTACAGTTTAGGTGTACGTGCACATAACAGCGCAGCAGTTGCAGTGCAACTGCATCTCTTCTCGAAAATGAGATAAAAGGATTCAGTTCTTGCTCGAATCTGGTGGTAAAAGCGAGGAAGTGGCAGCTGTGACTTTTCTCTGTAGCCGACGTCAATACTGCGGTAATGACCCCACGCACAGGGCACTCTTCTGTTTTGCAGACCGGCTTGACTGCTTCTGTTGCGTGTGCACCTCCATCTCTGCTGCTCTCCAAGTGAATTCACGATATCAAATGTGTACACGTGGATGTCCGTGTGAGGCCTCAAAAGACAGTGTTGCTTCCTGTCGGCTGCGGTGGATTTAATCCCACTGCAAGATCTTTGGAAACTATTTGGGAAGGTAATCAACTTGAAAGTCACCACTTCTGGAGGGAAGCGTCTCGGTCTTCCAGCGTTCCTTCGGGTTTAGGATTTTGACTTGGCGGATAAAGCGATACCGCTCAAATGGTGCGGGGCGAAGATGTGGCTGTAAGCAGAAAAATAGTTCTACTGGTCGGTACGAACGTTGTTACAGATGTACATGTATGTGACGTGCGGAAAGCATTCAGTTGTACTGAAGTTTAATGCACGTGGGGGCAGCACTTGTAGATTTTCTAGCTAGTCCTGACTCAGGGACGAGGAAAGACTCGTGATCTCCTTTGAAGGCCTGCAGGTCTTCGGAAAAAGTAATTATCAATTTTTACCGACGTACTACCTCCGTCAGGCGAAGCGCCATAGTGGGGGGGCACAGCGAACATGTACGCGGACTGCATCCTCCCTCGCGCCGTTTATCTGCGGAATAAATGGCACAATTTCTCATTCAAGACACCATAACAGATGTCTAACGTTTACCATGGACACGTAAAGCGCCCGAGAGGTAGCTCTCATTCAAATGCTGCTTGACTAGAAATTCCAGGGTACCTGAACAAAACAACAGCTTATGGACTACTCCTGACAGCATGGCACGGATACCGCGTATACGTGTGTAGTCGTACCCCATCGCCCGAGCATCGTTTATCCTGCAACATGCATTCTCCTCGCTCTGTCCTTCACTACGTAAAAGATCCCATGTGTACCTCCAGTCAGGATACTTGGAAGTCGAAAAAGCTGAAATTGTCACGCATCGGTTTCGTGTCAGATTTTGAGTTCGCTCACCCTGTGCTCGGGCCTGATTTCTCAAGAATCACATGACTCGGCGAACTCTCGCTCTCATTTTGCTTAATCTCAAGTAAACCCTTGAGGATAACCTGCCCATGATTATACTACGCGAACATACCACACGTCACGTGAGTTCTTTTGTGTCCATCGTACATTTGATTCGTGCAACATTTACCCCAATGCCATCTGAAACTATCCTTCCGCCGCCACCCTGCTGGCTCTTTCGTGAAGCAGGCTGCGATATCATTGGTGCCGTGCCTGCGTAAGTTCGTGGGTCAGTAGTAACCGGCTAATCAAATCATGGCACTCCAGCAAGAAGCATTCGTTTCACGTGAAATCCACATGACTTGGTTCTCGTACTGGGACACCGCTGTCAACCGGCATTTAATCACCGACTCGACAGTTCAGCAGGCGCTTGCCTGTTGTGATGTGCCACTTCTTCATAAGCTTCATTTGACTGGACGTCGACCCACACATCGAATCTTCGTGCTCTGGCGGCAGGAAGGGGTGTGGCTTGTCCGCAGTGAACCCAGCATTCTGCCACTATGGATTCGGATTAAATGTTTAGGCATACGTTCATCGGCTTGCAACACTGCACGGTAGAACAAAGTTCCAATGCTCTACCGGCCCAACCCGGCTTCACTGGAGAACCGCTCTCAATGGCCTCCTGGCGTGTAGCACCGCACGACTAAACGCGTTTCCAGTTCTGTTCTGGCCCAACCCGGATTCACTGGAGAGCCAACGAATCCCCTAATACAGTGGAGAAAGAAACGCCTACGTTAGTAACTGTTTTTTTCTTTTGAGTAAGCTGCTGCGAAGCAGTGTCGGCTTACACTGATACAAAGAAGGATGTTCTGTCTCTGTTGACACGGCTAGTATTAGAGAGGCTACACTTTTTCTCGCGAAAGCACTCTCTGCGTTGTTGCACCGGAACAAGAGAAGTGGGTTGCCTCTGGTGCATTCTACTACTAACCCGAACAGATATTTGTTTAGGTGTTAAGATGTACGGCACACTGTGTACACAGGAAAACACGACCAACCGGACATAAACAACCATCCGGCTAATGTCCCTTTCATATGAAAGGAGAGTTTGTGTGAGCGAAAACACATCGATACATGCAAAGACGCGAACTTATAAATGCCCATGTTAATCTCCATCTCCGTGTTCCTGTCGACATACCGCAGCAGGTGTGTCAAATCCGAATGCTGTGAAGTTGGTTCTAGCCCCCGCCCACCTTCTGTATCTTTTCTATATAAAGATTAGTAGTACGGTTGAACTTCTGCATGAAATGAACAGTCTACAACTGGATTGCGCGAGAATACAGGAAGGTAGCTGATGTTGTGTTTTGTCATCCACCTGTGGATTCGTCCTGTAGTTGCGAGCGACTCAGTGTAACTCTCCAGTTTCTGGAGTCGTGACGTAGTTGTAAGAATGACTAAAATTCACAACTCTTATGAGACCCCAGCACAAAAACGCGCGTACCATACATTTGGTTACGTGTAGTAAGCCACAAGTACAGCCATAGACATACGTGGCTGCGCGCTCAACTTCCTAAGACAACTGCACCAAATTCTGTTCTACTTTGCACAGCAGAAAAGATACTTGAAGAGGTGACATACTTCTGACGGACACGTTCCTGAATGAGGTTTCTAGTGTCATGACTTTCACATCTCCTGGGTGCAGTTCCCGGTGCAGCACATACCTTGGTTCCTGACAATATGCGTTTCGCGCTCGTGTGGCTGTCCGCCACTATTACAGCTGTCATCGCAGCAGAGCGGACGCACAACAGCACGTATAATCAGAGTACACCGTTTGCACCACTCAAGTTGATCTGTGCAGGGGAGGGAGGGAAGCGTAGGCGTGGGGGAAAGCAGCATCCTCGAGCGCAGGTGTCACGGAAGCTGCTCCTGAAAGGCCATGAAGACGTCATAGGAGGGAGGTCGGACATTCATGGTCTATATCGGCTGAACAAGGGTGTGGTGCAGAAACAGGCAAAAAGAAAGGACGTTGAGGCCTGGGCAAGCACTTCAGCAGCGCCAGAACACCATCGGGTGTTCGACCGCCCCGGGCAGTATCAGAGGAGCGGTGCACACTCGGGCCCTCACAGTGTCCAGCACGGCCAGCTACAATTAGGTTATGATGATTCCTTCTTGAAGAACTTGCATTCATCTGCTGACTTGTTTCGAAACGCTGGCAAACACAGTTCTATGTATTCTCCAGACATCGAACACATCAAGAAGAACTGGCAGGACAAACCGATATTGTCGATTGCACGAGAGGGTACTCCGCGAGAGCACCCTGAGTCCTCGGAGGCAGAACCAGATCGTATGCAGGCACTACGAGATCGCCAGCGGCTCCATGCAGACAAGCTTCCAAATGAAATGGCCTTTCAAGAAATTCGTGGTTCGGGCAGCCGGCAGCACCAGAAAAACATCCCTCATACAAGTGAGATTGAAGCCCTGGCAAATTATGAGGCTTATTCTGGCCAGAGACACCCTCATCCTGAAAGCAATGATATGATACGGGCGAAGCGCGCCGAATACAGGGTTCGTAGTGCAGTACAACCAGTAACTGAACTGCACACGTTAGCAGATGTTCAGTCCCAGGTGAAAGGAAGAAATCAACTGAAAAACCATCAGCCGTCCCAGCAGCAGCAGAGAGAAGCGCACAACAGAAATACGTTGCATACAATGCAAGACGGAAACCCGTCCGTTCTCAACCAGCGACAGAGAGCAGAAAATGTCCTAGGATTCTCTGTGGGGTATGAAAGCTCTCCGAAAGAAGATCGTCTTCCCCCAGTACGGTTTTCCTTTCCGTTATCAGGCGGGAGAGACGTACACCGTGACAGCAGTACGTCCGGTACTCTTTCGAGTAGACAAAAATCGACCACCGGGCGCAAAAAGTCAACTGCAACAAAGGGGAATCTCTCCGGCACTATTGGCCTGCATAAGGAAAAGCGGGCAGAAAGGAGGTCATACAGAAGGGGTGACAGTTTGACTGCGGCAGCGAGTCCTGTGGTGCCACGCATTCGTGGATGGAATGCCTTGTCGGACGGCGAAACGGGAAGACCATTACCTAAAAGTGTTCCAATCAGTGCGTTGAGCCTGACAGATTATGAGGTGGACGTGACTGAAGAACTGCCTTTAATGTCTAAAAGTGTTCTTGACCTGGGAATAGCCGATGTACAGATGCTTGCAGACGCGTTGTATGCGTTGAAATCTGCACACTATGCGCAGCGTCTCGAAGAGGCCTCTAAGCAGCGGAAGGTTCAAGAAGGAATGTTTTTTACTAAACTCAATCGAATTCAAGAGCGACAGAAGCGCCAACGACGAGAAAGTGAGCTAAGGGACGAGGAGCGGCTGAAATCTCTCGAACAATCGCTGCGCCTCACAAAACCGCTCAACACGTATTACGACACAGTTTCAGAAGAGAGCGCGCACAGACGTAAGAGAAAGAGCGTTTCTGAGAATCGGTTCCACAAAAGCTCAGATCTCGACGGGTGGAATCGCACCACAGGTGAAGTGAGTCTAGGCAGGGAGGTAAAATTGTCACGCAGAAGTCCCAAAAAGGAAGGGCATTGGTGGGAAAGGAGGCAGAAACAAAAAATTGCTCTTGCTTTGATCGAAAGTGAAGAGCATGGCGACGAAGGCAGTGGACGCGCAAGTCGGTATCGCCGGCACAGTAGGCGGGGCGCGGAAGAAAAAGACAGAGACGACGGAGCCCCTTTCGATATCGAAAAGGGAAATCAGGGGCACGAAGCGCGTACCATATTCTCTACTTGGGAAGACCTGTCGACAACACCAGACGGCAAGGCGGACCTGCTTTTTCTCGCTGAAGAAGATGACTTGCTCGTGTCTTCGCAGACGGAAGTGAAAAGAGATGTTAAGCCGGCTCGCACTGAGCACAGAGGGGAGAATTCTCTAAACAAGGGAGGAAAGGAAATAAAAGAGGCCACAGGGGAAGCAGGTGGTTCTATCCGACCTTTTGACCGGCCTAAACTTCCCGCTGGGGAAGGCCAACAGAGAGGTGTAGACACGCATCTGGAGGCTCTGAGCCGCCCTGCTATAGCTCTACATAAGAACTACAAATCGGCGGGCAAGGCAGAAAGCGCAGCATACCCGGAAGGGCTAACACAAGGACAAGGACAGGCAGGTCAACGTACACGGCAGGAATTGGATACTTCTAGCTTATTCCCTGCCCACGGCGACAAAACCTTGTCGAATGTGCTGCAGATCGACACAGTCCTCTCTCCGCCGAATGTGGGAGTAGCAGCCAGTGAGGAGGAAATGGCAACTGAGACTGAAATTTTATCTGCACTCGTTGGCGGCGACGGCACAGAAAAGCTCCTTGCAGAAAAGGTGTCTGGAAACGCTCTGCATGCGTACCAGACGAATCGGGTACAGAAGGCTGCTGGCCTAGGCGGAATGCTCCGGAAGGGATCCACAGATGCAACCGAAGGAATGCACCGCGAACATAAAGACAGCGAGGACGAAATGGTGGAAGGAGGCTCTGTGGGAGCGGAAGCGGATTTGAGTGCCTTGCACGAGTCTCACGCTACTACGCTTCCGCCAGACAGTAGGTCGACAAACATAGTCAGGCCAACAAGCCAAGAGAATAATGTGATGGAACAGGAAGCTGAAGTAAAGACAAACGTAGTCAGGCCATCAAGCCACAAGGAAGATATGCTCGAACAGGAAGCCGGAGTCACGAAAGGAGAGGAGATTGACTCTTTAGAAGATAAACAGGCGCTCGCAGATGAAAACATAAAGCGTCCAGAAACACAGAGCCTGACAAGCATAAAAAATGAGAGTGCAGAGGAAACAATTGTCCAATCCAGTACAGCTGCAGCTTTTCAGAGCGGAGAACTTACTGGGGAAGCAGGGACGCTACAAGAAGAGGCAGCAGAAGCGCCAGTGGAAGGTGAAGCGGGAAGTGAAACCTCTTCACGTTCAGTTGCAGTCGCACCCGGGTCACACCAACCTACCGGAGTTCCCGAGGAAGACGTACTCCTAGAAGAATCTGGGTTGGAGCACGTCTTACCGGAAACCTTGAAAATCGACACTGTCGACAGCTCTGCCATTCAACCTCGATTTCGTGAGTCACCTAGCAGAAGCGACCACAGAGTGAACGACCCTTTCACTTTTTTGGACACATCGCAAGACGTCACGGAGGAAGAGATGTCCCAAGGAGAGAGCTTCTTAAAAAAAGGTTCATTTCGGGAAGAGGTGACGCTCGACGACACGTTCGCGTTGCGGTTAAGTGAGAGTTTGCCTCCTGAAGTCCTGAAGAACGACAAAAAGCCAGCGGCCTTCAACAGACCGTACGAGTACACCACCGGCACAACGTACTCGTCGCCCCTCGAAATTTTACCCATTTCGCCTTCCCGTCTGAGTCGTTTCCGCGCGCGCCACTTTCGGGGCGACACGTCAGGGAAATCCGAGTTCGCAGGCGAGCGACCGGATAGGTTCAACGACAGGAGCCCCGAGATCAGACACGGGGACAAAGTGAAACTAGCAATTCCTGTTGTACAGGAACTAAGAGCCCTTCCTTACTATCGACGTCTACAGTTTACAAGTAAAAAGAGAACTGTACTGGACCGCAGCACGCCGGCGCGTTTTGAATTTGTCGACAACGACCATGGCATGCAGTTCGTGAACTGGCGTAGCATTGACGGAGAAAGAATGATCGAGAAGTTCTGGGTCAACAGCATGGAGGAAGCAGAGCGTCAACAACGAAGGCAGGTCCAGCGCGAAATTGAAAGCGCTTTCGCCAAAGTAAGGGAAAATATCAGAGAGGTTGGAGAGTATAGTAGGGACTGAATGGAAAATGAAACGTACACGCATAGCCCTCTTGCGGCCCTCACGCGTCGTACTCACGTGCTGCGTATGGTAGACGTCTCTCCCTTCTGTGTATACTCGCTGTTTCCTGGTAGGCAGATTACACGTCTGGGGACACCAGCAGGTGACAATGTCTCATCATGTTCATGACTCACATGTGTGCTATATTCTTCTAAAAGGGAGACACACACAAGCAAGGACGTACAATCGTGTGGTCCTTGGGGTGCACATGTTCAAGTGAGCGGGTGAAGAGCTCCAGAGTCGGCAAATACTTACAGCACGATGACGTTGCAGCGTGCCACAAGAATGTACAGGAAAAAAACAACTCGATGTTGTCTCCCTGTTGTGAACAGTCCGTAGAGCCGACAGGAAAGAAGCGCAACTCCAACTAGAGATGTTGGAGAAATGTGGGACCTACGTTCAGATCTGCGTCTTAGAGTTCGCAGGACACCACTGGACAACTTGCAGTAACACGCACTGAATGGATTAGCACGTGTAAAGTTTGCCACGCAGCAGCGCCCTTCTGCGTTACAAGGTTCGAGGTCGTATCGGAGGGCTGACAGTTGTGAAGTATGCTGCTTGATTTCGTCCAGAGTTCGGCCATCTTTCCTTGACATGCCTGGATTCCTGTGAAGATGTGCTGCGCTTGTGTGCACCTGTGTACGCGCATGTCTGCCGCACAGGAGTTTGACGCTGTTCGGAGAAAAAAGCAGATTTCACACGCTTTGGGTCTATCTACTGCTGAAGATGACGAGAGTGAACAGCAGCTGGCGCAGCGCTACTACAGCGCGATGCAGGCGGTGCTCCATGGCCCCGAAGAGGAGGTGCTAACAGGCCAGGTAAAAGGTCGAAGGATATCTCAAAAACCTGCACGCATCACTACTGAAATATACGGGTAAAATATGTCGGTAACCTACAGGTAGTAATCACAACCACCCTTGTCTGTGAAACCCAGTTCGCTACGATTATGGTGCCAACGGATATTTTCACTGCATCACGCGAAGTTTGGTGCATATGCGGTGCATATAAGCGCACGTCCATACGAACAAGGCAACTACGTACCTTAATGCGTGGTCCAGAAGGACAGTGGTGGCATACACAGAAGACACATTTGGACATCACTGTCTGAAGCCACGCCCGGCGCTGCTACTTGAGTGCAAAAAGTGAGTGTTGCTCACACCAGACGCTCTCGCTCTTATATTTCCCTGAATTCTCGGTTGCCGGTCACTGGTGAGAAGTGGCACATCAAAAGGCCACTGCGTACACGTATGCATTAGTTCGAAAGAACGTGTAGGGCCGTCACAGGTACGTACGTAGTGTAAAGTGACTCAAATTGGTGCACTTATGCAGGCAGCTTTCAGTATACCTTAAGCCTTTTCTAGTGATCCCTTTACAAGTCCGGCGACTGCAAGTGTGCAAAATTTAGGTTAGCCACACTCTGTAGTCTGTTTCTCGACGGCGTCCTCGATAGAAGGATACGAAGCTTGCTAATCAGCGTGACCAGACGTCTACAAGCTTTCTGATATATGCACACTCTCTCAATTGCACGCATGTAAACGTGCGTGCGTCTATGCCATGACATCCGCATGCATATTTGTATGGTGCAATATCTGTCGAAGCCCGTGACCTGAAAGCCGCGGATGGCCATTGAGCGCTTTACGCGCGGAGTGAATGCGTATCTGCACTAGGTGTCTGTAGGCAAACGCACCTCCACGAGCGCGTAGGCCGCTTCCCTAAGAGTGGCCTAAGTACTGGACCACATACCTGTATTATGTTGTTCCCGAGTTAACCGCGTGCTTAAAAGTCTGTCAACGAGGAACATCCATGTTTCACGTAGAGAACGACTCGTACAGAGTTCTCAAGAGAGCAGGCTGATACAGGAGGCCGTAGGAACTGCCTCGACGCGGCTGTCGTTGTGAAAGTTCCACAACACTTAATGAAGACTGTGCAGGGGATTTTGGCCTTTCTTCAAGGATATACCGCTGGGAAACGCATTTCATTTCCGCTTATACTCACGTACGCCGTGGACGCTTCTTGCGTGCAGGCTTTTGGGCGCTATGTACCGAGCATCAGTCGGTCCTTCCTCACAGATATTCGCAACAGAATCATCTACGGCCCTTGGTCCGTCAACTGGAACAGAGCAATTACTAGCAGGTACCCATACGATGTACTGCTGCGAGTACGTGCAGTTTTGCGCACGTGCACTCTGTGTACTGACACAGGAGCACAGTTACGAATCTGTGTGCATTCACACATGGAATAATTTGGCATTATCATACCTGTGGATGTCTCTTATAACTGTCAGTGAACGCTGTAATACAATGAGGCAGCACAAACGCGTCCTAACTCCTGTTAGTTTCCTCTCTCTCAACGCGTTGCAGAACACAGCGTGTCTCTGTGGGAAGCCGGCGAGGAGCCGTAAGCGTGGGCAGCAGCGCCTCGAGCTACGTGACCACGGCCAATGTCAACTGGGGAAGAACAGCAGTCACATTTTCCGCTAGACCGAACGACCAAGCAGTAAAACTAGGAGTGCTCAGGGGAAGATACGGAGTTGATATCGCCAGGTCGAATCGTTTACGGGTACGCAGAGCGGTTTCTGATAACCGCACTCGCTTTCAGGATAAAGTTCACACGTCTTAGAATAGGTTGATGACAACTTCTGCCCACCACTTGCAGCAGGTGCGAAGATATCAGGTTGAAACTTCACTTGCAGTAGATGCGAAGGCATCAGTTTGAAATATACCTGAGATTGTGTAGCCAAGACGATTTCTTATAGGAATCGATCACGTACGTTACCCAAGGATCTGCCGAATAGAAGGAGTAGGCTTGCCTGTCAAAGCTCAATCGCGAGAAGTTCCGAGAGATCTCATATACGCGACAAAGACTTTCAGATGATGGGCGCAGATATGGGTTTCAATCTTTCAGCGCCCACAATGGCGACTGCATAATTTCAAACCGGCTCCAAGTTGTGGTTTCACTGTGCGTACTCCCTTACGTGTCCTGACCAGCTACTCATTCGTAAATCTTCATTCTGCCTCTGTGAGACCGTGGATCTATTTGAGCAGAACAACTCAACGCACCAGTTGAGCAACTAGTCAGGAATATCCTGAAGGGCCACCTTACTCGTACTCTTCCTGACCAAAGGGGTTCGTAGATTAATACGCTCTCGTTCCCAGGTGACTTTTGACGTTTCCTACGAAGCTGCTGTGTTTCTATGTTCTCACCTCTTCCGTCGCAGACTTCTGCTGTTGAGACAGTCATGCGCTACGTGGAGAGCGCGACTGTGGTGGACCAAATCAATCGCACGTACGGTCAGAGGGTCCGTGTTCGTCGCTTCAGTTTCAATTACACGAGGGATTTCACACTTCCCAGTTTCGATTCTCCAGGTCGAACTCCCGGTCTACGACAGGAGCTAGGCGTCAACTGGGGCACTGTGGGTATCAGCGTCGGCACTGACGTGCCTGATAGCGAATACGCTGTGTCCGTTGGCCTACGCGGCTACCAGTTTTCAGTGCTGCGCGATTTCTTTCAGCGACTTGTTCAAGCACAAGGCAACTGGGGTCGAGGTTGGCAATTCGAATTAGCCACAAAAGTTGAAGACCCCATCAGTCCTTTGATATACTACCAGTTCGGTTTCGGTCGCCTCGGGCGCCTCTATTCTACTGTCGGCGCTGGTATTGGCGGCGATAACACCCCAATGGCTTTATTCCAGGTGCAGGGAGATCGCACCAGTGTAGTCTTCAAAGCGGTGGAATACGCAGGAGTGCGGGCTTTTAATGTCGGGATCACTGTGGGCAGATTTACCTACAGTTGGGATTCCGTGGTCAGCTACGACCAAATCACGCTGCCGCTGTCACCCGTTAGTCCAATTCTTAAAGCGTTGCTCCAGGTGACGCCCTAGAGCCGTGTTTCTTCATCGTGCAGGTATACACCTGCCTCAAAAAACACACTCATACACATACACACATGCGTATACGTATATATAAATGTTCGCACGTCACTTTATATATATCATTCACGCACAGAGCTGTACGGACTGACTGTGGTTACTTCTTCCTCCTTTAGTTTCAGCAGACACTTCCACGGAGAATCTCCTTACTTGTGAATTCTCCAGTCGCGCGCGTATCCTAGAACACGAGTAGGGATGTGCATTGGGCGTTACGCGTGGTTATCATCAGGTAAAGCTGAAGATACATTTGGAAGAGCTGTGTCTCTGCGCCTAGAACACGGGGTGTTCGGTCCAATTCTATAGCTTTTAATCCTCAGCGGTGGTACTTTTCTTGCGTGCTAGTCACCGCATAATCAAATGCGACAAGGGTGTGAACGGCAACTTGGTCAGGAAGCGGTTCTGCGGGATGTACAAAAGCTGACTTCGATGAACGGTATTTCGCTTCGAGTTCAGATGTGACTAACTTTCGACACGCTGGTATAGAGGAAAAGATGCCAGCGATGTGCACTACAGGAGGGTCACGGCTGTCGCATAGGGTTCTGAGCGAATCCACTTCGTCCGCTCCGGTATTCTAGTCAGCAAAGGCCTGTACGCTATACTGTGCGTACACTCTCATATCAACGAGCTCGTCGAATTATTACTCGCCTCTGAGCGTTTTGTAGTACCACAAACGTTTGGATCGTTTTACTGTTTATGACGGAAGTTTCGCATCTCCAGTGCCCAGTACCAAACCAGGAAGTTTGTCAATATCGTGCGCCTCAACGAACACGCTGTGCAAAGGTGATTGCTTGCAATTAAGTTGTACGTTCCTGGAACTGAGAGTGTGTGCTGACGTGGTTGCATCTCAGTAGGTCGTCCATGTGCAATCGTTCCTCCAGAGAAACAACGTGGAGCTACCTGTGAATATTACTTTCACTGAACGTGGAGCTACCTGTGAATATTGCTTCCACTGAGACAACTTTGTAAAGCTCAGGAATTCTTTGAAACCAAACCAACTGAATTGCATGGAGGAAGCCTTTCAGTGTTCTAGAAAGTGGTCATTTCATTACCAGAGAAAATTTCACTCTTGGCTTGCTGTGCAGATCAGTGCTCTTTGCGGCGGAGAGTCTACAATGACAATCACATATCACTACGTACGTGGGCGTACGTAAATATGGAATCAAAGCCTATTTAACAAGCACACTGTGTCGAGTTGATTGCTTGCAATTAGGTTGTACAGCACTGAAACCGAAAGCTGGCAATATCGTCAACTGCGAGGCAGGTTTGAAACTGCGAGGTGCAATGATGCGAAACAATCACTGGATGCTACCCATTTCGGGTTGGCATGGAACGTTAAGGTGTGTTTTTCCTGTAGAAATTCGCGCAGAAAAAGAGTTCTCCCTACTTTCAGGATTGGTATGCACACTACCGGCTACTCCGCTGCGCCGGTTTTACGACAAGCACGGTACATTCCTGTCCAGTATGGGGGACAGTCCTGCCCTGTACAAATACGCGTAGCGCAAGCTGTTGAGTAACACTTAGGCTTTAAGGGTCGGCAGGAAGTTATAATTGATGCGGCCCGAGTGCGTTCCTTATCGCTCGACGAGCGGCAATCTCCCGACCATTAAGGAGGAAAGGTTATTGCTCTGTACAGCCTCCCGCCAGTGACGTCTCTTATCGCCCGATGAACGGCAATCCCACAGCCATTAACCAGAAAAAGTGATTCCTGTGTTCAGCCTCCCGCCAGAAACACACGCACTCTTCAATAATCCGGAGCCACAATGACGGTAGCAAAAGGCGTGTCACTACTACTGTACCGCGAGGACTTGAATTTGTGGAAATCAGCGCTGCTCACGGTAATCTCACGAAGTTAGGCGCCACAATGAGCATCAAAAAACGTAAAATTGTCGCAACTACGATCCTCATCATCTACGTTACAGAACTGGGCAGAAACGCAGATTTTCATAAGAGTGCGAAACTGAGATGCCCTCTTGCTGAGGTATCTTGGACGATTACTGATAGAGCATTATTAATACAGCGATACGTGAATAATACAATGTCTACAACAATACACCTGCAGCGGCAATGTATAACATGAACACACCTTATCAGTAGGCATACAGATGGACAGCTTCCTTCCCTCTTCGGTCACTAAACCGCTTTTCACTCCACAAAAATGCCGACGCTCCCGCAAGTCTCTAGCAGATGTGCTTCTGTTCCCTTTGTTTTCAAGCCCTCACGTGGGTGGCGCCAGGTGGACTGATACTCCAGCAAAAGTTTTCGAGAAACCCGACTACGCTCCGGTATCAGGGCCCTTCCCCGTATCGCTTCGCTTCCTCCTTTTCCTTCCGAGCTGTTGCACGTAGAACGATACCAAAAAATTTACACCGAATGCAGCTGTGTCTTTTCATCGTCACACAGTCACATATCTAAAAAACCCGTGTTGAAGCCAGCGGCCTTCATTTGTTGTCACTCACGCGACAATGCCACAAGCCGGCTGTTGTACGTTTGATCGAGACGTCCGTGTGCCTCTGTGAGCGCGTAGAAAGGTGTAAAGGAACTCAACATTCCTCTGGCCTTCCGGAGAGCCTCTAACGTATTTATTGCCGCTCAGACGCATTCACCCGCGGTCTAGTTGAGATGTACTTCTGCGTACATCACCTAGGAACTGGCCAAAGCTGCGCACCTTTGCTCCTTTTCACTAGAACTGTATGGCTGCACGTGGTGTACCGCTTGAACCCCGCTCCTCTGCAAAAGTCGCGTGGCTGTTGCTATTATCCGGCTCATAAGACTGTCACAGACGTTTCACTGGTCACATTGCACATCACGCACGCACTACGCCCACAGGTATGCTTCTGTCGCTGGATTTCTCGTGATGCCGCTGGACAAGTCGGGAAGCGCTGCAGCGCCCTTTCCTCTGAACCACTGCTGACTAACTGAATCCAAATCAACGTGAGCCTCCTGCAAATGCTGTTGGTGCTGTCTGTGCGGATGAATCCAGGTCCGTTTCGACTTTCACTTTCTTCTCTCCGCGAGCCTCCCCCAGCTCGTGCAAGTTTTCTCCGTCGCCTCCTGGTCTTTTAAGCGGTGGTCGCTGTCCTGCAGCAGCTGGAGTGTCCCTGGCTGCCTCTGCTGCAGCGCATGCTTGAATCTCCCCAGCAGCTTCCGCAGCAGCAGACGGACCTTCTGCTTTAGGTGTTGTTGCCTTCCGCTGTTGCGCAGCTCCCTTGCCTTCTACAACTTTTGCTGCTTCTGCTGTTGCTGTGGCGGCACTGGCGCGAGCCGCTGTGCGTCTGCTGCTGCTCTTCGCCGTGTTGTCCTTGCCGGTGGCACGTCCACGACTCCCGTCTGCTCGGTTGCTGCTGCTGTCTCCTGCGCCTCCTCCTCCTCCGACTCCCCGTGCTCCCCCGGCTGATTTGCGGCTGCTGTCCCCACCTTTTATAAACAACTCTATCGAAGGGGCTCCCGCACGCGTGGCCCTCCCATACGCATGCAGCGCCTCTCTGGTTTTCTCTATTTCCTGCACCTCCATGCCGCAGCGAACTGGCAAACCAAGACTCAGCCTCATCACAACGGCACCCCCACCTGAGCCTGCTGCAGCAGCAGCGCCACTGGTACCGTCAAATCCTTTCCCTTCTGTTGTTGCTCCTGCGAAGCTGCGCTCAGCAGGATTGAAATACAGTAGCTTCCGACATGCTGTCACAAAAGCCTGCTCCAGCCGCTGCCGCAGCACGACGCCCTCGACTTCCAGGACGTCTCCTTCTTCTTCCTCCCTTCCTCCCCATGCCGCCGCGGCACCACCACCTTCTGTTCCTCCGTCCTCCTCGTGAAGCTTCAACAGCTGCTCCTGCAGTAGCAAAGCCTGCTGCTGCTGTTGCTGCTGCTGCTGCAGCGTCGCGGCCCTTTGCTGCTGTCGCTGCTGGCTCAACAACGCCTGCTGTGGCTGTTGCTGCTGCTGTTGCAACAGTTCCTGCTGCTCCTGCTGCTGTTGCTGTTGCTGCCGGAGCGTCGCCTGCCGCAGAGGGCTGCGTCGCAATGGGAGAGGAATTTGCACCGTTCTACACAACACTACGCTGTCTTTCAAAAGGCGAAGCAACCGGCCGTCAATAGACGCCGTTGCGGCATCGTATATATTTTGGGGATCAACAGCTGGAACGCCTACGTCCGGGAAAAGCTGCGTGATCGCCCTGTGCATCTCTCGCATGTCAAGGACATCTGGACAGTCCGCTACAAGCCCTTCGTATGTGCTAGCGATGCCCTGCAGTAAAATTCGAACCACTTCTCTCTGTGTGCCTATACTCACTTGTTGCGTAGGATCGTCCTCCGCTCCCCAGCTTGCCGCGGCTGCTCCGAGAGCAGCCAGACCGGCACTGTCCTGCTGCTGCATCCGCTGCAGCTGCTGTTGTGGGTGCGCACTGCCTGCGAGCTGCTCCCGCAGCAGCTGCAGCACTTGCATGCGCCACAGCGTCTTCAGCTGGCTATCCAGCTGCTCCACCAGCAACCGCACACCTTGGTATAAGTCGTCCAACAATTCCACCTTTTCCAGCCCTCCCATGATCCATCCCTCTGCTGCGACTGCCTCCTCCTCTCCTCCTCCCCCTCCTTCCTGCTGCTCCAGCGGCGATACTCCCTGCGCCTGCTGCTTGTCCCTTGAGGCTTCGTTGCTGCTGCTGCTGCTACTGTCAGCGAGGCCGACGACATTCCCCTGGAGTTCCGCAGAAGATTGCTCCTGCTTCTGCGTCTGGCACTGCTCTAGTTTCCGCTGCTGCTGCTGCCGCTCCTGCTGCTGCTGCTCGGTGATGCGCAGCAGCTGTTGAATCTTCTCGAAGCGTACTCGCCGCAGCACAGCGTCCGCCAGCAAATGGACCGTAGCGACCGCAGCGTGAAACAGGCGCAGCTTTGCCTTCTCCAGCGAAAGACGCCGGTGCTTTGCTGCTTGCACGTGGCTGCTGATCCACGCGTCAGGAGACAACAGTTTGCTGCAGCCTCGCGTAAACAGCTGCCGTAAGTGCCGCAGCGCGACGGACGGGAGGCCTGCAGCTGTTGTCACCTGCAGGAGCAGCAGCCGCGGCACCGACGTCCACAGACCCGCCTGTCGGCTGCGGAAACGCGGCAGGTAGAAACACAGGAAGAAGCAGAAATCAGAAATAGAACCATGGAAATGAACAAGCAAAACACGGAAAAGAGGCGTCGCAAAACGAAGAGACCGCGACAAAGAACATATAATGGCGACCTCCGGCAGCCAGCAACGAGAACCCGCCGACACGCCGTGCGGACCCGATGCACACGCATCCTACACGCAGAGCACTACAAAGAAAACGACGTGGCTCTTCTCATGTGGACAGAGACACACATATCCAGATTAGAAGAAAGAGAGAGATACAAACGCACACACACATAGAGTCTCACGCACATACATACGCGCACGTAGGTATGTACGGACACATGGAAGACCACACACCCACACGCATACGTCTACGTCGCTTCGAAAATTCGTCTTCCGCCCACTACGTACGCTGTCGCTTTATCGCGACTGCCGCAGGCGCACGCTAGCACACCCTGTCAATAGACGGACGCATACATATACATTTATGTAGCACACAGCCCTCTTCAACGTTGATATATATATATAGGGACGCAGACGCAAGCCAGCAGGCCGCTGCTGCCGGAACGACCTTGCCTCTTCCTTGATTTTCGACGCGGCAACGACACGTCCCAGCCGCGCGGGTTACTTGTGTGTGTGCGTCGCACAGCGCGAGGCCAACAGAATACTCCTACATATCTTTACTGATATGCATATGCGGAGGTGGCTGCAGCCTATCGCGGCCCACAGATACACACACGTCACATCGCTGACCTCCTTGTCACAGCACGGCACGCGACGCAGCCCAACTGCCTTTTTCCTACGTACGCACGCCTCCCAATGTCTGGGTCTCCGTCACCAGCAGCTACAGGCGCAAATGTGTGGGCGTCCGCGTTCACATACATAAGCGATGTTGCCTAGGTCTGTGCTCATATACGCGCGAATCCATATGTTCAACCTGTGCTCCCTCCGTCTTTTCGCTATACTCTGAGCGTCGCTGCACCGGCTGGCGTCGTCGCTTCGTTCGTCAGCGTATCCGCCGAAGCTGCTGCGGAGCTGCAGCTCTCTCGGCGCCTCGTGTAGGTGGACTTCTACACACGTGGAGACGCTCCCCCCGGGCCGCGCACGCTCCCTCCCCTGATGCACCTACGTGTGAACACATATAGCCACGTCCACATCTCTCTCTCTGTACATATGTATGCCTGTGTGTGCAAATCTGTTGCATCTGCTTGCATTCGTATTTTATACATGCGTAGCCGAGGAAGAAGTACATACACGCAGATGTTACACACTTCGTTGTCTATCTCAGTCTCAACTACAGAGGCTGGGAGGAAGAGACGGGTGATTGAAGCAGGACGCACTTCTTCGCGGCGAGGTACTGGATAACTTCGACGCAGTCTGCAATCACGTCTGCTGCGCAGGTGAACGGCCACAGCAGCCGCAGCTCTTCTTCTTCTTCTTTTTCTGGGTCCTGGTTTCCTGCTGTTGCTGCTGCTAGTTCAGAAGAAGCAATGCAGAGCGCGGCAGGTCCCAGCTGCTGCAGGCGCTGGTGCTGCCGCCGGGCCTCTTGCTCACGCTTTCCCTGCAACCACTGCTGCAGCAGGCGGGTCAAGCGACAGACGTCGTCCACACTGCACCGCGTGGAGGCGGCACACGCGCTACGGCTGTTGCTGCTAATGCTGCCCACCTTCCCTTCCGCAGCTGCTGTCCTTGTTGCAGCTGTCCGCCCTCCTGCGGCTGTTCCTCCGCCCGCTCCGGGGCCTTTTCCGCAGGCGCCGTGATGTGCGGGAGCGCTTCCTCCCCCTGTCGTCGTCGCCAAGCGTGTCGGCATCTTCGCTGCTGCTGCGTCCAAATTCTGCTGCTGTTGCTGCGGGGTGTGGCGGCCACCCGGGTCCAGTTCCTGCTGCTCCGCTTCGGTTGCCGCAGTCTTCTTCCACGGGAACAGTGCTGCCAGTTTCCACAGGGCCCCTCTCGACAGCACCACCATCTTCAGCCGCAGCGCATGCAGGTGGTACAGCGGGAGCGCTAGAGGTAGGATGTCCCCGTCTGCTTTGATAAGTTCTTCCATATCTGGTAGACTGTCGTAGTACAGAGAGAGAGACACGCGCGCCGAGTCAAAGCGTCGCGGGCGGCCAGAAGCAGCGGTGCGCGGCTCCCCTGCACCCGTCCTGCTGGCTGCCGACGCTTCAGCAACCTGCGCTGGATCACGTGGCGGCAGCTGCAGCAGCTGTTGCTGCTGTTCTGGCGCTAGCGGCTGCCCCGCCATCCCAGACTGTTGCTGCTGTTCCTCCTCAGGCATCTTCTTGTCTGCTGTATCACCCCCTTCGATGCCCCCTGCAAACCGCGCCCGGTCATGCCGCTGCTGTTGCTGCTCCTTTGTTGTTGGTGTTTTGCTCTGCTGCTGCGCTTCCTGCTTCGACGCGATGCCGTCGCTGCGGGAGGGGTGTTCTGCTTCGACCGGGCCGCCGCAGTCAGCGTTGTCGCGTGGGGCTGCCGCTGCTGCGCCCGGTTGTTTGCTGCCGTCCTCGTCGCTTCTCCAGTTGGCGGCAACACCGCTGCCGGCGCTGCTGCTGTCCCTGCGGCCCGCGTCCCCACGAGCAGCTGCTGCCGCTGCTGCTCCCTTGTCCTTCTGTTGTCCTTCTGCAGCAGCTGCGACATCGCGAGCGCAGATGATCGCCTCCGCACCGAACGCCTGCACACAGGACATCAGCAAGGCGTCTGCTGCATCGCACAAGGCAGCAGCCAGCAGCGCGCTGCAGTACTTTCTCTCCGGACCAACAGCAGTAGCAGCAGCAGCATCGGAACCGGAGGTAGCCGCAGGAGCGTGACACGCCGCGATGGCGTCGGGAGGAACCCACGTCGCAGCACTCCCACCGTCTTTTTCTCCTGTATCTGGGCGGTGTGGCCGTGTGTTATGTGTTCCCTCCTTCCGACTGCTGTCGCTGGTCCCTGCTGCTGTCGCTGCGCCGCGTCCTGCTGCTGTTCCGCATCCAACTCTTCTGCCGGAACTCGCCCCCTCCCCCCGCTTCTGCTGCTGCTCCTCCTCCTCGACGGTGCCTGCTGCCTCCCCGGCGGCAGCGACAACTTTCGCTTCGATAAGCCGCACCGCTGCTGCTACCTCTTCTGCGTCGTCTTCTACCGCGCCGTCGCCCACTGCGTCGGCCATTCCACTCTCCTCCTCCACTTTCTGCTGCGCTTGCTGCCGCTGGAGTTCGCGTACCTGCTGCAACTGCGGCCTGACGCAGCCACCCTTCGGATGCATACCCCAAATCGCAAGGCGCGTCAACCACTTAGACCGCAGCAGGGCAAGCGACCACAGAAATGTTTCTGACTCGACCCACGAACTGCACCGCTGCATCTCTGCGCTGCTATGCCACTGCCACAGCGCCTTATTGCATCCCCCGAACACCGTGCTGCTGCTGCCCTCTGCCACGTCTGATGTCAGCTGCTCCTGCCGCCGCCTGTGCTCCCTGCCACCTGCTCCTGCAGGGGCGGGTACTGCCCTCGCTGCTGCACCATCTGCTGCTGCTGCTGCAGAGAGAGTGACGGCTGACAAGGAAGAAACAGGGGTGACACGCAGCGCACCAGCAGCTCGTCCAACGTCAACGGCCAACGGCAGAGCTCTCGCATCGAAGACGAACCGCAGAAGGCCGCTCGCAACTTCTATAAAACCTTCTATAACCCGGACGGCTTCTACAGATCCTCCTCCTCCTCTTTCTTCTCTGTGCATCCCCTCGGGTGCTGCTACTCCTGCTGCGCCTGTCTCTTCTGCTCCTGTCTCTGTGCGCGGCTGAGCACTAAAACTTTCTTCGGCTCCAACAGCAGCAGCAGCAGCCACAGATGTCGCTGCCGCCGTCGCCGCAGCAGCGCCACCACCGCCTATCGCATTAGGTGCGAAAGACGACGAAGAGGAAGAAGCAGCGGCAGGACCCCCAGGCGCAGCACCGCCATCGGCGACTGCAGGTGCGAAAGGAGGAGAGGCTGTATTCGCTTCTGTTGCAGGTGGTAGTCCGCTAATGTCTGGCAATGTGTTGCGGCTTCTCTTCGCTAAAGGCGGCCCCCGAGCAGGCGTCTCGACGCTGTCCGCGTTGCCGGTCCAAGCGCTCCGCTGCTGCTGCAGCTGCTGCTCCTGCTGCAGCTGCTGCAGCTGCCGCTGCTGCTGCTCTGTGAGCCCCTCGCCGCGACCTCCTAGCTGCGCGCGGGAAAAAAGTGCCTGCATATCAGCTGCCGGTATTGCTCGCCAACGTTGCACGCACCGCTCAGCTGCAACGGCGGCGTACGGTCGGCGCGTCGCCTTCTCTCTCCCAGGGAGCGGGAGGACACCTCTTGAAGTGCTGCCGGCGTCCCCGCTTGCGACATCACTGCCGCTGCTGCCGCTGCTGTCGTGCGACTGTGTGAAGCAGAAGAAGTGTTTCCACAGCAGCAGGACCAGCAACAGCAGATCCATCCGCGAGCTGAGGAAGCGCCATTGAAGCTCTCCCGCTTCTTCCACGTCCTTCCCGCTGCGCCGCATGTGCGTCCACCAGCTGCGAGGCAGCTGCACCACTCCCAAGGAACTCACAGACACAGGCACACTCTCAAAGATCAATAGCTTCGCTTCGTCAGGACACCCCCTGTTATTCTCTGCAGTCGTCCTGCTGCTGGCCTTCTCGCTGCTGGTAACGCTTCCACTCTTGCTGCTGCTCCTGTGGTCGTTCGTGCTGGCCCCCCCGCTGCTGCCGGGGTCCTTGCTGGTGCTGCTGTGGCTGCTGCCGGTCTTGACCTTGGTGCTGCTGCTGGCAAGGCAGCCCTGCAGAGCAGCAGAGAGCCATACCTCTGCGCAGACGCTGACTACTAGAGAGCAATGCGCGAAAAGCTGGAGCAGCACTTCTTCGGTTGGCGTGCTACCTCTCTCTGCGACGGCGCTCGCGACGAGACCGGCGAACGCAGCTGCAGCTGCTGCGCTTCCTCCTGCTGCTGCAGCAGACGCACCAGTGCCCCCTGTTGCAGTCGCAGGGGTGTTGCTTCCCGCCGTGCCTCCGCCCAAACCGCGTCTTGTGACGGTAGTGGCCCTTCCCTTCGGGCCTGCAGCGGCGGCAGCAGCTGCTGCGCTGCTGCTGCCGCGTTTGCTCGGCGGGCTGCTGCTGCTGTCGATCGCTGCAGCAGCGACGGCAGCAGCGGCCGCAAGAGCAGCATGTTCCGCTGCTGCGGCAGCGGCAAGCGAGCCCGCGGGTCTCCCAAGCGAACCAGCAGCAGCTGTGTACCGGTCCAGCAGCAGCAGCAGCAGTTCGAGCAGCACAGACCCCGCCACGCCCCACAGCCGGGGATTCGCCGGCTCCACTGTGGCAGCCCGAGCAGCAAAGCCCAGTCTTTCGAGTATTTCTGGCTCTGTTGCTGCCGTCCGCTGCGCCTGCACGAGCAGCTGCAGTAGATACAAAGAAAATCCCCTCATGCTGGGAGGGCACGCGTGTAACGGACGCATGCCTATGCTTTCCAGCGCGCTACGCGCTAAGACTCGAGACAGCGACAACACCGACGGCAGCCCCAGACGCCGGATACTTTCGTTCCCGCCGCTGCGGCTGTTGCTGCTGCAGTTCTCGATCCTTCCGCTGCCTGCTTGTTGCAGCAGTAGCCCCTGCTGTGCCAGGTGCAGCAAATCTTCCGCATCTTCGGCGAAGAAAGCAGCAGGAAGCGCTGCTGCGGCTGCAGCGACTGCAGCGGGCTCGGACAAATGCAGGCGGAGCAGCTGCTGGTGGAGTGCGCAGGGCAGCACGTGCATCAGCGCCAAGAGCTGCTGCTGCAACAGGCAGTATACCTTGTGGTCGCTAGGAGCATACGCCGTGAGTTGTTGCCACTCAAAATGCGCGGAAGAACGAAGAGGAGAAGTTGTGCTGGCAGAAGACAGAAGCAGTCCTTCTCTCTTGTGTGGCTCAGGCGCTGTTGCTGCTTCCTTCCCAGTAACTGCTGCTGATCCCTTTGCTACACCCACAAAGCCTCGCAGGCCTTCCATGTACGCAGCCCGCAGCAGCAGCTGCTCGCGTGCCTGCTGCGGCTGCCAATACGTCGCGGCGGCCGCAGCCGCGAGCCTCGCCGCCGCCGCAGCAGCAGCACAGGGCAGTTCCTCTCCTGTCTTCGCTTTTTCCTCGTTCTGTCCGGCTTTGCCCGGAGCGGCAGCAGCAGTCGCAGGCAGCCCGCCCCGTGCCGCTAGAACAGCCAGAGCGCTGCACGCCCCACTGCCGCTAGGCAATCCCGACAAGTTGCTGCTACTGCTGCCTCGCGGGGTTGCTGCTGCTGCAGACCCCTGCAGCAACGACGGCAGCGCCACACTACTCGACGTGCAACTCATCACAATTCCAGCAGAGACCCCACACGGGTAACCCGCAGCGACCGGCGAGAAGGCAGCAGCAGGAGAAAAGGCAGCAGCTGCAGCGTGCGCGGAGGAGAGAGTAGCGGAAGGAGAAAGAGGCGCGACCGGCGAGAGGGCAGCGGCACCCAAAGTAGTCCCTGGGGCGATGGAGAGAGGGTTGCCTGCAAGAGAAATCGGTCCCGTTGCAGCAGCAGCAAAGGCAGTCGCTGCGGCAGCAAGAGGGTTGGCAGCAGCTGCGGCAGCTAGAGAACTCCGGGCCGCAAGAGGACTTACAGCCGCAGCAAGAGATGTGGCCGAGCACGTCCTTCCTTCGTCACTTGCATTTTCATGGAGCAGGAGGTGGCTTACCGATTGCAAAGACGGGAAGGGCAGCTGCAGGCGTTGCTGCTGCTGCTGCAGTTCTTGGGCGATGGCTGCTGCCGCGGCGGCGGACTGCGCTGCTGCAGTGCTGCTGCTGCCGCTGCCGCTGCTGTTCGCGCTGGTGTCGTTCACAGGAGGGGCAGCACCCGTCACAGCAGCGAGAGGAAACACCGGAGCAGCGGTCGAGAAGTTCTGCTGCTGCAGCTGCTGCAGCTGGATACTGAGCGTGAGGAATAGCAGCAAGTAGCTAGGGAGAAGCAGCGGATGCGCAGCGTAGGACCAGAAGAGCGAAAACGGGGCACCCAGAGGATAAGGAAGAGAAGAGGAAGCTGGAGAAGTGAAGAGTGCAGCAGCAGGAGGAGGAGCCAGCAAAGCAGGAGGCCGTCCTAGTAAAGATGCTTCAGGTGCCGTGCGTGCGTTGAATATTAGGTAGTCTGCTGCTGCCACGGCGCTTCGACTAAACTCCCGCGTTTCTCGAGACGGGAAGAGGTACGTACTCAACGCCAGCCGCTGCGACACGGGGGACGAAGGAGAGAGAGACGCGCAGCAACAGGGGCGGCCGGCATCATAGGGCGTGGACGGACCCGACGGGAAGGCATCGGCACATTCACACACGGAGCCACACTTGTAGAAAGAAGAGACAGAGAAAAAGAGAGACAGAGAGAGAGAAAAGAAGAGAGGAAAAGACGAAAACACGGGAGACCGAGGAGAGGTCTAGGCGAGAGAGAAAGATGCAAGTAGGGGGACGGCAATTCGAAAACGAAAGCGTGGCGGGGGAGGAACGGGTCGCCAGCCTAGAAGAGAACGAGCCAAAGGCAGAGAAGTGAGAGACACAGACGCAGAAATGAAAAAGTGCGAAGAGAAGGGAAGGAGACGAGACGGAGAGAAGACAAAGGGAACAGAGGGAGAGCTAAGAAATGACTAGGTGTATTAAGGACGGGAGGACTACTGGACAACGAAGAGAAGCCAAAGACGAGACTACGAAGAAAAAGAAGCGGAGATACGGGAGCGCTGCGCCCATGCCATGCAGCAGCAGTCGACACATACACATACGTGGTAATATGTGTGCGTGCATGTCGCGATATAGGCAGGGCCTAGTACGTTTACACGCGCCTGTACGTGGATGCGCGTGAAGTGCGGAGCAGGTGTATTGAGAGGAAGAAGGAAACGACGCGAAGAAAAGGACGCGAACAACAGAAAAAACGTGGGGGTGGGCCGAGAGACGAGGCAAAAAAGGAGAGGAGAAGGAGAACAGGAGAGACGTACATATGTGTGGTTTAGATAGGTAAAGGTGGAAAGGAAACGCATCAGAACGACGAGTCGAAAGAAGGAGGCATCCGGGAGTCTATACGAATGCAAGCAGAGGACTCGAGAAACCAACAGAAGTAGGGGAAACACCGCGGACGAGATACGAGATAACACATACAGAGAAAGAGACAGAGAGGCCCGAAGAGGGACGAAGAAAGAGGCAGAAGCCGGCGAACGAAGCGGCAGGGGGGAGAAAGACCCCGACGACCGCGAGAAGAAGAAATGAAGAGAAACAGAGGGAAACGGACGAAACACGAAGAAGAAGAGGCGGAAGAGAAAGAAAAGAAGAGGGCCTCAGGACAGAAGAGGAGAAAGGAAACCGACAGACAACACGACAGAGGGGAGAAAATCGAACGACGCAAAAGAAAAGACGACCATCAGAGAGGGAAGAGAAGACAAAGTGGAAGACGCGCTTCACGAAAATGAAGAGTGGAAGACCAGGGCACAAGAGACAGACAGAGGACGTGTGGTGTACAGACACCCCACAGAGGAAGCCTCACACCTACGACGCGACAACGCGTGTACACTGTGTGGTGTACAGACACCCCACAGAAGAAGCCTCACACCTACAACGCGTGTACACTGTGTGGTGTACAGACACCCCACAGAAGAAGCCTCACACCTACGACACGACACTGGGGGTGGTAGGACGCACGCACAGAGACCCAGAGAAGAGCTCCCGCGTTAAATCAAGAGACACAGACGGAGACAGAGAGCAGACGACAGCAACACAGAGGAGACGACCGCGCGGCGAGAGAGAGAAACGTTAGGCGAGAACACAGACACAGACACACAGAAATATACACAGAAGGAGAACGACGCACGAGAGAAGAGACACACGCTGGGAGACAGCTTCGCGGCGACGGGAGAGAGCGCTGCAAATTGCGCGTGGAGACGGAGATAGACATGCACAAAGAGAGACAGACTTCAAACGGGAGACACGTCCGGAGACACGTTTCGACGAGAGAGAAAAAGCGATGATGCGTGTGCACAGCGCCCGGTCACCCCTCTATAACAAGAGAAAGACAAGAGGCTGAAGCAGCAGTGTCGCGGATGCGGGAGGGTTGCGCCAACAACAGATATTCGTCGGTGGAGAGGAAAAGAGAAGTTGGCGGGGACTCACGACGGAGAACTCGCTCGTCTCGTGACTGCCTCCCTCTGGCACGATTACCCGACGAGAAGACCGAGGAGGAGGAGAAGACATCAGGGCGACTGACACATTCACGGAAAAAAATAAATTTTCTTCACCCTCCACCAACTGTGTGCCGGGAGAGTGCTGCTGCCGAGAAGAACAACGTGTTAGTCTCTATCCCACAACACCACCCCTCTGTGTGTGTGTGTAGTGCCAAAGAAGCACGTCAGTCCCTGCGTCTGCGGCACGGCGTTGGTGTTGGTTTAACATTGCAGGCCCTGCTGACGCTGAGAACGCGTGCGGGACGAAAGCGTCCTCAAAAAAAGAGAAAAGCTCGGCAGCACTGCTCCTAAACGGAAGACACAGCAACCGTCTTTCGGTCCACCAGCCCGCAAGTCACAGAGAGTCTCCCCCACTTTCTCGCACACGTCCCCCTGCCTGCCGTGGTATACGACCTCGCGTGGACGTATTCCTACTACACTACAACAACGCCTACCGCCACTACTACTACTACCACGACTACTACTCCTGCGCTTCCTCCCTATGCACGCGTCTCTCTCAATGGATGGAATCGCTTCCGCCCGCGTAGTCCTACTCAAAAGCACGGATTCCACGGAGTTGAGCCAGTGCAGGGAGCCGAAGGAGTGTGCAGCCCGGAGACGAGAATGTGTGGACCACCGAGACCAAAGAAAAGGACAAAGGCGAGGAAGAGGAGCCCAGCACCGCAGCAGGACAGGACGGAAAACGAGGCACGTCAGCCAAATTTTTACTGCAGTAAAGAAGAAAGGAGCTACAGAGGAAACGGAAACAACGACGGGAGCTGACGCGGGAAGTGCTGTGCAACACGTGGTGAGAACATGCAGAACACCGAAGAATCCTGGTGTACGTACACCGCGTACTGCACAGAATCCTACTGTGCGTACACCGCATACTGCACATTCACTGTGTCCGTCCGGACCAAGAACGCTCTACGCGCTCCTGACAAATTTTACACAGACACACGTAGAGCCCCGTCGGGACGGTTTTTCTAGCTAACGTCAGGAAGACAAATGTGCGCTTACGATAAATCAACACACCAAGAGGCACCCCTCGAAACACGCAGCATACAGCGGTGTACAGACACCCCCGGAAGTTGTGTACGTCAAACACCTGGAGTGAGGACTTCCCGACAACAAGTCTGTCTGCCGGGGATGCAGGAAAACTGTGAACAGGGGAACTTTATGAAATGAGAGGAACGGAAAAAGCAGCAGTCTTTCCAGACGTCACACGGAAGGACAAAACGGAAAGTCAGCAAAGAGCAATCTCGCAGTGTACAGACACCCGAAACAAACTCCTTTTTTGTGACGGAACAGCGAACCCACACTCGCAGCCATCATACCTCAACAAGGCACACGAAACACAGCACCACCACCACTCCAAACTTCTTTTCAGGTGTACGTACACCGCATGCGGCGACCTGGAATGTTTACTGATCCTCCGGTTCACGGCTTGTCTACGCGTGCCGTTTCACTGTACATATACCCGGAATATGTGGCTTAAGAGTAAACTCGGTTCGGGCACTAGCAGGGGACATATATATATATATATACACACCCATGTAGGCAAATTACCACACACATGTACACACCCACGTTCGCGATTTACACTGCGTGTACCTTGTACGACCGCCTGCAGAAAACAAGGTTATTCACACGTCAATTTCACAAGGTTCAAACTTGCGGTACCTTTCTTCGTAAGTCACGGAAAGAAGTAACTTTGCTGTGCGTAGAATTTCCACATGTGGAGAGCAGTCTCACCTTTTCTCGCCGATGGAGTTCGGTGTCCCATAGGCCACACTTCTGCACTGCGCGGTGTACGTACACCCCGAGGATCGCGGCGGGGAGAGATATTTCGAGGAAGCTGCTTCGTGTTTGTTCTTTCGTCGTTTTCAACACCAGTTTGTCGAGCGGAGGCGGCGGTCGGGGCAGCACGGGCTGTCCATACACCAAGTAGAAGCAGCAGGCGACTGCATGCGATATATCCCCCAGTCTATCTTGAATATCGCTTGCAGAGAAGCACCAGGTGCTGGGGAACGCCCACAGGCGCGCCTCGCCAGCACTTGCAGGAATGACAGAAGACAGAAGACATTCCGCAGCAGAATCAGCGGCCCGAAAACCACCTCCCCAGGAAAAAGAAGAAGGAGCAGCGGCAGCAGCAGCAGCATCAACTGCTGCCGAAGGAACTCGCTGCGCGGAGGTCCCCTGCAAAAGTTCCGCGCTGGCTGCACTGCCGCTGCTGCTGCGGAAAAATGCCTCCAGCGCCGCTGCAGCCGCAGGGCGTGCCGGAAAGCAGCAGCTGCTGCTCCAGTACCGGACAGCCGCCGCAGCTGTTGCCGTGGTCGTAATAGTAGCAGCGCGCTGCAGCTGCAGCATGCGTGCGGCAAGCGGAAGAATAAGGAATGCACTGCTGCCCGAGGTTGTGAAGTACGGAGCGAGTTTCGCCGCTGCTGCTGCAAAAGAGGACAGCGCGGCAGCAGCACGGTCTTCCTTCTCCGTCGCTGCTGCTGGCCCCCCTGCGTCCGCCTTTCCTCCAGGCGCCTGCTGCTGCTGCTGCCTGTGAAGACCCCCAGCACTGTTGCCGTCACTCGGGCCAGCGAGACCCAGGGCAAGAAGCGACGTTCCTGCAGCCGCGGTCCCTGCTGCCGCAGGCAACATATCACCGTCGACCGCTGCTGCGGCGGCTGGCGCCGTCGCAACAGCAGGAGCGACAAGAGGACTGGTGAACGGCACGGCAGCAGCAACAGACGGGGGCGGCGGGGAAGAGGAACCAGCTCCAGCAGCAGCGCAGAGGAGAATTTCCCGTTCAAAACCCCGAACCCAGCAAGTCCGAATAGAACGCAGGGCCACCTGTAAAGCAGCCAAAGGCAGGGACTGGGGGCACAAGCCGGCAGCGGGGAACAGTTCCACTCCCGCCGGCTGCCTGCTGCCGCTGCTTTCTCTCCCCGCTCCTTCCGTTGTCAGCGGCTGCTGCGCCGTCGAGCCCTACGAGCACGTATATACACCAGCAGACGTCCAGGATCCACGCGATCAGTCATTTACGCGTTTTCAGCTTCAACGTCCGCGGCAGCAGCAGCAGCACCGGAATACGCGCGCGCAGGGCGCGGCGGAAGAAGCAGCTCCAGCAGCAGAAGGAAAAATCAGCAGCAGCAGCGTCAGCAGCAGCGGGAAGAAGAAGCAGCAGCCGTAGCAGCTGCAACAGCAGCACCAGTAGCAGCCGCAACAGCAGTAGCAGTAGCAGCCGTAACAGCAGCAGCAGCTGCCCGAACAACAGCAACAGCATGTTCAAGCACTCTGCAGATGTGTCGGGAGCTGCTGGCTCTGTTCAGCAACCGAAGCAGAAGCACCAGCACCACAGAGGGGGGAGATGCACCTGCACCACCCCGACTCCCCCGACAGCAGCAGCAGCAGCATCGGCAGGGGCAGCAATACCAGCAGATGCAACAGCGGTAGCAGGCGCAGCAGCACCGGCACAAGCAGCAGCAGCAGCTGAAACTGCTAACACGGAGGTGGTGCTGCTGCTAGTAAAGAAACTCCTATATGTGTATGACCACTGCGAGTTGCAGCGGCCGAGTCGGCGGCGGAGGCAGCGACAGTCGAGCGAGCAAAGACACAGCAACTCGAAAAAAGAAATGTCCACACAGAATGGTAGCGACGAAAGAGAAACGTCAGCAGGATTCTCTGCTCCTCTGCCGCTCGGCAGCAATCTCTCTGTTGCGCGTGTCCTCGCTTCTTCGCAGCTGCGCTTCTCGTGTTTTCCACACGGCTGCTCCCGCTGGTGCTGCCTTGCTCAACACTTTTCCGTCGACGCAGGTCTGCAGCAGTTCCTCTCGCAGCACCGGTGCTGCGTCGTTTCATCCCCACGCCCGCTGCAGCAGTCGTGACTGCAGATAATCCTGCGACTTCTGCTGCTGCTACTGCTGTGCCCTTTGTCTGCTGCTGCTCGTTCGCTCTCTTCTGCCGGCAGTGGCTTTCTCTACAGCTGACGACAACATTCGCCTCTGCTCCAGGCCTTCTCCCCTGAACGGTGTACGTACACTCGAATGCGTGACGCTTACTGCTACTCACCGCTACACCTCCGCTGACAATGTCCTGTTCGTGGTGTCTACGCCGCATGTCGCGGCGTCCATACACTTCACGCTGCTTCCCTCGCCAGTGCGCCACGCCCCACACTAGCTGCACTTCCTCGCTTCACCAATATCACCCTGCTGCCCCGTCGCTGCAGAGCAAAGCCAGACAATTGCTGCTTCTTCCCTCACAGACTCTCTGGTCGCTTTCAGGTAGGTCTCTACCATCGTGACTCTCGCTGTATGTACACCAGAAGACGGCAGCCCACGGCAAGCAGCCGCAGCTTCAACAGCTCTTTACGAACAAGGAAAGGCAGACCTACGTTCCCCTCATGCGGATGACGCGCACTTCTTTTCCTCCGCTCCATCGCGCGTGTTGACAGCAGCAGACACAGGCCTACTACGCAGACGAGCTTCTTCCCTGTCCTCTCTCTTCATCTCTGGCATATATATATATATATACACATATATGTATCCATGAGGGAGTGTACTTCTCATCAATCTATACAGACAGATAGAAGGAAATGGACAACTGTCTCTGCTCATATGTCCACGCCTGTATACGAACGCCTTCTCGCGCGCCTTTTTGACCGACATATATACACCTGCCTATCTGCCGTGATTGCGTGTGCAGAGAGAGAGACACACACCCACATGCTGGGAGTCTTGAGCTCCACGCAGATTCCTCCGTTCACAAGCAAAGCAGCCATGTCTATACATCTAACACGTGATACACATGCATATTAATATTAGTTTGCAAGTCCCACATGAGAGACAGCAGCGCTGAGGGGAACGGGGTCAGCTTACCAGTCGCGCTGCAGCTGCAGCAGGTGAGGCGGCCCTCTTCTCCAACGCACCTGCCGCGGTGCCACCAGCTGCTGCTGCTCCCCCTCCTCCTCCGGCTGCTGCTGCTGCCGAGGCCAGTCCTCCTGCTGCCGCTTTGCTGCTGCTGCTGGCGCCCTCGGGGGCAACGACGACGCCGACGGGTGTCTTCTCCCAAGGCAACTCTTCTTCCTCCCAGTACGCACTGCGAAGCCACCGCGGCAGGGCGGCGGGATGCGTTGCTGCTGCTGCCCCTGCAGCAGCGTCCGCGGCAGCACCACCTGTCGCTCGCTCCCCGCCTGCGGCTGCTTCTGCTGCTAACGCCGCGACATGCTGCTGCTGCTGCGTGAAAGCCGCAGGCAGACTCCCCTCCAGCTGAGCAGCAGCAGAGTTCTCCAGCAGCTCACGCACCAGCATTTCCACGTCCAGTGCCGCCCACAGCAGCTGCGTAAACCGCGCGGCATACTCGCCTCCTTCGAGGATCCCTCTCTCTTCATTTCGGCTGAGCATGTCTCCGGGGTCGAAGAACACCGCACTGTCTGCCGCACACGGCGCCGCGGCCACTTCTCGTGGTGGACCTGCTGCTGCAGGAGTGGCTGCCGCTGCTGACGACGCGCTCGCTGCTCCTGCTGTTGCTGGGGTCCCCCGCGCTGCTGTTCCTCCTGTGCGTCCTGCTGCAGCCGTCGGAGTCGTCCCACCTGCGCCGGATCCGCCTGCTGCGTGTTCTTCCCCTGGGGCGTGGATGCTGCTGCTGCTGCTGTTGCTCAGAGTTTGTCTTCGTGCCGCAGCAGAAGGAGGGGACGGCGTCGTTGGTGGTGCGGCTGTCTCAGCACCAGCAAACTCAGTCTCCACGGCAGCGGCGCTTCCCAAGCGCACTTTTTCCCTCGCAGCAGCACCAGCGGAACTGCTCTTCATCTGTGGGGTTGTTGCTGAAGGCTCTCCCTCCCAATTTTGATGACGGCTGCTGTCGTCTGTTCCGCTGCCCGTTGCCGCGGCGGTCCCCCGGAGACAAGAGGGAGGCGTGCATGCGGTGGCAGCGGCCGCAGGAGAACAAGAAGAAGCCTGAGACGGTGTGCTGCTGGGGGTATCGTTCCTGCTCCCATGTTCTGCTTCGGCGGCTGTAGCAGCCGCAGCAGTGGGCAAACCGGCGGTGCTTCCCCGGCTGCTGCGCGCGTGGCTGCTGCAGGGAGAAGGAGACGAGCTGCTGCCGCTGCTGCCGTCGTCTTCGTCCAAGACAGGCAGGACAGACGTCAGCGGATGCAGTTGCCACAGCAGCGTTTCCTCTCCCTCAATTCTCTCTCCGCTTCCCCGCTCATGCGATCGCTCACCCACTCGGCTGCAGGCGAGGCCCTCCTCACTGCTGCAGCTGCTGCTTCTGCGCAGAACATTGTCGTCTTCGCGCGAGCCGGCAACTCCCTGCGCGTTGCTGCTGCTGCAGCTGCCATGGCTGCCGGGCTGCGGCGGCGGGGAAATGACAGTCGCTGCAGCCTCGAGGGGAGCAGCCACCAGCAGCAGCAGCGCCTGGAGACACCACCGCGCCAGTTGGCCGCAGAGGCAGAAGTCCTTCCACGCGTTTCCCCTCTTACAGACGACAGCAGCAACAGCAAGAGCAGCAGACGCCGCGGCTCCTGCGCTGCCGGCGCCTCCGCCAACAGCCAACGCCGCCGGTCCCACGGCTGCGGGAAGCGAGGCAAAACGCTTCTTCTCGGCTGCCGCACTACAGCAGCAGCACACGGCTGCTACCGTCGCAATTTCTGGTAAGGCAAAGGCAGCAACAGCAACGCTCAGACGCACGGCACTGCTGTGCAAGTAGCAGCCTTCGCGTTCAAATGAGAAAGTCGGGAAGTAAACCTCTGCCTCCTTCCTCTTGCTGCGGCTCTGCTGCTGCGCGTATCCCCCACCAGAGGCGTCAGAGAAGCCGCCCGGCCCCGCCTTGCTACTTTCGCTCCCTGCTGCTGCTTCTGCTGCTGCTACAGTGCTTCCTCCTGTTGTTCTTGCTGATGTCCCTCCTGCGGCCGCGTAGCAGCCTCCTCCACCCGGCCCCACTGCTGCCGTTACTGCTGCCGGTGTCGCGGCTCCTGCCACAGCGCTCGTGCTGCAGCGCCTCCGCCCGTTGCTGCGTTTGCAGCTGCGAGGAGGAGAATTTCTGCTACTACTTCCCGGACAGCCCGTTGCAGCAGCAGCAGCGGGGAACGACGCGACTTCTTCCAGTCCCTCCCCTTCCTCCTCCTCGTCAGAGAACACCTGCTGCTGTTGCAGCTGCTGCTGCTCCAGGCTCCACTCTCTGCTACGCCACAGCGCGGCAGCAGCAGCATTACACGGCACTGCAACACCCCACACACAAAATGGCGTATCCAAAGCTGGCAGCACTTGCTGAGCAGCAGCAACGCCGCCCTTCCCTCCTGCTCCCACGCGTGACGGATACACGCACGCGTCGTACCAGCTTCCTCGTGCGCGTAATTCCGCCAGCTCCTCTTCCTTCTTCGCTCTTGCTGCTGCTGCGGCCCGCTGCGCTGCCGGTGCTGCTGCAGCATCAGCGTCGTTCCCCTGCAGCAGTCCCTCGCCACCCTCCGGTTCCTGCTGCAATCCTCCGGTCCAACCCCCGCCCCACACTCCCTCTCTCGCGGTAACACTTTCAGCTGCTGCCGTGCCGCCCTGTCCGCCTCCTGCCGCTGCTGCAAAACGCTGTGCTGCAGCGCTTGGCGCGGCTACGGGGTAGAAGGGGCGGAGGCAGCAGGCGAAAGGCGCAGCACCCATGTCTTCTGGGGCCGCTTCAAATGCAGCAGCGCCCACGCTGTAGCGGCGGAACGCATGCAACGAGGAGAGCAGCACGGGCAGCGAAGCGACGACGGCTACGAGAAACTCCACTTCGACGCCGTACCGCATGCGCCGCAGGTGCTGCATATCAAAGGAAGGATCTACCGCAGCCTCGACACACGGTAGCAGAGGGGCGTCCAGTGTCCGTACGTTGCGCAGCGCCAGCAGCGTGAAAATGTCCCCGTACAACGACGTTAGGCGAAGCAAGAAACTCTCGAGCACCGGGTGCAGCGCCACCAGCCGCGGCAGACAGCCAGGCAGTCCCCCCCCCCGCCACCCCTGCTGCGGCGGCTGCAGGCCGTCCTCCCGGTGCTGCTGCTGCTTCTCTGGGGTTGAGTCCGCTGCGGGCCACAGAGCGTCGGAGGAGAGCGGGAGGGTGCCGGCAGCGAGGACGGGCAGGAGCCTCGAGACCCGAGAAATGAACGGCAGCGTCGCGAGTAGGAAGTAGAGCACGTCTGCCTGCAAATCGCTGGGAAGAATTTGCTGCTGTTGCAGCGGCTGCTGCTGAAGCCCGTCGCGAACGCACGTCGGTGACACTGCTGCTGCTGCTCCTCCGCCTTTTGCACCGCTGCTGCGGTCTCCCTGCAGGGGCGCGTGACGCCCCCCACCGGCGGCGGACTTGACGTGATGCGGGCTGCTGCCTGCTGCTGCTGATCCTGGTGCTGCTGCAGCGCTCGGCGTCGCTGCTGCTGTTTCCTCTGCTGCGAGCTGCTGCGCCCGCTCGTGGACGCGCACCGTCAGGCCTATAAGCTGCAGCTCGGCCTCGCGACACGTGCTAATCAGCGCTTCCACAACTGCTACGTAGACGCGCAGAGAAGAGCCCTCAGCAGCGGCACCTGCTGCTGTCGCTCCAGGCGACCCACTGGACGCGAAGGCAGGCTCAGCAGCGGAAGTACCGGAAGCAGGAGCCGGTTGCGCCTCAGGCGAGGACGCAGCAGTAGGGGAAACAACTGCAGCACTTGAAGAAGAAGCGGCGGTGGTACTCATCGGTGAGACACGCCGGTCGCGCGTACCTCCTTTCCCGTCAGGTCCGTCTGCCCTTTCTTCTTTTCCTTCTTGCTGCTGCTGCTGCATCTGTTGCGCGCGGCTGTCGCTCTCGTTTGCAGTCCGGGTTGATGTCTCTGAGGGAGGAGGAGGAAGAGAAGAAGCAGCATCAGCAACACCTGCTGCTGCTCCGCTACGAGCGCACCGCTCCTCCTTGGCGTCCCCCAGCTGTTGCTGCTGGTGGCTTTGCTGCGACGGCTGGCGCTCCTGCTGCTGGGGCTGCTGCCCTCCCACCGGGCTGTTGGTGGTCCACCTGCAGCAACGGGCAGCCACCTGCTGAAAATCCATCCCTTCCGTAACTGCCGCAGCGAGTGCTTTCTGTTGCAGCACTTCTGTCGGCGGGCCCCAATCTGCTGCTATTGCTGCTGCAGCTTCTTCAGGAGAGACACTGTGTGCCGCCGCTGTCTCTGCCGCTGCCGCGACCGCGAGTGCCGCACAGCTACCTCCCGAGCGTTTTCTAGAGCTTGCTGTCTCCCTCTCTGCCGCCATCGCTGTCGCGCCGCTGCTGCTGCGTCTCTCGCTTCTGTTGCTCTCACTCGCGCTGCGGTTCCCGCCGCCAGTGCCGCAGGATCGCGTCACTGCAGGCCGCGAGGAAGTCTGCAGCAGCAGCAGCGCAGCCAGCGCAGCAGCGGCTCCTTCCCCGCCGTCTGCCAACACCTCTCCACGCAGAACTACCACAGGCCCGCCTTTTAGCACGTCGTCAGATGTCGCAGCAGCAGCTGCCGCAGCCGCTCCCACCTGCCGCTGCAGCAAGGCCTGCCACGCCAGCAGTTTCTCCAGCTTCGCCGCAAAGCACGCCTCCTTGACCCGAGCAATCCTCTGCTCTTCCTCCTCATGCTGCGTCTGCTGCTGTGCTGCTTGCTGGTGTTGCTGTTGCAGGAGCTGCTGATGGTAGAAGGCAGCGCTGTACGTGCACCTCCCCGCGGCGTCCAGCAGTTCCTGCTGCTGCGGTAACTGCAGCACTTCTGCTGCGAAGGGATTGACACTGTCTGTTGCTGCTGCTGCTGTCGCTGGGCACGCGGTGGGTGCTTCTCCGGTTTCAGCAGCACCATTGCGCATCTTTGTCTCTGCCGTCCTCTCGTTCTTCAGCGGTAGCCGTGCATGCGCGACGCCAGTGGCCGCTGCAGTGAGCAGACAGAGAGCAACTTCGAACAGCAGCGGCTCCCTGCAGCCCTGTGGCTCTCGGCGTTCCTGCTGCTGCTCCTCCTGCTTCGCGCTGCGACTACCGCTGTTTGTTTCTTCTCTCCGTGCCGCGTTGTTGTTGTGCTCCACTCCTCGCTGCCACGTCCTTCTACCGTCCTTCCTCTTGGTGCTGCTCTCCACGCTGCCGCTGCTGCTGCTCCTGCTGTTGCTATCGTGCAGTCCCCCTCCCCCCCCCGGCGGCGCTTGTTCTCCGGTATAGAACCCGTACAGAGCCTCGGCGCATGCCCGCAGAGTAGCAGCGGCAGACGCAGAAGCACCGCTGTGGCCAATCGTTGCTTCATCTCCTGTTCCCTGAGCAACTTGCCGCAGGGCCTCCCAGTCTTCTTGCACCCCACCCCAGACCCCGTCCACGCTGCTGCTGCTGGTGTCGCCGTTCCTGCTACTCCTGTCGCCGTGAGGCTGCTGCTGCTGCAACAGCAGCGACGACGCCGGCAGCTTGTCTGCAGCTGCAGAAGGCGGGCGAAGGACTGCTGCTGCAGCACCAGGCTTCGACAACCAACGGGCACACTCCGCAGCAACAGCGGCGCTCGCAGCGCCGATGCAGTTCACAGCGACGGACAGGAAGTGCGACAAAAGCAGGCTGGCCGCCACAGCAAGAGCAGGATACCGGCCGACGCTGCTGCTAACGCTGCCACTGCTCACGCTCCCGCTTGAATTCGAATAACTGCGAAAACACCTCTCCCCTGCTGCTGCTGCTGCCTGTTGGTGTTGCTCCCTGCTGCTGCCGGCGAGCGGCGCGCTGCTGTAGGCAGGGACAAGCCAAGCAGCACGCGTCTGCACCAGTGCCTCGACCACCTGAACCGCAACGAAACCGAAGAACAACAGCAGCATCAAGAAATTCCACAGCAGCAGCAGCAGCGGTTTCCGGACAGTTCGCTGCTTGAGGGGGAGGAGAAGCAGCAGCAGCGGCAGCGCACCCCAGAAAAGCCGCAGCAAGCGCGAAACCCACAACGGCAACAGAAGCATCCCAGCGGACGCCACACCAGCTGCAGGTGACCGCGCAGCAGCAACGACAGCAGATCCCCCAGCAGCAGCGAGAGAGATCCACGAGGGCCGCACAGATGACACGCCACCGCAGCAACAGCAGCAATCATCTGCGAAGAACACGGCCCACATGCAGTCGTCTAGATATATACGTCTATACAGAGAGAGACCGATGCGAGACAGGCAATGGGATGTAAGGACACCGGAGATTCGTACGTTCGCGACGCTCTGTAAGTGCAGCTGTGCGTGTCCGGGGAAGAGCGGCGCTGTGGCAACGCTGTCGATGTGGTGTGGGATGGCGACGGCTGAACTTACGCGTATGAGAGCGACCACCAGAGGGAGTGAGCTCTGCTGTAGTGACCGTTGTTCCTTGCTGCTGCTGCACGCGCTGCTGCCGTGTCTGGGCGTGACGCGTGGCTGCTTGTCCTTTTTCTCTTTCCCCTGCTGCTGCTGCTGCGGCTCTTGCTGCGCTCTGCGCTGCTGCGTTTGCTGATGCTGCTGAGGGAGCAGCGCATTCAGCACCGCCTGCAGAACCCCCAGCAGCTGCGGCTGCGTCCCCGGTGGCTGCTGTTCCCGGTGCAGCTCCTCCGGCTCCTGCGAGCCGCGCGTCCCCGCCGTCTCACGCAGCAAAGTGCCACTCGCCCCCTGCTGCTGTAGATCCCCACTCCGCTGCTGCTGCTGCTGCTCGTCCCGCTGCTGCGGCTGGTCCACCGACGCTGCGTCCGGGGTCCCTCCGCAGATGCTGCTGCTGTCGCTGCCTTCGCCAGGGGTTGCTGTGCCGCTCGAGAAATAAAAAGGTCTGCAGAACAATTGCAGCAACCAGCACACGTCACGTTTCAGCAGCAGCAGCAGCAAATATGGGGACAGGAACACGTGGAAGTGCTGTTCACCCTTCAATGCCTAGCTTCGGTAGTTCCCACTGCCTCACCACCTGCAACGAGGCCGGGCCGGCCCTGCAGGACTAATGCCTGCATGCGCCAGACCTCCGGACCATGCGCACTCCTACATCACGCATGTAGGATGCATGCGCATACATAGCGCCACACACGTCTTAGACCCACACACACATACACACACACACACACATACGCACAGCACAGCAGCAGGAGTGACTGGGTGAAGGCTGCTGCTGCTGCTGCAGCGCCTTCTGTAGTGGCTCTCTGGTGCTGCTGTCCCGTCTGCTCCTGCTGCTGCTCCTGCTGCTTCGTCGCCGCAAGGTGCGGAGTGCTGTGCTGCTCCTCTACCCCCCTGAACTGCTCCTGCTGCTGCTACGCCTGCCCCGGCCGGCGGAGTCTCAGCACCTCCGTCTCTCTTCTCCGGCAGCTCTCTGCGCTACAGTGAGAGACGAGACCGAAGAATCAGCAGTTTCTACGCGCTGCCCAGCGCTGTACTTCTACACACAAACGCAGGTATAGATCAGCAGACACACATACACAAAACCACACAGGAAGACAGACGGAGACGCACGTGGGGACGGACAGATGGACGTCGTCCCGTACGAGACACGCAGCTCCATACCTAACCCCTTGCCCGACTTTCCTGGGAAATTTCCTGCATCTCTGTGGAAAGTGCCTTCAAGCAGGTGCTTCGCAGCTGCAAGAAGGTGACACAAAGAACGTGTGTCACTACGCATGCAACGGTGTCCGCAGGCGGGTGCGCGGGCCTCTGCAGAAGCGACGCTTTTTGTTGGGCGAGAAAGAGCAAAAAGGACGAGACGCATTGGGACAAGAAGGACGGAATGATGGGACGGATCGAGATACGTAAACGGAAGGAAGGGAAGCTCACGCGGCGTTGTCCATCGCGCTTTGCAGCTGCCACAGGACCCATTGCACCGACGGGGCGCCTGCTGCTGCTCCTGCAACGCCCGTGGCAGCAGCAATGACGCCCTGCAGTGCGCCGCGTGCCGCCGCCGTGGACGCGCTGGTCCTCGCTGGGGCCGCAGAAGCAACGACTGCTCCTGCTCCAGCTGGTGTTGCACTTCCTCCGCCCGCTGCTGTACCAGTGCCTTTCCCATTTCCCCCGCTGCTACGACCCCACTTGCTGCTGCTTCTGCCTTTCCCTCCACCCCCCTGGCCGCCGCCGGTGCTGCTGCCCGCCCTGCTGCTGCTGCCGACACGAACACTGCTGTTGTTGCTTCCTGCAGGCGCCCCTCCGGGGCCCGGCGTGCTTCCGCCCGATGCTGCTGTTGCTTCCACCCCCCCCGCTCCTGGACTTTTCACTGCGCCACTCGTCGACCCCGTTCTACACAGTGCGTCTCTACTCTTCGCGCTGCTGCTGTTTTTCGGCGAGTCGCTGTTCAGCAGCGGCGCGCCGTCGGTGCTGCTGCTGCTTGTTGGGTTGCTGCTGTCGTTGCTACTCTCTGCAGCGGTGCTTGTGTCGCTCTCGGCGGCTGTCCTGCTCGTGCTGTTGCTGCTGCTGCTGCTCTCCCCCCCCTTGCAGGGGAGCTGGCACGGAACTTCGCCTGCAGCTGCGCCGCTGTTGACTGCGCGGGGCGGGACTGCTGCAGCAGTAGTAGAGCTCTTTCTCTTCTTGCTGCTGCCGTTGCCTCTGCCTCCTCTCCCTGTCCCACTGTTGCTGCTGTGGGAGCCGACACCGGCCTCGAGACCAGGACTGCTGCTGCTGCTGGACATCTGTGCCCTTGGCGTCCACGCCGCAGGAGCTGTAGCAGCGTCCCGCCCCGCAGATCCCGCGGCGCCTCTGCTGTCAGCAGCAACAACTGCACGCGCAGCAGCAGAAACTGCAGAGGGCAAAGCGGCGGCGGCCGCAGTTGCTGCTGCTGGTGAAGCAGCAGCAGCAGCGGGAGCAGCAGCAGAAGCAGGGTGTCCGGCGACGATCGCAGCAGCAGCAGCCTGCGCATTCGCAAGCAAAATTTTGTAGCTCAGGCCGCTGGTCTTGAGGTGGGCTAGAGCTGCTGCATCACCCCACAGCTGCTCGAGAGTGTCCATGTGTTCGTACGACGCGAACGGAGAGCAGGACGGAACATGCGTCGGCGGGATGCGCAGCAGCGACCCAAAGGCTCTCCAAAAGGAGAAAGGAGTAACGCGCATACGGGCATCGCACTCGTGCAGCAGCTTCAAAATTCTCGGCTTCTCCTGCCGCAGACGGTTGCGGCTTCGCTGCTGCTGCTGCTGCTGTAGCAACAGCAACTGACGCTGCTGGTGCTGCGTGCGCCCCAGCGCCGCGAGCCGCTGCTTCTGCAGCAGTCGGCTGCTGCTGCTGCTGCGCAGCGCAGCCCCCCCCACTGCACCCGTGGTAAGAGACGCAGACGGCGGGGTGGACGAAAAATAGGACGAGGAGACAGGGGAGGAGGCAGCGGCAGCAGGAGCAGCAGTGAGCGAAAAAGCAGAAGAAGACGCAGCAGCGGAGGCAGAGGAGGAGGCGCAGGAGGCAGTCGGAAGATGCGCAGGGGACGGCAGTACAGCTCCCGCTGCCGCGCCACTCTCCCTGCTGGGACGCCGGGTCCCGGTGACGCCAGCAGCAGTCCCCTCGGCCAGGGAGCTGGCAGAAGCACCAGCTGCCACTGCTGCGGCCGGTGAGGAACGGGCTGCAGAAGTGCCAGGAGCACCACCTGCTGGTGAGGGAGAGGCAGCAGCCGCGGGCGGAAACGACTCACGAACACCGGACGACCCCATACGGGACGGAGGAGGAGAAGAAGCAGGAAGAAGCGCCAGGCCTGCGCAGACGCCGTGCAGCTGCTGCCGCAGTTCCAGCGGCACACGAAGGGGAGCAAGCGACAGACAGAAATCCACTTCCTGCGTCACCGCTCGCAGCACCGGTGTCCTGGGCACAGCAGCAGCAGCATCGACGCAGCAAGACGCAGAAGCATCAGCAGCAGGGACACGATCGAGAGCCGCAGCGACAGCAGCAACGTCCACACGCAGCGGCGGCTGCAGCAGCGAACGGTGACGCAAAAGGAGCAGCAGCAGCAGCCGACACAGCACACTCCCGCAGCGCTGCGCACCAGAGAGCCACCGCGGCTTCCCCGCCGCATCGGGCAGCACCGACAAGAAAGTGGCAGCAGGAGCAGCAGCAGCTACGGCAGCAGAAAAAGCGAGGACTGGCAGTAGCAGACATGCGAACAACAGCAGCTCAAACAAAGGCCAAAAGCACCGGCCGGAGAAGGTTCCTTCACACGGGATGCCAACGAGACGCGCTAATGTATCTTCACAAATACATACGTACTGCGGCATCATACACCCAGCCGGCATGCATATATATAGAGAGAGTTCACACGTGTGTATCTATATATATATATCTTTCTTATACTGGCATATATATAGAGAGACACAGAGAGGGAGAGCGAGAGATAGAGAGATACAGAGACCACACACGTGTACATATATATATGTATGATTCGTATACTGGCGTGTATATATATATACGTATATGTGTAGATCCATACAAATATATATGTGTATATAGATCTTGCCTGTCTTTGCATGTGTGTACGTATACGGGTGTGACGCGGAAGACACGTCTGTGCATGCATGCGTTCCAGAGTGGACGGGAAGGTCTACCCGTGGGCGCCGCCGCCGACGCAGACACCCGACTCCTGACCCACGCAGACATGTTGGAGCAACATGCAGCGTTTTCGTAGAAGTGCTGGCAACGTTGCACAGGTGCGTCAATATGTGGGCTTCTTCTCTAGAGAAAATTATGTTGCATGCGGCGGGGGGAGCGGGAAGATCAGCACACGGCCTCAAAGATACATATCCACATTTGCAGGACGACAGACGCATGCAGACCTCAAACAGAGTCACCGACAGTATCCCTAAAGCGCACAAGCAGCCACAAATATGCATGCACCCGCCAGTACGCCAGAGAGGCACACATATATATGTGCATATATATATATATATATGTTCGTATATGTACACAAATATTCCTACACATATAAACATACACATGCTTGTATACATTCGTGTGTATACTTGTGTGTGTACAAAACGATCCATACAAAGCTACGTCTAAACGTATAGATATATTCACACGAACGAATATATCACAAGACAGCTTCATGAAGACAGAGCGGCACCGGGACAGAGAGAAGAGGCGGCGAAAAACAAGTGAAACGCCGTCCCCACGGCAGGTGGAAGAGGAGATGCCCGGCCGGGCACGTCTCTCTCGCGTGGCAGCCAACGTCTGCATGCGCCTGCTCGTCCATTCCGGCCCTCACCTGCAACCGTAGTTTCGACCCACTCCGTGCATGTCCCCTTTTCACACATAGGTTAGATATGTGTATATCTATATATATACATGTGTGCTCGGATATATACACATACACAGATATATATATACGTGTATACGTGCATGTGCATATACACATATATATACACACGCATGCGAGGGGGATATTTCAGCAGATGCGAAGAGCCAGCAGCGCCGCTGCAGAGTGAAGCAAACAGACGCCCGTCACATGTCGTCGGGACCCACGTGCGCATGCGTTAAATTATTTACATTTGCGGAGAGGAGCCGGCACAGGACCCTCGTCACCCACACCTGCAAGAGCGAATGTCCTGACGCCCACGTCCCTGCATGCATCAACGTATAAGTAAGCCCTTGCCTCGGGTTTCCTCCTCCCTTCCTTGCACACATGATCTGCCTGTATATATACGTCCTGCCATTCGCATGCAATTATATCTGTGTAGACGGGGATGCCCACACCCCCCCCCCTGCATGCATCCTCCACGGCTGGCGATACATGTGTCACCTCCCTGCATGCATTTATGGGTGTATGCCCACACATCTCAATGCACGAGTATATGTGGAAGTATACATACGCTTGTGCCCCTGTATGCGTTCACGGGGGATATGTACGCGTGCGTGTGTCTATAGGTAGGCCCATGAGTCTGCATGCGTTCCCGTATGGGGATCCACACGCCCGTCTCCCTGCAGATGCATGCGCACGTGTGTCTACCCAGTCACGCCCGTCCTCTGCGCATGCATTTTTGTGGCCCCGCTTACGTACACCCGCGCTGCTGCGTACATACGCGTGTACGCAGAGGTCTCTGTTTAAAAGAGGAGGGGCGCAGTAACGCAGAGAACAGGACGCGAGCAGCAGATGCTGCAACGCACACGAGGACCGCAGCCCATCGCGCGCAGCAAAGCAGACGGAAGAAAGGAAGGAGCAGCGGGAGCAGCACGGACGAAGCAAATCCGCAGCAGCAGTAGAGAAGCGAGCGATAAAGAGCAACAGCAGGAAGTGCTGGTGGCACGGGAGCGCAAAGGCAGACGGAAGAGAGAGCAAGGACTCACCGCTCCTCTACGTGGTGCTGCTCACGAGCAGCAGCCGCAAAGAAAGTGAACAGCAGCTGCTGCAGGAAAAGGAGCAGCTGCAGCGTCGCTTGCTCAGAATTCAGCAGCGTTGCTTCCCCGCCCATCTCCACACTTTTTTCCGCTCCTGCTCCGGCTCTCTCTGCGTCCCTCGCGGCTGTTGCTGCTGCTGTCGCCCCCCCTCCTCCCACCGCTGCTGGCTCTGCCGCTGTCGGGCTGTACAGCAACAACGTCGGACGCTTCGCCGCTGCTGCTGCTCCTCCTCCTGAACGCTGCAGGGCTCTCTCAAGCGCTTGTCGTTCTACACACAGGCATGCTCCCCCCCACACACACACACACACGCATATCTACAGACGCCTACAACAGACACCCACATACATATACACGCGCACGCACCCATGGCTACACCACAGAGCCCAGGGCGAAGCACCTACACAAACACGCATACAAACACGCATACAAATACATATATATGCACATACACAGGGAAACACAAAGAGAGAAAATATAAATATATACATATATATAGAGAGAGAAACTATAGATGCATATGTGGAGGGAGAGCGCCCATATGTACAGATCTTAGTGAGGTAAGTGTCAAGCAGCTTCACAAACATACACAACATTCGTACACATTATATACGTCTATATATGAAGAGAGACAAGTTACATATATATATATATATATATGTTACATATATATATGTATATATATATGAATACGGAGAGAAACGACAGTGAAGCAGGCGCCCATATATGTAGACGTAGAGTGGCACACGCGTACGCAGAAGCAGAGAGAAGGAGAGCCAGGCGTGACGCACGCACGTCCAACTAAATTCGGCAACGGAATGTTCTTCTACGTGACGCAGGCTGAGATGCCTGATAGGGTCCCTATTAACAGAGACATGCAGGGGCGGGGAGGCCGTGCACGCGCAGAGCCACGGGGCCGGCTTTGACACCTGGCAAGAAAAGAGAAGAGCTGCGCTGCTTCTCCGCAGACCCATGCCACCAAGCAGCCACGGGTCATCGCAGGATCGCGCTTCCTCCTCACGTGCGGCGACCCACCTCCCGTTCCTTACTAAACAACTGGCACGCTACTAAATACAAAGAGAAGCGTCTTCAACAGAAACGGTAAATGGAGGACAGCTGTCGGCCGAGTGCTCTCCCTGCACCGGCAGTCAGCACAGGACCGCCGCCGGCACGCAGCACCAGCAGCAGCACCAGCAGCGGCAGCACCAGCAGCAGCAGCGGCGGCACCAGCAACAGCAGCAGCAGCAGCACCAGGAGCAGCGGCAGCACCAGCAGCAGCAGCAAGAGCGGCTTATCGTTCATCATAGACGTGCCTCTGTTCCCCATTTCCGTGTTCTACGCAGTCCCCGCGCCCAACTGTCTTTCTCCAAAATCAACGGAGCAGCCCCACACGCCTGTCGATACCCCGCAACAACAGCGCTTCACTGCAGTATGTATACATATATGTAGATATATGCATGCAGCAGCGGTCACCCGGTCTGTTTACCGCGCAGCACTTCTCCCTTGTGGAGGACATGCAGCAGCCAACCCCCCACGCTGACCATCCAGCAGTCAATCACCAAAGAAAAGCGAGGTCGCTTCACCCTTCCCGTCTTTTGTGTACAACACATCCTGTCGTCCATGACGGAAAACGCACACAGCAGTCGTCCCCTCTCCGCAACGTCTTCGCAGCAGCAGCAGCCATGCACAAACACATACACATACTACAAGGCAAGCAGCAGCAGCCATACATACACGCACGCAGCAGTGGCCATACACACACGCACGCAGCAGTGGCCATACACACACGCACGCAGCAGTGGCCATACGCACACGCACGCAGCAGCAGCCACACATACACGCGTGAAGCAGCCACACATAAACACATACTGGAACGCATGCAGCAGCCCTACTCACACAAGTGACGCACGCAGTCGCCATACCTGCCCAGTGACGCATGCAGCAACCACACACACACGCAAACACACACAGATACTGTGACGCCTTTGCAGGAGTGAGACATATGCACATCATCAGCGAAGCATCTTCCCCAGTCAGCAGCGACAAGCACGTGGTGCTGCTGCTTCCCCCCACCCCCCCCCTGGGGTCCCGCCCTCCCGACAGTTGCCTATCGGCGCAGCGGCCTGAGAACCGGAGCGTGATGCAATGCCGTAGCGCGCAGACGCTGTAGCGCGACGGGGCTCTGGACACGGCAGATGCGGCGGCAACCGCTTCTTCCCCAAGTCTCGCATGCAGCAGCTGCTTTGCTTATCGTTCGGCAGACCTGCCTCGGCTGCTGCAGCTGGCAGACGGGAAGAGGGAACAGCGACCCCTCCGCTCTCACTACACACACGGGATAGGTGCAGCAGTCACGTGCCGTTTCTCAGAGAGACGCAGAAATCTACTCTTTTTCAACTAGTAGTTCCACAAGGACATCGCAGCAGCAGCAGTCGTCGCAGCAGCAACAGCCGTCGCAGCAGCAACAGTCGTCGACAAGTCAGACCTGCAGCAGCGTTTCTTCAAAACGACATGCAGCACGTGCTGTGTCTCCCAGGTGCATGCGGAAGAAGAGCCGCCCCCTCCGCGGAGGAACTGGCGTAGCAGCTCCTCCTCTCGAACTACATGAAGCAGCGATTCCTTTGGAAACGCATGCAGCAGCAGCAGGCATTCTTCTGCAGCATCCTGAATATACCCGTTACGACTCTCTTGAAGAGGATCGCACAAAAACGCATGCAACAGTCGTCTCCGCCGTCGAGTCATGACCCACCTTCCAGCTGAAGCTCGCGCAGCTGTCGCTGCAGCCGCGCATGCTGCTGCAGCGCGAAGCGCAGACGAAATTCCACTTCTGCCTCCTGCTCGTGAGGCGTCTCCCCACCATCGCTGCTGCTGTGTCTCAGGCGTCCCGCTGCAGGTCCTGCTGCCGTCCCGGCTGCTGTTTCTTCTCCTCCTTCTGCTCCTGTGCTTGTGTCTGCTGCGGCGGTTGCCGAAGAAGAGGACTCCCCTGCAGCCTGCAGGGCGTCAGCAGTCTGCTGCTGCAGCGCCTCCTCCGGAAAAAAACTGTCGCGTTGCTGCTGCTGCTGCAGCACGTGCAGCAGCCACAGGACTTTGCGCGGTGGCTGGCGCTGCAGCAGACCGAGGGCGTGCTGCATGGCAGCAGCGGCAGCACCAAAGTCCCCCAACAGCAGCAGCACCTTGACCAGGCGGCTGCTGGCTGCTACATGCTGCGGCTGCAGCAGCAGCACGTACTCAAGAGCTCGCCTGCAGTACCGCAGCGTGTCTGCTTCAGAGGGAGATAGCAGCGGGCGCTGCGGCGGAGATAAGATCGTTGCTAGCTGCAACCGCCTGCAGCAGCCATTCCTGCTGCTGCTGTAAAGTGCTAGCCCTTTCCTTCCGTCCCAGCTCTTTCGAGTCGCGCTGCATGCGCCTGCTCGGTCTGCTGGTGTTCCTGCTGTCGCTCCTGCTGCTGCAGGCGTCCCCGGAGACCCCGGTTGCCCGGCTGCTCCGGCGAGTCCCTCTGCTGCTGTTGCTGCTGCCCTTGCAGCACCGGTGTCGCCTACTGCTGATGTCTTTGGCTGCGGAAACACGTCTCCTGCCGTTGTTGCTGCAAGCGAATTATCCAAACCCTGAGCAGCAGCAGCAGCAGCAGGCGCAGCCTCAGGAAGGTGGTGGTGGTGGTACTTGCGCTTGCGTCCCTTGCTCACTGGGCCTGTCGCAGCAGCTGTGGGGTCTGCAGCAGCAGCGGCACCGGCAGCATAGCTGCACGCGCCACCTCCTGCAGCAGCAGCAGCGTGTCCGCCAGCGGTGCCGACGCCGGTGCCACTACTACCGGTGCTGTACGCCTCTTCTGTTGCAGCAGCAGCCAGCGCCGCGGAATGCGCAGCAGCGGCAAGGGCCCGGTCGCTACGTTCCTTCTCCAAGCGGTTCCTGAGGTCCATCATAGCTGCAGCCGCCCCGTACAGCGCCGCAGAACGCTGCTGCAGCCCCATCACTTCGGTGATCCACTGAAAACTCTCCGTAAAACAAGCAACGGCCTCTCTTTCTCTCCCTAGTTGCCTCATTATCTCTGCCAGCATGACGAGACTCTTGAACCCCAGCGCGCAGCCTTTGGCTGCTTCTCTAGGGGAGAGTAGCAGCCCGAGCTGCCGCTGGTGCGGCAGCAGCTGCTGCAGTTGGAGCCACCGCACCTGCTGCTGCCAGGGTTGCTGGGGCTGGGGAGCCTGCTGCTGCTGCTCCTTCGCGAGCAAGTTGCTGCTGTACAGAGTCGGCAGGCCGCAAGCACCCAGGTGACGCACGGCTGCGCCGCACAGACACGCCGCCCGCAGCAGGGGCTCCTCCTGCCGCAGCAGCAGCGAAGACAAACCACCACCACTCCCGCTACTGTTATTCCGGCGAAGTTGCTCCTGCTGCATATCTGACCCGACAACTTCAGATCGCTGCTGCTGAAGCACCTCCGCTTCCTTCAGCAAACGGACGGCGAGTCGTAAATGCGCAGCAGCCTCCTCTCTCCCAGGAGACGACAAAGCAAGAGGTGCTGCTCCTGCTGCTGCTGGTGAGGCCGGCGCGGCAGCCCCTCCTCGACGTCCCTCTGCCGCCGCCGCTGCTGCTCCTCCGCCTCCTCTTCCCAACAGAGCCCCCGCCGAAGACGTCGCCCCTGCCGAGGTCGCTGCTGCGCCGACGGAGGGGAGGGCAGCCGACGCCGCAGCAGGGGCAGCGGCAGAGGAAGCAGGACACCCATAGCGTCCCGTCGAGACGCCTGCAACACCTGCCGGCAAATTTAGAGACTTCATGATGCTAGCTGTCTCGAATGCGCCCGGGCATGCAGAAGACGACCCCCCCAGTACCACATACGCTGGAAAAGGAAATGCAGCAGCAGCAACGGCGGGGCCCACGTATACTGAAGGCGGATGTCTCTAACCCCCGCCACACACGCCGCAGCAGGACCGGATCCTTGCGGCGTCTCGACTCAGCACCAGCAGCAGCGGCAACGGCGGTCGGGAGGGAGCAAGAAGAAGCGCCTTGCGACAGAAGTTGTCCCGCCGGCAGACGACACACGAGCAGAAGGAAACGCAGCAGCAGAGGAGCAAATGAACAGAGGCAGACGAACAGGAAACTGACGGCGACACAGATATCCCTGAAGACTTGGTGTACTGCAGTATTTATGGAGAAAGCGAGTCAGTCCTCCCAATATGGCTTCCCGTCGCGCGCGGCCGGCAGCAGCAGCAGTGTCTTCTTCTGTGGACGTCAGCAACACATGCTGCTGCCGGAGTCAGTACGTGATGCACAGGGTGAGACGTCTTGCTGTCGGGAAAACGTCCCCCAGCTCCCTCTCTTTCTGGCGCTTCAACGAAAGTGAGTCCTACGGTGGGTGCATGGTGGAGAGAAACGAGAGAAGAACGGCAAAAGAGGAAATTGTGCAGTCGGCACAGAGGGAGAACTGAATGCCACGCGCTTCTCTTCTCGTATATCTCTCTATACGTATATACCTCTATCTCTCTATACATACACATATACGTATGTGCGAACACATTACACAGAGGGACGAAAGGAAGACGAAGGCAACGGGGGTTGCTGCACGCTTCTGGTGACTCTGTCGAAAAACGGGTCCGCACTGCAGGCAGTCCGCGCCAGCTGTTCACCTGCTTTGGTCCACAGATTTACAGACGCGCTGCTGCAGAACACGGCGAGATACAAAAGTGTACATGTACGCGTCGTGCGTCAAGAGGAAAGCCGCAAACGGCAGCCAAGGGAGGCTCGTGGATTGAATCTCGAGGCGGGGATGGAGGCTGCGGAGAAGACGACGACGACGAGAGAGGACGAGGAGACGGGAAGCAGAAAGAGCCACAAAAAAGGGAGAGACGCGACGTCCAGAAAATTGAAGGAAAGGGAGACACACAGCGTGTGTCTCGTCACGAGGACATACAAGAAGGCAAAAATGACCACGAAAGTGAAGAAGAGAGGAGGCGGAGAAGACTGCCACCAATGCAAAACGGAAAGATGTGAGGGAAGTGGAGAAGAAAAGTGGCCCGGAGGCCAGTGGGGAAGAAACGGAGAAGAGGACAAGCAAGACAGACACGAAACGAAGAGAAAACGAGAAAGGTGAAGTATTCCCAGTAGAAGAGGAGGAGGCGCCCGGAGAGCGGGACGGGCAAAGCAGCCGACGAGAGAGCAGCAGGCGGAGGAAAACGAACAGCTGCTGCAGGACCGAAGCAAAGAGCAGCCCCCGCCCCCTTTTCCCCAAGAAAAACAGAGCAGCCCGGCAGACTTTCGCGGGAGAGTGGCCCTCTTCGCCGCCGCGGCGGCCCTCGCTCGGCAGTGCGAGCAGGACGCAGAGCAGTCGAGAGCAGCACCCACACACAACGCCCCCCTTCCCCGCGCCAGAAGGAGGACTGACGGAGGCGGCACGCGACGCGTCGAAGAGACCGACCCCACACGACTGCCGCAACGATATGTCCCTCTGCAGAGCTGCCTCCGCTATTCCCTACACGCTTAAATACACACACACACGTTCCTCTACACACACATATATATATGGATGAACGACCAGTCCCCAGACACCTATCAACTACATGCGTACATATAAACGGATGTATATCCTGGATACACCTGGGCAGGCAGACAGACGCTGAGATGGACGGGAGTCACGCAGGCGCCGAGACGCAGAGGTGAACAGCAACAGCAGCGCCGCTTGGTGGACAGCCGTACACAACACAGACGCACTTCTCTCTCTATTTCTCCCCAGTCCGCAGCCTTGCGAAGTCCCTGGCGTGGTCGTACGCGCCTGACGCAGACGACACGTGTGAGGCAACCGAAGACGCGGTCGCACGCACGCAGCAGCTGTACGGCTGGAGGCAGCCACATGCGCGCGCCGGCAGCCCCGGGCACCACACGGCGGGTCACGGGTCGCGCTTCCCTCGCTGAGCTTGTGTGCCTCGACGTCAAACAGCAGTATAGACTCCTTGGAGACATACACACATGTATATACATATGTACACACGTAGGTAAGTTGTCGAGACATATACATGCGTACGGTGAAGAGAGGGCTACATACATACATATGTACGTATGTACTTGCGCCTGTGAGCTAAACATACATGTGTGGATACGAGTAGAGAAAGCTAGGTTGAGAGAGGGCCTCCTACTGTTTACACAGAAGTGCACACACGTATATACACAGGTCGCGAGCGACACACAGACAGAAGGGAACACGAGAGAAAGAGACACCCCGCATGCAGTCGTATCCGCCAGCAGACTGAGCCACAGCGGCCTCCACACGCGTCGCTCGGGCTGCAGAAAGCCCTCTCTTCCGTCGCAGCGTCCCTCTCCTCCGACGTCGGCCTGTGCAGACGTCGACGTCTCGCGGTGTACGTACCAAGGGATAGCTAGCTATTCGCGTCTACAGCTCAACGCCGGGATCGAATGTGTACGCATGTGCGCCCACAGATAGCTACACGTGACAACGTCTACCGAGATTTGTACACAGAGAGACACACACAGGAGCCTGTTCACAGCGGTCGGCATGTGCGTCCCTCCCCAAGACGCCATCTGGTGTTCCGCTGCGTGGTATATGCACGTGCATGCCGCAGGTGCATGCTGCCTCATAAAAGTTTTGCGTTCTGAGGCTCGAAGAAGGCGCGCCGCCGTCGGAGCGCGGCGGGAGAGCAGCAGGGCAGAGCGGGAGAGAGAGAGCGTGTGTAGAGACGGGTGGGCAGGGGGCTGGGACGTCGTTCTGCGCAGCAGAGGACCCGCCCAAAACGCGGTGGTGGACGTGAGGCTTACGTACGCCGCTGTGTGGGCGGCGTCTTGGGGGGCGGGGAGGAAGAAGCGGAGGCGCACAGAGAGGGAGAAGAAGTACACGCAAGAACAATCTGCCAAGTGCGCTGCCGCTTCCAGACGACGAAAAATAGTAGGAGAACCCCGTCGTCTTGACCCGCGCCTTACACCAGGCGCCGCCGTAAGGGCCAAATCGGCTGCGGTGCACCCAGCGTAGCCCGCGCCTGCGCACCCACGCGCGGGTATGCGACGGGGAGAGCGGAACAGAGAGCAAGAGAGAGGTGAGGAAAAGAGGAGCCGGGAGCCGGGTCGAGACACAGAGGCGGTCTCTCTTTTTTCAACGGAGTGAAGAGACTGCTGGCGCCCGGGGCGGCAGACGTGCCCAGACCTGGACGGACGACCTTACGTATACGGTCCGGAGAGAGACATACTGGCCTGTGGATCGCAGAAGAAAGCAAGCGGCACAGATCCGCCTGGGACTTAACACGCACACGAGGAAACGCGTGGGCGCAGGGCCACTGGCCTGGTGATACGAGGCCGCAGAGAAGCACGCCGGTGTCCACCGGAAGAGACGGAGCCGCGAGGACGACGTGTGAAGACGCAGAGACACGCACAGAGATCGACAGGTGCACATACACACGCACGTGTGTGGACAGAAGAGAAGGACGAGCCCCGCGCCATCACAAGGAAAAGAAGAGGCTGCGTGCGTCTGCTTGGTGGGTTACTATATCTGCGGCGGCGCTACTCCTGCGTCTGTGGAGTGTGCGGGCGGGCCAGCACGTGACAGTTTTTCCGCGCGGTCCACGGGGAGGGAGGATCTACGGCCGCAGGTCGCAATCTCACACACTTCGACAGGCGGGCAGACGAGGAGGAAAAGGAAGAAGCCGCCGCTCGTGACAGCTGGTGAAGGCGCAGGTGTGTTTTCCGCGGTCTGCTGCTGGTGCGGTGGACAGACGCCGCCCAACGCCGAGCGCACCGTGTTGACGCCTGCGCCGCTGTGGCCAAGGCAGGAAGCACACGCGAGCGACGGCGTATTTTTCTATAAAGAGGCGGGCCTGCCAAAACTGCTGCTGCACTGTGTCGTCTCTCTTCGTGAGCGTATGCTTGCGTGTGTGTGAAGGAGACGGAAAATTCGCGGTCCGCGCCAGCACTGAAGAGGGTCGCACGCCACTGCTGGGCGACAGAAGGAGGAGAGGAAGACGCGCGTAAACGGCCAGCAGCTGGGGACGACGACGGGTCTCACATGCTAAGCCTCGATTGAACGACACAACACGAGTGCCGTTCCTGTCCGCAGAAGAAGTGGTGGAGCTTCGGCGATCGATATACGCTGCCCAGGCGGGTCCTGGACGTACGTGTGCAGACGCAGATATTGAGAGGGGACACTACAGTCGGCACTGATAGACACACCAGCTTTATGTGCAAAGATATGGAAGCTAGAGAGTCGAAAGAAGCACGTAACGGTGTGTGTGCTTGTGCCGCTGGCAGGCGGAAAGGAATTTTGCCGGTTATCCGCTTCTTCCCAGGAGGAGGTCTGCCGGGCCCGCTGCCGCGCGGCACGCAGTGGCAGCCCAGTGCAGAAGAAGCAGGAGGACTCCGCCGCCGCAAAGAAAATGTCAGCAACGACAGAACGGGAGACGTTTTCCATGCGTGTGGTCCTGGGAAGGGGAAGCTGAGGCCAACGCAAAGCCAAACACAACAGAGCCCTGGTCAGAGAGACACACATGCAGAGAGCCAGTAGGAAGTGTGGGGAGGCCGCAACGTACAGGGGACGCACGAGCAAGCAGCAGACGCAGCTCTTCCCAGCGCAGAGGAACAGCGAAGAAAGAAGATACTTGTTGACGCGGCAGCTACCACGTGTGGAGTTGTGGAAGCAGAAGAAGAGGTCGCCAACGGCAGAAGGCGGTACATGCACCACGCACACAGGGAAGGCAACCGAAAGGTAGAAATCCGCGCGCGCGCGCACCCCTGCGGGTCCAGCAGGGCTGCTGCTGACGAACATGAAATGCTTGTGAACGAGAAGCCGATGCGAAGAGAACGGCAACAGCAACGTGAGGGGAACAGCCGCTGGGGTAGGGGGGGGACGGCGGCGCTCGCTACCAAGCAGAAACAGCAGCGGTAGACTCTACGCACGAGGTACACCAGCAGGAGGCAAGAAACGGGTAGCAGTCGTCGCGGTAGCAGCAGGAGCAGGAGGGATATACTAATGTGGGCCAGCTGCTGCCCTGCGGCTTCGCTAGGTGGTGACGCAAAACATCTGCTGGTGACGCTGCAAAGGTGAGAGGAGGCTGCGTCTTCGAGAGCAGGTCTGCGTGTGTTCAGCAAAGGAAACCAGCAAAAGTCAAGAAGGAAGGCGTGGTGCAGCAGCACGGCACAGCAACACATAGAGGAGGTGATGCTGCCAAGCCTAAGAGACTGCAGTAGCTGCAGGTCGTGTGCAGGGAGGGAAGAACTGGAGAGCAGCGAAAAGGCGGGGGGCTGAAGAAACAGCAAGACTTCGCCGGAATTGACACCACCGGTTTCCTCGTTTGCCTATATGAAGGATTTATGCGCAGGCCGTTTCTCTTCGCCTTTTGCAAAGGCTGGCTGCCGTCGCTGCAGGTCCTCCTGTGGCACCTGGTGTTGTCAACGCCGGAGCGATAGCTGCTGTGCTCTTCTGCCTGCTGCTACTGCTGCTGCAGCTGCAGCTCTCATGAAGGGGGGGCGCCGCGGCGCGACACAAGTCTCGGAGTTGCGCGCGCTCACGGCCGCGTGTCGAAAATGGGGGGAATGGCAACTGTCAGGAAGAAACAGAAAAATGAGCAATTCGTTGCATGCATGGTGCTGGTTCCGCTTTCCAAGAAGTGAAAGAAGCACACGGACGATTTTGCTTGCCGTATACGGTGGGACGACGACAATTTCCAGTTCACACAGGAAAGGCAACAGGCCCGCACCGCTTCTGGCTGCTGCAGCTATCACTACTGCAGCTGCAGCTCCTCCTCCTCCTCATGCTGGTGTGCTGCTGCTGGTGGGGCATTCCTGCCTGCCTGTGATGGATGATGATGCTGTGCTGCTGCTAGTGCTACGACGACCCGAACAACAACGGAAGCGCCGGAGGCGAAGCTGCAGTCCTCCGGCGGCTGGGGCAGAAGAAGTTCACACTCCTGCTGCCTCCACTATGACTGCCGGACATGCCCTGCTCGTGCCGCTGCTGCTGCACCTTTTTTCGTACACTTCCCTCGCTGCTACACGTTTCGGTCTCGTGCTGCTTCGAGGCGCCCAAGTGGGGGGCTTTTGAGGAACGCCGGCACCTCCGGCACTAGCTTCTGTGAGGGAACTTCGCACTGCAGCATCAGCAGACTGTTTCACCGGATGTGCTACACATACGCGTGACCGCTAAACACAAGGGAGAAGCGGGGCTGGCGGTGGGGCCTTGCGGCGGTGCAAAAATGCCGCCCTGCACCGAGCAGCAGGTGGCATTTCTTCGACAGCCGGTGGCGCGCTGTACGCAGCCGATCTGCACGTGCTGGAGGTACTGCTGCAGTTGCTGCCGCTGTGTTGCAATTGCATTTCCTGTCCTGAGACTGAAAGCAGCGCGTGCAGCACCAGAGCGAACGAATTCTTGACAGAACGAGGCTCCCGGTGCAGCATGGAGTTATGGGACACATTGACCTGCGCGTCAACATAGGTTAGGGACGTCAGCGACACAAGCACGATGTATCGTTTGGGCAGCAGCCGCGGCAGCGCAACAGTAGCTGCAGCAGTGGAGTGGAGCGGCAGCAGAAGTCGCGTTTCGTAGGAGCATCCCCAGGAGAGTTGGATATGGAGCGCTCTACAGCAGGAGCACGACGGGGGCGGATCTCAGAACGGACAATCCAGCAGCACACCAGATGAAATAAGTACCACGGAAAACAGCAGCGACTGTAGCAACATCAGCTACAGCAGAATGAATACCCCGACAGCAAGCATAGCGAAAAGGCCACACGCGCCAGCAGACGCGGAGCAGTAGCAACTGTTTTGTTCGGCTGCATAGCTCAACAAGACGAGTCGTAGAGTGCGTTGCCACAGTTCTTCTGTGTAGCGGCACCTCAACACAGGGAGACTCTGTAGCGCAGGTTAGGACGGAACGCAGAGGCACTCCTTGCAGGGAAGCAGTTCCAAAATAGCGAACAAAAGGCTGTCCTGCTTTCTACTTGAAACCATTCTTTAGTTCCAGGAAGCAACACAGCCGCAAGGAAGCAGTTTGAAAAGAGGAAACACAAGGCTGTCGTGATCTCTACACGAAATCCTGCGGGTGTTTGAGTAACCAATGTACGCCAGAATGGGTCGCTCCTTCTGCACCGGTACGTCAACAGCTGCTGTTGTGGCGCCGAATGCGGCCAGAACAAAGCAGCGGCGCTGCTGTAAAGGGTGCTGCTGGTGTGAATGTGAGACCAGTAACCAGGTGTTCCCCGGCGCATCCGTGCCAGTCGCTGGAGATGATGCTTCGGCTGGTGCTCCTTTTCACCTTCCGATGCGGCCCTTGTACAGTGAAAATTCCCCATAGCAGTTGCTGATCGCAGAACAACTGCGAAACCTCACCTGCATCTTCTGTTCCTCCTTGATGCAGTAGGACCCCGCGGTTCTGGGCGACGCAGATCTGCGGGCAGTTCTTCTTCCACTCTCTTGTTCTTCGTGTACGAAGCGTGCCGCGTCGTAGCAGAGTTACTGCAGTTACTGCTTTGGCGTTGAAAGCGCTGCTCCCTTTTATTTTTGTGCTAGTTCCATCGTCGCTGCTACTCCCTCTTCGCTTACCCTGTTACTGGTGCACGGGGCTGCCACTGCTCCGCGCAGTGCGGCTGATTCACTTTGTGCCCCTGGTGTCATCGCCACCTGCTGACGATGCCAGGATTTTGTGCGCCCATTACAACTGCGCCCAACGCCACTGCTGCTGTTCATATTATTGCTACAACTCTTCAGCCTGACCCTACGGTGCTAGTGCTGCTGCTTCGCGTATTGGTTCTGCTGCTGTTACTACTCTTGCGAAAGTTCTTTTCTTCCGCTGAGGGGGTTCCTTTTAGTGGTTCTGTTGGTGTGACTACTCTTGCGATGCTCATTCCTTCCGCCATCAGTGGCCGGCGTCTTGCTGTTCCGTACCACAGCTACAACCGCTCCATAGTTACCGCAGCCGCCGCAGTCTTCTGACCGTTATCTGCTGCTGCAACCTTGTAAACCGCAATCCTCGACTGTATTCAGCCTTGCTGCTGCCTTTGAGTTTTCGACGGCTTGTGTAGTAGTGTTCCATGGTTGGTCAGGAGTTCTGGACTTTGTGACAATGAGACTGCAGACACATAAATTTTACGGAAGCAGAGGCATACGATTTTACGTGCACCATGCACAACGATAGAGTGAAGGTTTCTGTACCCGAGAGGTATCCCGGACCGCTACCAGCGCCTGTAATCTTGAAGAGCACGCCTGACTACTTACGACCGCACGAGTTTTGTCTGAGATGTGCGCGTAGGACTATGAACACCAGCGAGTACGTGTGCACGTCTCCATTTGTGCACAGGTAAATGGAGTGATGAGGAGAGTTTTACGTGACACACGGCCAAGGTATAATGCACACTCGAAATCCCTCATCTTCCACCGCGTGCGTGCCCGCTTGCACGAACATCCATACGTGCATGCAGGTATGCGTACGCACTTAGAAATAGAGATAAACTTGCCCGCAAAAGCCTATACACTACCGAATCTGTATCTCTTCAAGACACTTGTACAAGTACCCAAGTGTGAAGCTCTTCACAGCTACACACTACCGCATACAGAAATGTGAATGGCTGCTTTCCAATTTTTCGGGCGCGACGATGTACGTGTGTGGCAGAAGGAATCTAGGTGGAACCCACATGCGCTACTTGCATAAACAGAAACGTGTGCATTTATGTGTGTATGTGCAGTTGCATACATACGTTCGTTCACTCTGCAGCTATTAACCGTAAATGCCTTCCTGCGGAAAAGAAAGCTGCTCTTCCCACGTCCAGATTACGAATGTGAGCATGTAAATCTCGCCCGACAAACTGAAAAGCCTTCGTCCGCAACGATGTTGCTAGTACTGAGTGCAGTATAAGTGCACGTTTTGACAGCGTCACATCTGGGTTAGCGTGTTCGCACTATTTAGGCCGTAAGTGATATTATATTAACCTGCCTACTTTTTGCACTGCGCAGCACCACCCCATTCTGGAGGACGCGTAACACAACGGCGATTTGTCCAGAAAGTAGAGTCCGGTTTCCGTGTAGTCTCAAGGCTGAACTCGGACGCGGCTCCAGTAAGTAATCTGTCCTGTTCACCACGCGGCGTCAAGCCGGGGAGCGCGACTGGTCGGTGGTGTCAGCAATGGGTAACAGCCCAAGTAAGTTCCACCTCAGCGTACACTTGCGCGCATCAGTATCTAAGTATACATACGCTAGTTAAGGTACCTGTAACCATAGTACGAGAGAAATTCCTTGTTCAGTTTTACCGAAACAACGCCTGTGTATTACTTTACCTGTATCCGTAGTACGATAAAAATGCCTTGTTCAGTTTTACGGAAACAACGCCTGTGTACTACTTTGCCTGTGGAGTTCACGGTGCTGATAGACCAACTTCTACGCACATAGGGTAGTTCGCATCACTGGCCCTTGCCTTGAGCCGCCAGTCCGCCCGTATACATGTGGGCGCCGTCACAAATGTCCGGGCGAACAATTGTTCCGAAGAGTTTTACACACACTTACGCCGACACAACCGTGAGCGTAGTTGAGTAGAACTTGTGCGTTCCCATTCATTCGGGAATTTCGCACCTTCAGCATACTGAAGGTGAATTGCAGACGCCGAATACTCGACAACCGAAACAGGAAAATTAAAGTACATCACCTAGACCGGAACCGATGGCTCTTGGATGGAAGGAGGTGAGGAAAGATTTCGATCGACGTACGCGACAAATCAGTGGGATGGCTCCGCATGTTACAACAGAACGCTCCGTGTACTTGGAGAAGAGGGGGACACAGCGGCTCACATCATGCACTGTATTCTTAAGCGACACAAATAACTAAGGTCGAGTGAGAATGCAGTGGAAGGGTGTAGCACATACGCAGATTCGAAACGGACACGCACCTGTATGAAGGTGCCGTTCACGACGAGGGTAAACAGTCGACGTGTGAGCGTACAGATATCAGTTAACGATAGCGACATCAACAAACCACGAAGGAGATGCGTAACTGGAGTGGCACACCATACACCAGCTCGGTTACAGCGTTCCGTTTGGATGGGGTGCTCCTGGAGCTCCTTAGTTACGATGCTTGAGGCCTTCGCCCCGGTCCCTTCAATCTTTCACATACCTCAACTTATACAGATGGGATAGTTGATCTAGTATGTCGCGGAACGCCATAACTGTTTACCTCACCTTGCTATGGAGTTTCTGGTTAGTGCACGTGTAATAACTGTAGGTGGGAAGTTTCTAGCAGGTTACCTACTCTTGGATACGCATCAGGCGTACGCCCGTGTACCAGTTGCGTCCGTTTCCAGCCAAGGAGAGAGAACACCGACACCGAAGCCCATGTGTAGCCACAGCTACACCACTAGGGGCCCCGCTACCAACGTGAGCGCTCATGGCTGATTCAGCAAGAGCATTTTCTAGTCGTTCTTTCAACAGCAGCCTTGGCAGATGGACACCAACACTGTTGAGCTGCAAAAACACAGTGTTCTATTCAGGATGTCCTGCGGATGTACTAACGTGGTCCGTGTCTCCACAGGTTCTTCCTACAAAACCCCTTCACACCAATGTGGCGACAACGCGGCGTGCAGCACACGCACGTTAAGGTGATTTGGTACTACGCACTACAATTTTTTACTTTTTTAGGACTCGTGAGGGACACGACAACTTAGGTCTGCAGCGCTCCGCATTTTCGTGCCCCCATGAAGCTAGATTTTGTCATCGGACTCGGCTAGCAATTAGATAGGGTCCTGAGTTACAAAGGACCTTGAGGGAGAATTCACGGAAGTCGCCGGAATGTTAAGGAAACAATTTGGTAAAAACAGGTCAAGGTTCTTTTCGGGGAATACTCGCCGACTGAGCTGCTTGAACTGCTTCTTCTCCTCTTACCATTGAGACGTCTTCCAAAAAAAAGACTCATCGCGCTAAAGAGGAAGAGTACACTTGTTACCGTACACGTGCTCGGGGCTGCTGAAAATCGCCAGGTGCCACTGTACAAGACACGACTGCCAACAAGCGATGCCCACCTTGAACCCGTGAAAGCACTCTATCCTGAGAGCACTTCTACGCACGACTAAAGGACGACTACCTCTTCTTCTGCAAGATGTACAACGTTTTTCTCGGTCTTGTCACAGCGGCCCTCGACTACTCAAGTTCTCTAGGAAATCGAGTATCCTCTAACACGTGCACTCGTCTTTTCTGTGTCCCACAAAGTGGTGGACAGCCATCATTCATTGTTACGCCTACCTCAGTGCACGCTTTCCAGTGGACCCCTGCTACGCTACAGAATCTCGTTGATTACTGTAAAATAAAGTCCCACTGTTAAGAAGACGGTTTATGAGGCGTGAGAGGTAAGTTGCACACTTGATGTTTTATGCATTTTCGCTTCTAGCGTCTAAGTTGCCGCACCAGACTTTCGAAGCATTCATCGAAGACCTTCAGTTTCGGTGTCATCGCTCAAGAAATACCGATATACCTGCTAATACAACAGACGCTCTGCTGAATATATTTCCTGTGTCTGCTGAACAAGGCTTCCCAAAGCGCATACAGTTCTGCCGCCTCTGCAACTGCTGGACGGTAAACCTCTGTTTTCCGCAGGAGCGGCAAACGGCATTCTTCGCTCTTTGCACCCCATGCGAAACCGTTGTCTTTCCAACGTGGCCGGGCGCACGTGGAGTAACACTTTTTTCCGAGCTAAAAAAGCCTTACTTCCTGTTTGGGAAGAACACGTGAATCCGGCAGGGCTGCTGTCAAGTGTCATCATTGGACTCGTTAGCCGACGGTCGGGCTCGACCAGTCACAGTAGGTAACGTACCAGCACCGTCTCCGTCAAAGTCGCCTCGGGAGGAAGACGTGCGTCTCCAGCGCACCACCTTCTGCACAAAGCCCCTTAGTTTGGTCCCTTCCTTTTTCCCTTCATCGTATTTCTCCTTGAACCAGCCCACCTTGGTCAAAAACGTGTTTTTCCTACTGTCTACTGCTTTTGACTCCTCTGCAGCGGGAACGCCATTCCACACACAGGCACGTATAGCGTTCTCCGTGTGGCGGTGCACGTAGAGGAGACTAAGGCTCACCTGCTGCAGAGCAATATACAAACTTTCCGGCGTGTGAGCGCGTATGACCTCACGTACGAATGGCATCGTTGTCAAACATTCCCCTGGTGCCACAACCATTGGCGTGCCAAGAAGAACCTCCAGCAGCCGCATAGTATCGTTGAGGAAATCGACGGTGCTCTCCTCTTCGCGTTCGATGTTATTCATCTCAATGGTCTTCGCCATATTATCACACAAGTCACGAGCCTTCGAAAGAGATGCCTGAAATTGTCTTCTCGGTGCTGGCAACTCGTTTGGTCCACCTGTTGTTTCTAGAAGTGATGCTAAAAAACATCCTCGTTTTACCGTAAGAGCCGCCAGTTCGGACACCAGTTGCAAGAGTTTTTGAACTGAGTTACAACTTCCCAATCCTAGAGTACGCCGCAGCTCGGAAGGAAGTGATTTCATCAGGAAAGGCGACCAATCTATTACGCTGCTCACATGCCTGTTATGCCCCTTAACGGAATCGGCTGGGCTTCTGTGCACGATCGTCTCTTCTTGGTCATCCTTGTCGCCCCCTTGTGTTCTCGGTGTCTCTTGCTGTCGCGCTTGCTGATAAACCACTTCGGGAGCATATGGCTGTAGTAGAGCATGGCTCGTAGCCACCATTGCAACAGGAGGGACGACAGCTTTGCTGACCACTCTCGTCTCCGCCTGAACAGGTTGATTTATACCCATGCGAAAAAGCCTCTGTTTTTCGGGCTCGTCATAAGCCTCTTGCTCACCGGGATGCACGAGCCAATGCCCTGGCGGACGGTGCTGCATTTGCGTTGTATGTGGTCGCACGGGATGATGAAAGGTGGAGACGGATGTTGACGACCGGGGACCTACGACACTTTCTTCTTCTTCTTCCTCTTCTTCTTCGCTTTCTTCTTCATCCTCTATCTCTGCGAGACTGTGGCGGGATGTATCGCTGGTCATTGCCTTCTCCGACTGAACAAACTGTTTCGACCACTCCCACGAAGATCTATTCCTTTCACGTTTGCTGTGGGTTTCGTCCGGATCCACGATCCACTGCACCTGCGCCGAGTGATGCAGCGATGCGGTTTGCTCCAACTGCTTTAGCGGACGGTGGCCAGACATAGAACTAGGTCTCTGCGACAGTGGTCCTGCGGCGCCTTTTTCTCCTTTTTTGCCTGCCTTTGCTACCGGAGGCTGAGTTGCTGCTGGGCTCGATAAGGACGCAGTCAAAGGGGACGGTTTGCGGATTCCTGCTGACGATGGACTTGTAGCGCGACATGTAACATTCCACTCACATCCTTCGGAACTACAACGAGGTCTGGCGGCGCCGCATCTTCCCCACTGGTGCGGAAACAACAGCAGGATGCAGACCGTGGTGGAAAAGGTGATCCGCCTCGTAGCCATTGTAGCCCCTTGCGAGCCGTGAAAATACGTAGACTTCCTAACCATGGAGAACGAACTTCTGGTAGCAGCAGGAAGACAACGCGATGGGCTGCACATATTACCATGAAGAAGCAGTAGCCTTCAACGCAAAGGCAGTGTACGTATCTACGCCTCAGATACATGCACCTTCAAGGTTGACGGCACAAATAGTACTTGAGTCAATCCCCCTGAAACAGAAGACACCAGCTGCGAGGGCCATGCGTGTTTCAGATATGTGTACGCCTCCACAATGCGTTGTTTACGAGTTGTGCCAGCTTTCGTGTCGCTGCTGCATGGTTGTTTGCCCCCCACTCAACACAAAAAAGGACGAGACAACCAGTAAATTCCCCCAAACGCTTTTGATGGCTAATGGTGCGCACAATGTAGATGTGCGACTGCGTCACTACCACCTCCAGTCAGGTACGGTCTCGTTGCGAGTATTATTTCCCACTGCTGCGGCTGTTCTTACGGACCTTGCCTTGAGCGCATGAACGCATGACATTATGATTTGTCGTGCGTGTTATGGCGGTGGGGTGCTCTTGCCTTTGTCACTTGACGCAGCAGGCCAGGCAGAGAGCAGCTACAGCATTAGGTTAACCTGTTTGCCTGCGCGTCGCACTGTTGTGCGAAAGGTGAAAGCACGGCCACAGCACTAGCGGATACTACTTCGGTTGACAGAGACGGCGAACACGCGCAGGTGGTCTTGTTCATACGCGTCGCATTGTTGTGTGGAGCGTGACAGGAGACGGTTACGGCATAAGGGCGGTACTACTTCTAATATGCTTGTCACTGCACCGTTGTACTAACCACGCATCGCAGGTGTAAAACGGCGGCTCTGAGAGCCAGTTGATTCAGAGGCCACAGCGCAACAAATGGCCTCCTGGTGGGCTGCACAAGCACACATGCACAGAGGTGGGCACTGCTCCATCGAGAGTGCGTCCTCTATTGCGGGTGTTGTAACTGCTGCCAAGAATATTATTACAGGTGACTGAGTCGGTGACCCAGCATTGACGTTGCCGTTGCTAACCTTCAATGCCTGGATGATATAACTGTTACTTCAATTTGTTGCTCCGCCTCTAGGAGTACGAAATGGTTTGACATTGATCCTTTTTGATACACAGCATGAGCAACGGGTTCAGTTGCTGTACAGGAATAGTATCGATCGCATCACTGCAACATTTTACCAAAGCAGCAACCCCAAGCCCGTGGGCCAGTAGCCGACTGGGAAGCAACGTTTATTTAGGAGTACGTGTAGACACGTCGTCCACACTTGCTGAATCTTAGAGACGGTTCTCTGCGAGTACATGCTGGCACGCTGCTTACGATTGCAGCGGTCTATTGTTTCAGTGAATGAAACTACGTTCCTGCTGCGACGACGTACAATCGTTGAGGCGCGACGGGCTATATACACCCCTAAACGAAAGTACATTCGACCTCAGAGCAGAGCTAATTTGCACTGGGGCAGTACACGCGAGCTTCTGCGGTCAGGCACACGAGCGGAGCCACTACAGTTGGTTCTTTGCTGGAACGTAGAGGATGCCGGGGTCGCATGTCGTTGATAGCGAAGAAGTTCTTCCAAGGCATCCCATGAACAAACCTGAGAGAAGCAGACGGCCGAGCACTGTCTTCAGGAAAGCCAACTGGAGCACCGATAACATCGGTGGCTAGGTCACTCTGCTTCGCCAGAAAGTGAATATTTTGATCAAGTACACCATCCAGGTCACTCCTCAGACGTGGAAGAGACCTCTTGTGTCCGCGTGGCGGCTCCACCACTGCGTGCGTACGACGGCGGCTACAACAACCAGACAAGTCGTATTGGACATAGCACCGCAGATAACGGCAGTATAACCCATTTGTCCGCCTGGCCGCGTTGTCAGCGACAAGCGCACACGAGTAGAGTCAGTAGCCCTCGCAGCGGCTATCTCTACGTATGGAAATCTGTAGAACTGGCGCTCGTGAAAAAAGATACCATCCTTGGGTCAGAACGAGCACAGATAACAAAGCTTCCAGGCTCGTTCCGCCGGGAAACGGCCTTGCGCGCCGAGCTATTCGGTGCATCCCGGTATGCTTGCTATTTAACAAAGCGTCGGCTATAGCGACTTGTTCAAATGTATGCTTGCCGAGATATCTAGCAGGCGTGGTCCCGCAGAGTCCAACCTTGTGGGTCCCCCCTGCTGCTGGCGTTGCCCTTTGTACCCTTGCAACATCGGCAAATCTACGACTAACCTCGCTGAGTTACTCGCAGTAAGCTGGTCGCGGGAGACCTGCGTATCGTCGTTTCTCCTGCACAGCCTGTAAGGCCACTGATCAATGGTTTCACAACGTCCGCGCAGATTGCACAGATGTGTTTTATCGAGTGACACTGTCAGGATGAGCGACTGAGGCGGCCTGTGGTACGAGAGCTCACCTACATGTACGAGAGGCGCACACGAGACGAGCAGAACGAAACAGCCCTAATGAGGTGTACTCACGGCGTAGTCGCACGTGAGGTTTCAGCAAAATGTCTGCTTCAGAGTACGCTCATTTACCCTTGTGAAGTCGTGCCCTGTTCCTCCGGTGCCACCTTCGAACGACGTCAGGCACTTTCACCTCGTAGCTTTCAGGCGCAAACCTGGGGGCCGCGGTTTCTTTTCTCCTCACGTCCCATGCTATTTCTGCTAGGCTGAGACACAGCTGCATGAGGCACGCCATGACTTGACACAGCGTTGCACCCTCACCATAAGCTATGCATGTCCTTGCAAATTGTAATCCCTCAAGGGTCTCTCTACGTTCAGGGAGCCAGGTGTGGCTCAGGAGGTCCACCAAGATAGATGTCGTAGATTCCAGAAACGGGATAGCTGACGCTGGCTCCGTGTCCTTTAATTTGATTGTGTAAAGCAAATGGGCGTCACGATGTCTCTTCATTGCTACCCGTAATGCTGTTTCGAAGTGCTCAGCGCCCTTCATCGTGGCTGCCTCCATTTGTAGCACGCTTTCGGCGTGCCTCAATACTGCATTCATTAACTCACTGACGTGAAGCACTGCCTGTTGCAAAGTGTTCCTTTGGACCAACTGCTGCCGGCTCTCCACGCGGAGTTTTGGTGAAGCCGTCCGTATTCGAAAAATTGCCTTTAACAATTGTTCAGCGCACAGAACTGTATACACGCGTGGCCGGGATATGCCTCCTGGGCCCTCCTCAGATGCCCGCTGATCGCCCCCGTCTGGCGTGAAATCGCGTTCCACGCACTGCAGCCCGTGATGCGAGATCTCCGCTGACGCGGGCTCGGCAGCCGACCCAAGTTCCACCTGGCCTGTCCGACGAGAACTTGGAGTTGTTTTCTCTCTCTTAACTGTCGCCTTTTCCTCGTTGGAAACAGCAGACTGATCTCGCTCTCCATTAACGGAAGTATGCAGTGCACACGATATTTCCTTTTCAAGCTGGGGCGCTTCCTGTGTGGCAGGGTTCACACCCTGTTCCTTTTTCTTCGAAGGACTGTGATGAGGAGTAAGCCAAGAGAATCCTCGTCTGCCAAGAAGAATAAAACGATCGGTGGATCGACGTCTCGGCGTCGACTCAGAAGCGTAGACATGTCCGGTCAAACACACTCCTTGCAGCAGCAGTAGCAGTCCTGGCACCAGCCACCATGAAATTTCCCCCAGCCGCCCCATGGTCCACGCAGAACCTAATGTGTTAGCAGCAAAATCAAGCGGAACCCGCCCGTACCTGGTACATCAGCAACAGTAACAGGAGAGAGCTCTCTGGAAGTCCTGGACATTCAAATTCAGGAAAGGCGCCAGTGTGCACAACGGGAAAGTGGGTGTCGCTTCACAGATCTAAGCAGGGCAATCGCCGGACAAGACAGACAACGATGAGTAGCGAAGTATCAGGGGGGGACCATTGGACAGGAGAGGGGGAAGGAAATGGAGTGGAGCTATGAACGACGAACGGTAAGACCAGAACGAGCGGCAGTAGTCAGCGACGCGTCGTCTCATGTCAGGAACAGCTTCAGCAGTGCCACCCGTACACTAGTGCAGCATTCTGTCGTCACCCACGAGTTATCGAAGCATCGCGTAGGCAATTTCACCCTCACGTACGCGCTACTACCCGACATCTGCTGGGATATGGTCCGTAGTAATCCTTCACTACGCCTGAGCAGCAGGGGAAAAGAGACGTACGCTTACTTGTAATCTTTGCAGCTGCCGTAGTGCTGCCTAATGAAGTTGGAAGGGCTGCATTACAACTCGCGACGCCACATAATTACGACCGGCGTGGAAACCAGCCCTTGAACGGCCAGAGCAGAGACGGTGACGGGAGTCAAAACGACCCTACGGATTGTGAACACCCTTCCACGTGGAAACGAGATCAGAATATACCATGCAGGACAAGCCTAAGGTACGTGGTTCGTCGTGGAAATCTGTACAGTACAGAGAGCTATCATTCACGCATTCAGTTTTTTGCCAATGCGAGCTGCACATGCCGTGCACTCAAAATACACTTGTAGCCTCCTAACAATTGCGAACGGCTGCGAATACGACTTGAGATAGATCCACATCGGAAACTACCGAAAATGAACTCCTGATGCCATTTGCCGACTCGAAATCGCAGCTTTTCCGGGACCCATAATGATTCTTTGCCGATTAGTTTATTCTACTTCGCCTAGTTCAACTGCTCTCATATCGATATGTACCTGAGACTCACGGTTTCTTGTCCTTCAGCGTGAACATGTGCGAACACGGAGACCGGTAATCACGCCTTCACGCTTATTCTGTTCACCAGTCAAATATGTGTATCTTAGCAGTTTCCATACTATTGCCTTTTCCTCGCAACTATAGATCCTACGTCTCATCGATATCGTCACAGTAATGTAACACTCTTACAATTATAGATCGTGGGGCGCTTCCTCTGTGAAATCGCAAAAGCACATCCACGTGCCGTTGGTGGCTGTTTTCTTGCGTGTGGACGGGTCAGAGCAGAGACTACGAAAGTACGAGAATTGAGGTCCGTCAGCAGGTGCTGGCAGATTACAGTGATTCTCACAAACAAGGAGGACCTAAGTTACTGAACCTAAGTTACTTTACATTAGAGTGGTTAGAAGAGCAATGGATGAGACATTGCTCTGCATGAGTTCCTCCGTGGTGCGGAATTTTTACATGCAAGTAGAATCTCTCAAAAGATTCTACCTGTGTGGCACTCGCAGCTGCGGGGCGTGGTATCTCAACGTTGCCCGTATGGTACAAAACCCCTCGTGTGTGTATACACGTATATTCTACTTGTGTCTATTTTAACGAAGGAAATGAAATACAGTAGCCGCAGTCCGGGTAGAGGAACGGTACATCCGCGAAGCCACGCACATGAGAGCGAGATTCCTGCACATTGAGTATGAAGTGCAATTGACGAGTACCACTGCGGAGAAACTGCAGTTAAGCATACCGTGCGACACGTTCCGCGAGCCAAGCCAAACATTATTCTGCTCAGTACACGGCGCCATATATCAGAGGCAAAATTTGATTCCGCGAAGTGTTCGCCGGCACAAAATGCACCACCCAGCGCGACAGTCGTTGACTTCGGAGCAGCGAACGACTCCCAGAGACTTTCTGAACCTGACTTTGATCCCCCGACGTGTTCACCGGCACAAAATGCACCACCCAGGGCGACGGTTGTTGACGACGTCGAAGGAGCGAACGAGACTTTCTCTGAACCTGATAATCGTAGGCCGTAACTCAGTTGCAGACTGGGCGTTCTTTCTTTGAGGCCTCTGCGTGCATGAAGAGAAGAGATGACGGCTGCATTGACAGGACGGATACGTTCGAACCCGCTCGTCCGGTACAGCTTCGTTCGTGTTCGATTCTTGAGAACACCGACGGCGGCAGGATTCGAACCTGCGCGGGCAGAGCCCAACAGATTTCTAGTCTGTCTCCTTAACCACTCGGACACACCGCCACGGAATCCACCAAAATGGATGTGTTAAATAGTAGGGAGGACCACGGGAGGAAGAAGCTTCACGCGCAGTGGTGGAACGAGAAAGAAGGTTCGTTTCACTGTAGTAATACGTAGTATCGGAAGCGCTCCGGTACAAGTCTGAGAGCGACTAGCGTGATTACTTAAGATTACCAGGAGCTAAAATGTTGCGCGCGCTTGCGAGGATGCCAGTTCGACGGCGACAGGATTCGAACCTGTGCGGGCAGAGCCCAACAGATTTCTAGTCTGTCTCCTTAACCACTCGGACACACCGCCGTTAGCAACCGGCCGTTACTACAATACGTTATTCACTGAAACAGTAGTATGTCGCAGAGGACGATTCTTCCACACCTCTGTGGGTGGGTGGTACCCTGGAGAATGTATAGCCAGTTGCACGGCCCTGTTTTACTGTGTAGGGACGGGGGTGACGCGATCCTGCTGGCGTCCTTTTGCTGGAATTTCACCTGGAACCGCGTACTGTATCTCTGTCTGGTTGAGGAACAAAGTGTAGGGCGTGGAAAACGGTTTTTCTTCACACACGTGTGTCTCCTACTTTATGCTACACATTGCCGAGATACCACAAGCAGGTTGTCCCGCTCTTCCGTACCCACCGTTCTCACAATGAAATTCTACTACTCTTCCTCCCCCTCAACGCAGCGTCCAGCGTCCATGGAACCATCCCATTAGCCGTCGCTCTAGTCGTTCTCCAGTCGTCCTCTTTTCTCCCTAGTTGCTGCGTTGCTTTTTTCCGATAGTTCTCCTGTCTTTCTCTCTCTCGGATTGTCGCTCTGTTCCAGTTTCCTTGGTGTGTCTCTCGTTTTCCCGCCTCCCTTTATCTTTATCCGTCCCGAGCTAACTGGCCCGCCACCTTCGCTTTGCCGGTTCCCCAATGCTGATTCCTTCCACGCACTTTTTTCTAAACGGTTTCGGGTCGGCACGCCTGTTCTCCTTTCACTGGTACGCCTATTTTCTCCTCCTTTCCTTGCGCCCTTTCTCCGTTCTTCCCCAGCTTCTTCTGCAAGCTGGCATGCCCTTATCTCCAGTCGTCTCCCCCTCTGGTTCTTTTTCTGTCCCTCGTCCTCTGTTGCTCTGTCCTTTCACTTCTGAAGCCTACAAGCACGTTCGAAGCACAACCTTCATACAACGACTTCCGATTGCACTTCTTGTAGTGAGTGGAGTGCTGTGCGCCTTTCCACAGATTTTTGCAAGGCTCCCGCTTATTGTATGCTGTCGCAGCTTCTCACAGCCTCCAACGCCAGTAGCTCCTGATGGGTTCTTGTGCACATTCTTCTGTGTCTTCCTTCGCACAATTTCCTCCACGCGAGAAAACAGCTGGTCACGTTTTGGCGGGAATGTTGCGCAGTTTACGTGTTGACAGAGAAAGAGATTTCATGTAGTGAGCAATGTTAACATCACAAACAAGCGCCTGCACATATCAAATCAAACCCAAGTTAATGAACGAATAGAAACATATACACCAGCATAATATGCATCCATTCTAATTATCTCTGTCTTTTGAACAGATCGCTTCAGGTGAACAAGCGTGACATCCGGCGCAGCAGGAATAATAATTGGCTACATTTCACTACCGACCAATGCTTCATCAAGAATCAGACCAGTCGTACGGAAAGGCACCATCTTTGTACTAGCCTCAGGGTGTTGCGTTCCGCAGTCACATGGAAGACTCTTACCCAACACCAAAAATTAGAAATATACATCCATTTTGTTGGCCCCTTAATGACCAAGGACAAGCCCATAAAACACTAGAGCGCCACCGCCACAAGTCATACAGATTCTGGGACGTGACGTGAGGCTCCAGTGGCAGCGCCACCGTAAGATTTCCTAATGAAGAAAGAATGTCGAAGCTCGTGTAAATTTTCCTCTTATGCCCCTGCCCGCAGTGTAGCAACAAGCTGCATACTTACAGCACCACCACCTGTGCGCTTGACGCTCAGCAGCCGCAGCAGCAGTAGGACACTACGTCGCCGCTATTCAGCGAAAGCTGAAGACAGTTTGCCAGGGCAGCGTGGAGGGCGGCACGTAAGGAACACTTTGCGGCCTCTTTCATTAGCGTCCACTTGCTCCCGTGTGCAGGAACGTGCGCGCGTCTCTCGTATCTCAGAAGCAGCCGGTGGAGGACGCAGTTGTATTATTTAGCCGTCAGGAAACAGGCGCTCGTCTGCCTCGGGTGGCGTACGTGGGGTGGCCTTGCTGCACCGCTTTTGAGAGGGGAGGTTGAAAGTGTGTTGTTGGTTTGGTCTTTGTCAAATGCTCAGCAGTCAGCAGCAGCCTACGCGTCTCTATACGCGCTTCTTCTCTCAACCCGAGCAGCAGCAGCTGGTGCTAAGAACCCAGCTGTGAGAATTCAACTCATTCACTACAGAAGACGACGATCTACTGGCGTTGGGGCTGAAGTGTGCAGCTGACGGAGGAGCACTTCTTGCGTCTCTATTTGAGCGGCTGAAGGCAGCTGACACGAAGTCGTCTGCGCGGCCCCGTTTCAGCGGCATGGGAAGACACGTGTGTGGGAAGCCATTGCTTGAAGAGTTCGCAGGAGACATACCGGCCCACGTTGTCGCTGTACGCGGTTCTTGACAAGAACAGCAGCTTCTGGACGGCAGCAGGCAAAACGTACGTGTACAGAGATAACCGACAAGTCGTTTGCCGCTGCCCTCCCCCCCCCGCTTGTCTACGGCCACACAGTGTCAAGCGTTTAGCGATGCGGTTCTCGGCCGTTTTCATGGAAACGGCTAGCCAACTGCAGGTGGTCACCCGATAGAAAAGCAGAGAGCCCACATACATATACAATTAGACAAAAACATATATACATGTATATATGCACATATATATATGCATACGTACGCGGGGCTAGACACAGACATATGTGTAGACGCACGTGCACGTAAAAACCACATCCACGTACAGAAATATACATACACATACTTGTTTTCCGCTTCACAAATGCTCGAATCTGATTAGAAGATTCGAGCAACTGCTGGGAGGTTTTCCGGTTGTTTGCGCACGGAGGACTGTTTGAGAGTGTTGCACGTGTGCATGCGCATGGATGTTTTGGGCCTTGGTGCGTGTGTGTGTGACGGCGCGGAACTTTGTGTCCGAAGAGCGACGCAAAGAAGTAGAGAGGTGTCGAGAATTCCCTGGTGCAGCCTGCCGCGGCAAAGGAGTGCCGGCTGGTCCTAGCAGAACATTAATAAAGGGCTAGTTCCTTTCCTTTAAGATACGTATGTGTCAGCTGACCCTACCTTGTCTCGAGCAGCAGATACTGCTGGGATGAGTGGACGGCAGAGGGAGGCGTCGGGTCGCTGGGCATTTGAATGGCCGTAGGCGCTTCCCTGCGCGATCGGCGTGACCGTCGTTCAGCCTTCCCCGCGCAGAGGTCGTTGGTACGGGATGGGGAACTCACAGCAGCAGGGCAGTTCCGAGGAAAGAATCTCAGAGCAACTCGTGCTTTTCGACTTGCAGCAGGACTGCCCGCGAGCCGGAAAAGTGACAGCGCCCGTCTGAGAAGCAGCCAGACGAACGATATTTCATGTTTTATGCAGAAAAGAGGAAACTCCACATCTTCTAGAAGGGGCAGGAAAGGCGCCGGATACCCATACACATAGATGCATAAGGGGCGGGACACCCTGTAGATACAGGTCGCGGCATTCCTGCCTTGACACAAGTACCTGTAGAGGCTGCTTCAATATTAAATATAGATATTGGCAATCCAACACTGGCGCGCGTGCACCTGTTAAGGTCGCCTCAATATATCTGTCTATCTACACGTCCACCCATCTACGTATATGTATATATATATATATATTGGTGGACATCGCCGCGTTGGTGGAACAGCCGCGTGGGGGGACCTTCTTGGAGGTTGAAGTGGAGTTATACTCACCTGTCTGGGTGGGAGAGAAACAGCCCCATTGAACGAGCGAGGCCGTAATGGAAACCGCGTGTGCCAGCGTGTCGTCGGCAGGCCTTCAGCTCTGCGTTGGAGGAGCAGTTGTGCGTCGACGGGGTGTCCCGTGAGGCCAGCAGCAGCAAAGCAGCGCCAGCAACGTAGAGAGGAAGAGTGGCGATTAGGTTTATGAGCGGGGGCAGAGAGAGAGACATCGAGAGAAAAAGAGAAGACGAACTCCTCGTGTACATCCCCCGGGTCGTCCGGCAGAGGACCGGGTCTCCCTGCGTGGAAGACAACACCCCAGGGGTGGTCCGGCTCCTACTACTCCGCAGCTCCGTGGAGAGCTTCTGTGAGAGAAAAGCTGCCCTTCGCCTCTGCAGCAGGGACAGTTGCTTCTTGCCGACTGTGTGTGTGTACGTATTTGCGTGGCCCGATGCCATCAGTATCTCTGAATACATGGAGGACGAGAGACCACTAGTGTATCCGTCTACGTGTCTATAAGTATTCGTAACAGAGAAGCGTATGTTTGCTGTCTAGTTGCGCGGGCGCGGAGGAGCAGACAGAGCAGCGGGGAGGATCAGAAACTCTTGCCTTTCACGCTGCGCTTGTACGTGTTTCTACGTGGAAATCAATTTCAGTGTCTATGTGTCTCTTATGTAAGTCTGATTCTAGCTGTCTATATATGCGTGTACGTGTGTCCACATATGTGTGTGTAGACCTGGATGTGTGGATCTGCAGGGGAGCAGCACAGCCGTTCGAGATTGCCTTGAACTAGGACGGCAAACAATGGCGGAGCTGCGGCAGAGCCTGTCTGTGGGGGAAGGTGACAGCAGCAAAAGGAGTCCTGCTGCACCACTGTTCTCCAACAGCGATGGAGACTCAGCCCCCATCTACGGAAACGTTTCCTCAACAGACGCATCTGAAAAATCCCCCAGTCCTGCTGCTGCAGTGCCGCCTGCTACTGCTGTGGCGCCTGCTGTTGCTGTGCCGCTTGCAGCTGGAGTGCCGCCTGCTGCTGGGATGCGTCGTCCTGCTGCTGCTGTTCTATCGCCTCTTCGTCCTCGTGACCCTCTTGAGTTTCCTGGCGCTCCTGAAACTGCGACGTGCGCTGCTTTGCACACCGCCTCGCCTACGCCAGCACCGTGTGCTGCTCCTGCTACCGCAGCAGGCACTGCCTCTGCTGCTGCTCCTGCCGCTGAACGTCGATCTGCTGCTGCGACTGCTGCATCCACTGGTGTTGCCGCGCCTGCCGAGCGGACTTTTAAACGCAGCGCTGCGGATACCGCTGCTGCTTCTCCTTCCGTGGAGCCGCAGAAACTGCTGCACGTGCGCGCAGCTGCTCGGTTCATGCAGGGCAGGCGGCCCCAGCAGGAGGATAGGCACGTGCTGTTGCACGACGCTGCTGCTCTCGTCGACGACACAGACCGCGCTGCTTTCCAAGCACTCCAGTGCGACCCCAGTAGGTTCTCCTGCGGTTGTTGCGCCTACTTCGCGACACTCTTCTTCCTCAACAGAGGTCACTTCGTTGTTTGTGCAAGTCTTCTCTCTTCCACAAACGGATAAAGATATGTACGTATGTATTTGCACTATGTGAATGTGTATGCGAAGATGTGCGTACAGCAGATATTCATATATTTTCTGTTTCTGCGAAATAAGATCAGTGGATGGAAGGTCAAGTATGTGTCTTTGTGTGTCATGTATCAACGACGAAAGCAATATACATGTAAGGGTACGCATTCTGCGTGTATGTGACTACAGGGAGACGCACACATGTGCACGTACACTTTGAATAACAAAAGTACATGTCTCTTGACAAGTGGAGCAGGACACTTTTCTACGAGTGAAATGCAAAATTCTCACCTGCTCGAGAAAAGGCAGTCGAAGCGTTGCTGTTGGGTTGCTGCGTATGCGCTGCACTTTGTTCTGCTGGGTCGCGAGGTGCTGCGTATCTAACGCCGCGCCACGTAGTCGTAGACGCGTACGTCTCACTGGCTGAATTTGCTTCCATCCAAGTCTCTGTACGTCAGAGGATATGAGGATGCATGCGCGCCTGCGTTCCGATGCAGGACGCGTTCCTCGGTCTCTTCCTCTTCTCCTCTGTCCTCCTCTGTCTGCCTGTGTGGGTATGTGCTCGCCCTCTGCTGCTGTAGCAGCTGCTGCTGCGTCCGGTGCTGCCGTGTTCGCTGCTGCTGCTCTTGCCCTCCCAGCCGGGCTTGCTGCTCCTGGATCTCCTTCTCTGGCCGCGTTTGCTGCTGCTGCTGCTGACACGCGTGCTGCTGATGCTGACTTGTCTGTCGCTGCTGCTGACGCTGCTACTGGCACTCCTGATGCCGCTCTTTCTTATTCCGCTGCTGGTGTCTTCCCTGCTGCTGCTGCGGCTGCTGCCTTCCACGTTGCTGCTGCTGTTGTATTTTCCGCTGTTTTGGCTGCTGTCTTCCCTACTGCTGCTGGTGCTGTCTTCCCCGCTGCTGCTGGTACTGCTGTTTTTCCTGCTGCTGTTGTTCTATCTGTTGGTGCAGCTGCGGTTATCGCCCTGTTCGACGGACACTGCGGGTCTGCATGTTCGGACTTCTGTGCCACCGTCTTGCCCGAACGCGCGGTTTCCTACTTAGTGAAGCCCCTACCGAAATCTAAGAGTAAGCAGCTGGCAGCAGCAGCAGCCGCAACCCATGCTGGGGCTTCACCTTCCCCTTGTTCTGCTTCTTCTCCCACTTCCTTCTCTGTCCTTCCTGATAACTCCTCTCCGTCCTCCTCTTCTACTTCGTCTTCTTCACTGTCGGCGGGGGCGTCTGTCGAACAAGCGCAGCCGTCACCCGGTGCAGCAGCAGCAGCATCAGCGACGAGCAGCAGCGCATCCGCAGGAACCGACGCTAAGGGTCGGGAAGCAGGGTCGTCGGCTTCTGTTTCGCCTGCTGCTGCTGTTTCTTCTGCTGCTGCTTCTTCTGTTGCTGCAGCGGCTTCCTCCTCCTCCCTCTCCTCCTGCTCGTCAGCTGCTGCTGCTGCAGCTGGCGGTGCTGCTTCGGCTTCTGCTGTTCCGCTGCTAGTGCGGCTGCCTGTGACGCCTCCGGGCCCCGTGCCGGCGTTCCCAGGAATGACCTACGAACTGCAGCAGCTCTTTCCGAGCGTTGGGGCACGCTTGGCGAGTGCCTTCAGGCACACAGACAGAGATTTTCTCAGCAAGTATCGGGCGATGAAGGTTGGCGGTTGCACCGCGGTGCTGCTGCTGGTCCTGGGGCCCGTCGCGCTCGTGGCGTCGGTGGGAGACTCTCGAGCCGTGGCTGGCGTGCTGCTACAGAATAAAAAGAGAAGACAAAGCCGCAGCAAACGCAGGTGTGTGACGGGCGCGGCAAACGCCGCTGCTATTTCTTCTCCGTCTCTGGCAGGCGGAGCCAGTCAGTCACCTGCTGCAAGCGAGCTGGGATGTTTTCTCCCTGCTGCTGTTGCAGCCTGCGGCGGTGAGGGGGGAGCCGGCGAAGAGAGCAACACGCGTGCAGCAGGCGCCGGGGCTGCAGAAGGTGCCCAAAGCAGCAGCCAGAACAGTGCAGCAGCAGGAGAGAGAAGAAGCGAGACAGCGGAGAGAGGAGAGCCAGCCGTCGAGAGGGCGACGGGAGCAGACGCAGCAAGCCACATGCTCGCTGCTGCTGCAAAGCAGGCACTTCCGGACCGAACGAAAAACGAGGAAGAGGCTGCGGCCGTCAAGTCAGCGTGCGTGGGAGGCGCAGCTGCAGACGGCGCAGGAGGAGGAGGAGTGTCCGGCAGCAGCGAGAGCAGCAGCACAGCAGGGGCCCACCACCTTGGCGGCCGGTGCAGTGCCGTACCTCGTGCTGCTGGAGAACGCGGAGCGGCAGCGACAAACGCAGCAGCAGCAGCAAGTGGAGAGGAAGAGTGCAGAGAAGATGCTGAAGAGGAAGAACAGCACCTAGCAGAAGAAGGAGGAGAAGACGAAGCGCAGCAGTGGAAGGCGCTGCGCGTCACGCGGGATCATAAACCCGACGACCCAGAAGAAAAGGAAAGGATTGAAAAGAACGGGGGACTTGTTCTTCGAGTTGGTGGAGTGGCTCGAGTTGCTCCCAAGGACTACGAGGTGTGGGAATTACTTCTCCCTACGTCTCTAGATGCGCCTTTACCTCCCCGTCCTCTGTCCTATATACGTTTGTCTACTTCTACGTATACGGAGGCCTCTCTGCACATACCTATCTGTCAACTCACACACACTTGCATACATATGTTGGGGTACACACATATATATGCCTCTACAAGGGTTTGTATATCTTTGCCAACGCACACATATACGTGTGTTCACGCGTACCTACATATATATATGTGCGTATACAAAAGTTTGTAGTGTCGACTCACACGTATTTGTCTACGTATGCTGACGTACACGTATATGCATATACGTATATCTACATGCGTACACATACGTATTCATGTATGTATCTAGGTCGACGTATACACATTCATTTAAATATGCACAGATATGGATGCGTCGACGTACACATATGTATGTATATGTATAAAGGTCGACGCATTCATATATAAATGTCTACATTGCCGTATACAGATATATATGTATGTATAGACATACACATACATAGGCATATATATATACATACATGTATACATATATATATATCTGCATATGTACATATGTACAAATATGTATATGTGTATCTCCCTCTCTATATATACATATATATAGATATATACATATATATATAGATGTTTATATATATATGTATATATATATATATGTAAAGGTCGTCGTAGATACATGTAAATGTCTACGTGTGGGCGTATCTACGGACACCTACGTATATATATATGTATATATATGTACGTTGACGAATACGTATCCTTGTCCATGCATGTATATATTTTGAGAGGAAATACAGAGAAAGTAGGTTCGCTCCCGGTGGGATTCCTTGTACATAGATGTGTATTTGTATGCTGCATGTGCGTACCCTTGTAGTGTGTGGAGGAAGATCTGCAGTCCTCTGTTTACGTCAATAAATGTAGAAGAAACCTGCGGAGGTGTGTGCCTCGAGGGACGTCGAGCCCGCATGCATGCATGCGAGTGATACATAAATTATAATGGCTTGCTGCTGCGCGACTGGCTTTCTTCGAGATTGCTTTGCTGCTGCTGAAGGGAGGACGCAAAGGACGTCAGTGAGACCGATGGTTTGGAAGGACAGAGACGGTGACCTCCGTTCTGCTGCTGCTGCTGCGCTGCTGCTCCGCCGACGGGGGCAGTTTTTCTTCTTGCTTGTCCAGGGCATCCGACGGCTGTCGCTTTTTTCTGTTCTTCTGTGGCACGAGGGACACCTCTTGCTGCTGCGCCCGTCTGCGGGTCCTGCTGAAGCTGCGACGCTTCTTCGGTCTGCTGCTGCGGATCTCCCACCGTCGCCGCCTTCGAGACCTGCTGCTGCTGCTGCTACGCGTTCGGCGGTGTTGCTGCAGTCCACTCCACCTGTTGCTGCTGCTGCAGCTCCTCATCCCGCGCGCTGGCGTCGATGCCACTGCGCCGGGTGGATCGGAGCCTGCTAGCGATATTCCGTCTGCTGCTCCTGCTGCGCGCTGCTGTCGCTGCTGCTCTCTTCCCCAGTCTTTGTTCTTACTGCATTGCAGTGCTGTACAGCAAAGTGCCGTTACTTCTCTTCCCGGTGAGGTGGCGGCTGCCGCTGCTCTTTTCTTCCTGGGCACAGCAGCTCGTTCAGCCCCGCTCCTGCAGCTGCGTGTTTGTATCTCTTCTTCCTGCGATGGCCGCTGCTGCTCCTCTTTCTGTGTCTTCGTTTCTTCGCTTCTTCACCGCTCTGCAGCGGACCGCGGTTTGCCTGCTGCTGCTACTTCATTTTCTCTCCGCTTCTGACCACATGCTTTCGTCCCTGTGTCTCGCGTTCCCTGTGTCTTGCGTTCCCTCTGTCTCGGGTCAGCTGCTGCTTCTGTTTCTTCGTTTTCTTCTTCTCCGCGCGTCTCCTTTACTCGGCGTCTGTGTTTTTGTCGGCCTCTTTCCCCGGTGCTTCGCTTGCCTGCAGGACCGAGCGAAGAGGCACAAGCGAGAGCAATGCATGCACGGCAGCGCGACGCAGCCTCCGCCTGTTCTGCTAGCGGGTGAAAATTGCTGTTCTTTCACGCCTCTAACACGAACCCCTGCTGCTGCTATCGCAGCAATTTCCTCCATGCGCCGCGAGTTTGGTTTCTTCTGGTGCTGCTCTTTTTCGTGCTCTTCCTCCTCGTGCTCGTGTTCCTCGTCGCGCCGCTCACTTGACGTTGGTGCTGCAGCAGGGGCAGCAACGCCGCTGCTGCCGCTGAATTTTTTGGTGCTGTGACTGCCGCCGGGGCTACGCGAATAGCACGCGCATTGCTACCACGTGCCGCGACTGCGGGCGCGCACACTTTTTTCTGCGTGGACTTTTGAGCTGCTGCGTCGTCGTCTGCCGCTGCTTCAGCCGCAGCTTTAGCAGTGGTGTTGCTGCAGCGGTTGACTGCCGCTGCGGTGCTGCTGCGTCCGGCCGTTTTCAACGCTGCTGCCGTTGGGTATCACTGCAGACGTTGTCTCTTCTCTTCTGCTGCTGCTGCTGCTGCATATGTGTGCGTGTGTGTGTGTGTGTGTGTTGCTGTTGCTGCGATTCGGTGTTGCTGTTGCTGCTGCGGCACCTGAGCAGCCTGCTGTGCCGCCGGCACCTACCTGCTGCCGCTGTGCGCCTCCTGCTGCTGCTGCTCGTGCTGCTGCCCTCGATGGGTATAAAGTACTACAGCATTGCTGCGACGGCTGCTGCGGCTGCAGCTGCTGCTCCTCGGCGTCGGCTCCTGCTACCGCTGCTGCAGCAGGAGCAGCCAGACTGCTGCTGCGTCTTCGTAGCTGCTGCGCATTGCGTGGCTGGTGCACCCGCTCCTCCGTGGTCTGCTTTACTAAGGCAATGCCTGCGTCCGGTTTTTCGCTTCCTGCTGCTGGTCTGCGGAAGTGCCTCTTAGGAGCTGTCTTCGCCTCCTCCTGCATGCGCGCTGCTGCTGCTGTTGGGCCTGCCGCCGGTCCTCTGGCGGTGCGGCTGCTGCTGCTGCAGCGTCTGCGGCAACCGTGCCTTCTTTCCCATTCCCGTCGTTTGCTTCCTGCTGCTCTCCTGTCTCTCGCTCTCCTGACTGCAGCGCTTGTGTCGTTGCATGCAGACTTAAATGTAATAGGACCGGGGCCAGTAGTATCGCAGGAACACGCAGAATCCAGGAGGCGCACCAGCAGATCAGCAGCACCACCTGCATGCGTCCGCGTCTTCCTCTTTCTGCGACTGCTGCTGCGGTGGAAATACTAACGCCGTTGTCTGTGTAGATATATATATATGCTTATATATGTATGTATGTATATCTGTATGTAGATTCTCATGTATACCATGTGTAAGTGTATCTATTTAAATATATCTATCCATCTATCTCTCTCTCTATATATACACACATATGTATGTACATATATATATACGTGCAGACATAGAGACACGACTCTGTGCAATTATATCTGTAAAAATGTATCTATCTCTCTCTTTATATCTATGTACCTGTATCTGTCTATATATATATATATATGTATATATGTGCGTAAAGACGCAGATTTCCCGCTCCGCTGTAGCACAATCTGTATGCAAGTTTCTCTCTCTCTGTATATATATATATATATGTAGGCATGTGTGTATACGTGTTTCCCGCTGTTGGTCTCCATGCGACAGAAGTACACGCATACACGGTCGCTGCTGTCCTGAGGCGAGACACTTCCGCGCCTCCCCACGGAGACCCTTTTTTCTTCGATGTGATATACGTGGTTGCAGCGCTGGGAATACCGACGATGCGATGCCTCGCAGCTATTGTCCCTGTCCCTTCTTTCTTCTCGCTGCTGCACTACTCTGTCTGCTTTCATATACGTATATATATATATATATATGTATTACTGCATACATGCATATATCTATACATGTGTTGGCACTTGCGTAGAGTATGCATATATATATATATATAAATATATATATATATATATATAGGTAATTGCATATGTGTATATATATATGGACGTGTGTTGGCCCTTGCATAGAGATTGCTGATGTCGCTTGGTGTTCATGAGTATATATGCGATGTGTGTAAATTCTGTTCCTGCTGCTGAGCGACGTGGAGGTGGGTGCGCGTTTCGTCCTAGCCGCAGCAGACTGCCCGGCGTCCGTCCTGCTGGGAGGGAACTCCCCGCCTCTGCACATACATACACATGTGTGTGTGTCTTTCGTAGAGTTTCAGCTCGCGCCACACGTGCATGCCCCCCATCAATTTCTCTGCCCGTCAGCTTCCCCAGTATCTCTCTCTCTGTCTCTTTCGGAAGTTTCCTTTATCTTGGGACTTCTCTGTCTCTGTCTAGAAATTCATGTATAGATGTATTCTTCCCTGTGTCTCCCTATTTCTGCGCCTTCTCCCTGTGTCTCTGCGTGCTGTTAGTCTATCGACGAAGATCGACGTTTGCGCATCTGTCGCTGTTCGTTACGGGTGGACCCACGTCCACGCTCTGTCTCTGTATGTCTCTGTCTCGGCACATTCACAGCATATGCGCGTATATGCGTGGAAGCGCCTTCGTTTGGCTGGGAGTGTCTCTTCCTGTTTCGCGTATGTATATGTGGATTTTGCTGGCTGTGTGTCTGCATACGTTTCTCTCGTGTCTCCTCCTCCTAAGTCTGTAAATACCGGATTTTCGCCTACAAAAAGTGTCGGTGTGTACCGGTCTGTGCGCGGTTTGCGCGCGTGCATCTGTGTGTGCGTGTGGCACGCTCTTTTCTCTTCACAGAAAAACAACGTCCCAGCTGTCTACGTCTCTCCGTAGGCATATGTGTCGGCGTGTATGGATATCCGTTTACAGACCTCTGTGTGTTGTCCGTGTATCGCATGTGTGTGTGGACTGCGCTCCGAACCCCCAAGTCACACACGCTTGCATGCACTGCTCACTGCATGCGTGCCCTGCACACTGCACGCGTGCGCTTCTCATTGCATGCCTGCACTTCCCACTGCATGCATGCGTGCACTTCTCACTGCGCGCGCATGCACTTTCGACTGCATGCGCGCCGTCCACACTGCACGCAGTTTCACGGACGTGTTCTTGTTCGTTCGGCCGCGTGCTGCAGTGTCTCGCGGGCTGGGAGACCGGGAACTCAAAGAGGAGCGGCTGCTGACTGCGACGCCTGACGTGACTGCGCTGCGGCTGACGGGAGAAATACGCATGCTCGTTGTTGCATGCGACGGCGTGTGGGACGTCCTCACCGACGACGTGAGTTTCACTGCGATGTTTTTCCGCTCTCTCGACTGTCCGTCTTTACTCGCGTTGCCAACACAGAAGAGAAATACGTTACCACCGTCGAGGCAGCGGCCACACAAACGCAGCGGCGGAGGGAGCTGCTGGTGCAGCAGCAGTAGCAGCAGCAGCACGCGACCCAGGGGCGGCTGGTATCTTCGGCTGCTCCAGGCCGCGCCCTCGGCTCTCCCTTCCTCTGGCGCTATGTATCTGCTTCTGCATCACGCGTTCCGTCTGCTGCTGCTCCTGCTGCTGCCGCTTCGCCTCCTGGTGCTGCGCCTGGTGCTGCTCCGCCTGCTGCTGCTGCGGAATCCTTCTGTGTCCGTGCATTCTGTGCTGTTGCTTCTGCTCCTCCTCCTGCGACGGCTGCGGGTAGGCGGGCGTTTGTGTAGCGGACGCGGTGCTGCTGTGGCTCGTGCTGCTGCCCGTCGAGTCGTGGTCGGACGTGACGGTAGCTCCGAGGATCACATGCAGATACGTAGGAAAGCTAATCTCGTGTATATATATATGTGTAGGAAAGCCGCTTATATATCTTTATATGCATATGGAAAGAAACTGATGATTTGTATAATATGTAGGAAAGCTGTCGGGCAACAACTTGTGCTGCTGCTCCAGGTGTTACTGCCGCCGCCCAGAATGCGGCTTGTGCTGTCGTTTAAACGGTGAGAGGGAGAGAGAGCGTAAAGAGAATGCGCACGGCTGTCTCCGCTGCTGGAGCCGCGCTGGCGTGCATGCGGGACGTTGCTCCTGTTGCTGCTGCTCTGGCTGTTACTGTGGCTGGTGCTGTTGCAGGAGGTCGTGGGGATCGCGAGCCAGCACCTGCACGACCCGCAGGAAGCCGCGAGTCAAGTCGTCAAGCGCGCATTTCAGCTTGGAAGCCAGGTGGGTTCCTTTTTATTTTTTATCCTGTCTGTGTATATATCTGCTTTTTTGTATGTCACTGACTTACATACTGTCACACTGCGTGATTATGGAGTGTACGGTATTTAATATGGCTCTCTCCTTGTGTTCTCTTTGTGTACATATGTCTCGCTGTTTAATTGTCCGTGGTACCCACTTGTCGCAATAGGACTGTAAAATACAATAAAGGCAGTATGGGCATCTGCCTGTGATCCGTCTGTGTATATATCTCGTCTTTCTTCTACTTCGTCGATATATATTTGTCGCAGGACGATTGCGGAGTATTTGATATGTGGGATGACCCTCTGTTTGTATACGCTTGTGTGGTTTCTTTTGGAGTTTTGACTCGCAGACGCACGGCTGACGTCCTTGCCTGCACGTGGAAGCTGTACGTGTACTTCTGCATGTCTCGATACACATGCATATATATATATATATATATGTGTATATGACGTTCTTTGTGTATGTACATATATTGTCACGTGCATGTAAGATTGTGTGGATGTCCCCGAGACTAATGGGGAGAAATATTTGTGGCTCTGCATGGAGAGAGAAGAGTGTGAGTGAACTTGGGAACTGGAGACGCGTGAGGCGCAAGAGGAGAGGACCGCAGCTGCAGCTGCGTGGAGCAGCAGCACGTCAATCGTTGGTTCTTGCAAGGTGTGCGGGAGCATGTGCTGTCAGCCGTGGGCGCTGCTGCTGAACTCGGCTTTTCGATGTCTGCTGTAGGTGCTGGTGCAGCTCCTGCTGCTGCGTCTTTCATGACCCGTTGTGCTGCTGCTGATGCCGCGCGTGGGTCTTGCTCTGCTGCGTGCTTCCCTTCTCGGCAGGACAACCTAACTTCTATTGTTGTCGTCTTCGACTACGAGGAAGACCAGCATCACAGCAGCTGAAACGGCCCCCCGCGTCTGCAACACCTGCTTTACACAAAGAGTGTGAAGCAGCGAATTAATCTCACGTCGTGCGTTCATCCGTACGGTGTACGTACACCGGACATTTGCCCACAGATACAAAGTAGCGTGCGCGCTCGTACCCAGCACCCACACGGATGGGCCTGCTGCGAGGCTGCGCATGCGGAGGAACATAAAAAACGTGGCTGCAACTGCAGGCGACTACTAAGTGACGCTGTTCAGACCCAGAGCACGGGCGCTCCACTGCTGCAGCTGCCTGCATGCCTTTTAAACGGGAAACAAGCATGCATGCATCGCATCTCTCCTCAAGCTGGAGACAGACTTGCCCTACACGAGCAGATCTCTGAAGGAAACGGGACTTGCGGTCTGTAAACCAAATGAAAAGGTTGACCAGTGCGTGATACTAATCGAGCGAACCTGTTGTTGCCTCTTCTCCCGCCCTGTAACTTCGCAAAAACTGTCCTGTCATTTTTCCACGTTAACCTCGACAGCATTCCTTGTCTCTTCTGCAGTTGCACATCTCCCCCCTACACACCGACGCGGTGCTTTTCTGTCTTACGTTTAACTACGACACAGCACGCTGACTCAACTCTGCGATGGTGGTCGGCCGCTATGCTGCGATGTTCGTGCGTACACGCGCCCCTGCAGCGGTCATCGACGCAGGGTCATTCATTCCGTACAGTGCGAGGTTTGCTGCCTCAGGAGGAAGACACGCAGCAGAGCTCGGACAACAGCCGGCTGCGAATAACGTGCCTCACTGCAACACACCAGCGTATCAGTCCCCCCACGTGCACGCGGAGGAATCCGAGTAACTTGGGAAACAAAGTCTTTCCTCGCCACCAACACTGGTGTATAAGTTCTTTGGGAAGGCCTGAACAGTCGTTCCGGCCAAATTTCTGCAAAAGATTTGTAGCTACAGGTGATGAGGATACAGTGGCATTCTTGGCGACAAGCGATGCCAGTGCAGATCATCTCGACGCATATATGCATCACAAATGAGCTTAGATATATACGTCCCTATTTATAAACATGTGTGTGTATGTGTATACTTAGATCTGGCGTACGGATAAGTGCATGCTTGCGTGTGTGCGGATATAGTTGGAGGTGCAGGTGAATTCAGCAACCAGGACGCAGAAACGTCTTGCAGTCTGCTGTCACAAATTTTGATACACGCGGACCTTGTTCCCGTCCGAACGGGTCACCGGCTCCCTTTCCGGTGCCTGACGCTGCCTGTGAAGACCTGTGTGTACCCGAGTCTTCCTCAACCCCAGCATCCACCGCGCGTCCACGTGCCCGGAGCAACGCGCCACCACCCGGAAACGTTTGTTTACATATGCTAGGACAGTCAACAGGGCGAGAACAAAAATGTCCTGTGTCACCTCCTACGCACCGCGCACTAGCGAGAACACGCATCCTTTCTGAACTGTAAAAGCTGTGTGCGCGCACGCACGCGCGTATCGCCGCTGCAGGGGGCATCTGCATGCGCCCACGTCGCATGCCTCAACCCACAGGACAGCCGCTTACATGGTGCCTTCAAACGGGAAATCTCGCTCCCTCCCATGGAACATACGCCGCCTACACAATTTACATGCCACTCTCAAAACCCCCTACCCTTGTCAGGATGCACGACAGTAGCTTTGTCCTGTGTGTACACGCCTGCAGAGGTAGTAGAATCCAACAGGAGCGTGCCGCCGTTCGTTCGACCAAACAGACTGCCTGCCACCTACGCCGCTTCCCAGTGCGGATACATTTGTGAGAGAGTAGTTCCTCATTGCAAAAACGCCCACCGCGTGTGCATCCGCGTGTCGTTCCCGCGCGCGCGTACTATCACTGCGTGTTAAACTACATTCGTAGACCCGTTCCTCTCCTGCATATGCACGCACACGCCCGGGCCCGCCCGTGTTACTCACCCGCATCCACCGCTTCCTCTTGCGAGGGCGCGCGCCCGCGGTGCCTCTACATATACGCGTGCTGCCTCTTCCGAGCTGCCGGGCTTTTTCACCACCGAACAGGCACTGCACGCTAAGAAGCAAGACACAGGCCTCCTCCTCCCGGGCACTTGCTGCATGCAACTGTCACTCCCATTTACCTCCGTTATACACAAACGTATTTTCAGACATGTATGTATAGCACATGCGCACAGACCGGTCGACGTGTCCGCTCTCACGCACGTACATACATGAAGTGTGTGCAAACACATGGATCCTAAATCTTTCTATCCGTCAATGTATCACATGACTAGATATGTACCCTTACGCACACAGATACACAAACCCACATAGGTGTACATACGAATCCGTGTAGATCTTTCGAGATACACAGATGTTCCCATACGCATCCACACGGATGCAAGAAACTATTGTGTCGGACACATGGCATCCCTTTGTTGGCCGAAACGGATACGACTGCCTGCCCGGAAATTTGTCGGGACTGAATTCCGGCGGTCGCTGCTTCGAACTGCTGCTGGCCTTTTTGGCTGGTACTGAAGCTGTTTTTCTGTCCCAGCATTAGTGCTGCTGCTGCGCTGGTGTTTGACGCACTGACGCAGCGGCTGAAGCTTGACCTGCGTCGTCGAGCACCAGATGCTGTTTCCGGCTGTCGTCGGCCTCGGTGGTCTCGTTCTTCTGCTGCTGCTGGCGCTTGAGCTCCTGCTCCTGCTCGTCCCCCTCCTCCTTGTCCTGCTTCTCTTTCGGGTCTTTCTGCAGCGTTTTCCGCTCTTTGCTGCGCCTCCGCTGCTTCATCTCGCGACGCGTCCTGTCCTGTTCGCGACGCAGTTCTCTGCGGCGCTCCCCTTCGGCGGCGGCCGCATCTCTGGCACTCTGGGGCCAGAACGGATGCGGGTCGCGCCGCTTGAGGATTACCAGCCAGATCAACACAGCAAAATTGGCTGCGCAGAAGACCAACATGATGACGCAGGGGTATAAGTAGTTCGA